>JAJEJH010000811.1:0-79842 GCA_026122585.1 Anacardium occidentale
GATTTTAATTATTTTTTGTAATATACAGTAACCTATGGCGGGGTCACTATAGTATCACTACAAAGAGATTTGCCATGACAATTATCCACTCAGGAATAGTTAGGTAAGCCAACATATAAACTTGGAATTCTGATCCAAATGTCCAATATCCAAAGAAGGCCAGTAGCCAATAAGTCAAGACTATTACACTATACGCTGCTGACACGCCTTTATACATGTTCTTCTTTGCTGGTTTCCTCACTGTATTCTGGCACCAGAATGGTTGTTGATGATTACTAAAATAGTGAAAGTTTTGATATTATTTATAACTATTAGTAGAAAGCAGAATTCCAGACTTGTATGTTTGGAAGCATTGCATCTCCAAGTGAGAAGGCAATTGCCCCAAGAGGTTTGAACATTGTAAAAATCTTGGTGGAGGAGCTTTCATGCAAGCTATAACTGATTGATTCTTCTCCAAGCAAAATTTGTTATGGAAGTGAAATAGTCTAAGAAACTGACAGAACCTATAATTCAATAAACAGAAAGCAATTTATAAACAATATGAAGATTTACCATTATAAATTGTCACACTAATGGTTGTACCAGCAAAGCCAGTGGTGCCCAAAGTGCACAATGCATTAAACTATCTTAGTGAATGTACATTAGGGAGTTGAGAGATGAAAAGTTCAATAGCTCCAAAGAAAATAATGAAATGTGCAAGGTTAAGTTACCATCTCTGTGGTAGTATTTGCAAACTGCCAGCCAAATATTAAATGTAAAACCCACCGGCAGAATAAGTTAAAATGAAGAAATCGTACATATAAGTCATTCAATTAACTGAAGAAATTTTGGGAAGACTGTCAAACCTTCTGGCTGCTCCTAGAACCTATTTGAATTACAATATTATTGCCTAGAGAAGCAACCTGCTGAAAAAATGCAATAGACTAGTAACTCCAGAATCCTTTAAGAATCAGAAAAGAATGTTTTAGTCAAGCAAGCTGTATACAGTTGAAATTAAGGGCATGGACAACATGTAAGGTTTAATTTAGGATTATATTTTGTGGTTATCTTAACAGAGTAATAAGAGTTCAATCTTGCTCTATGCTATGCTATATAGTATATAGATAAGACAAAGGTTGTTAATGGTAATACTTTGATCTAATAAAATACAATTGCAGATACATAAATCAATTGGCTTTCTTCTTTTCTATTTTTACTTTTCATGATCAGACCAAAAGGGGAAGAGCTTTCCATTAAGAAGATGATCAAATAGCCATCAGCTTTTGCCATGTGTCTCGGTTGTATTGCTTCCACGTGTTAATTTGAACCCAATTCGAATAATTCTGAGCTTGTTGAGATTTAATTAGTTGTAAAAGGGATTTAACTTAGTTTGCAGAGGATTAAAGATGAAATAGTAGAAACAATTTTAAGTGTTTAGTTACTGGTGTCACACTAAACGAAATTAAAATAAGCAATCAAATCAACATATAATCTGTAATTAGCAAGAAATCACCAACCAAAAATGCTCTTTGTAAGATTCCTATAAGTAATCTGCTTCTTCCCATTCCATCTCCACAAAGACGCAATCAACAAACTTGAATACCATGTTACCATTGTTTCAAGCACTAAACTAGTTACACCTTTATGAAACATAACAACTAATCACATACCAAAAAAATTCAGAAATTACAAACAGATGGTCCTTTGAAGGAGAATACTTGAATTACCAAGGGGGCAACCGAGATAAGCGATAGCAAAAGGCAAAGGAGCATACATTAAAAAAAAAGAGAAGTTGACTTTTCGAGCTTATGACTGTTAAATCAGATTATGGCTTTCTCCTGTATTGCGCGATTGCTTTTTCATTGCAATATGCTTCTGTGTTCATTGCTTCACAAGCTACAACTTAGATAAGTAGTTAATTTTATGTTATGTTGAGTTAGTTAGAATTTACTTAAAAATGTAATTGCTTATTCGATAAATGTGATTGGTTATTTTGATTAGTTTGTTAATCTTGATATTTTAAAATTCAAATATATTGTTTATTTCACTAGTTAATTAAAAAAATAAAAAAAAATCTTGATGTATTATTCAGTATTCTCGATTATTGTTAATCTATTCAATTGTATGTTGAATATTGAATTTGCTACATTGATTTGAGAGATACACTTGTGAGTGTGTGTTAGAAATTTCATGGAATTAGAGCCATAGACGCAGGACTAATGGCCAATTCTGTGAATATTGGTTACTCAATTGCTGCAACGAGTGTTGAGAAAATCAAAAACACCAAAGGATCAAAGCATTTCACTGTCTATCCAGTGTCAACCTTGCAACCTATTATCCAAAATTCACTGATGATAATTACAAATATTGGCATATAGAAGCCTTGTTTGTAGTACGAGCTTATGATTTAGAAGATCAATTACTAGGTCACACTCCCTATTATAATAGCCTAGGGGTAAAATTATCATTTTAGGCTCTAAGACTAAGGGTAAAAGAAAGATTTTCAGTTAAGAAATGGTTTTGAGAGGGTTTGAGGATAGAAGAGTCTTTTAGAGGCCTTTCGTGGCTTATACATGGATATTCTGGGAATAATATTCCATGTATGGCACAAGGTGAAAGAGATTTCAGGTTTTTGAGGGGCACACGGGTGTGTGTCCGGGACACACGCCTGTGTGCCAAGAGAGAGGTGCGATAAATGATTTAGTTTCCTGCATTTTTCCATTTCATTTTCCTTCAGCTTCTTCTCTTCTCTTTTTCTAGCAAACCCTAGGCAAGAATTCGTCTAACCAGCAGCCATTGTTTCGGTTAGAGATCCAGGATGTTTTCCAATATGATTTGATGATGATAAGATGCTTTGAATGATGATTTATGAGTTTATTATGCAATGTGTGATGTTTATGTTGCTTGGGTATGAAACCATGAGAAATGCATGAGATTTGGCATGCTTTATGATGATTGAATGAGATGAGAAGATTTATTGGCATGTATATATGTTGTGTTTATGTTTGATTGAGGAATAGTTGAGATTTAGATGTGTTTGAGTGGGATTGCTAGGGTTTCCAGATGCATCTATAGAATCTAGGTTGAGCACACGCCCATGCACCCAAGGGGACACGCCCGTGTGGTCTTAATTCTGCATGGAACACGACCTTGTATGTTGCCTATGTGCATATGAAAATCCAAACACATACCCGTGTACCTAAGTTCACATGTCTGTGTGTCTAATCCCAATTCAACACAACCGTGTAGGCAAGACACAGGATGGTGTTGAGGCAGCTACATGCCCATGCAGCACGATACACGCTCGTGTGCCCAATTATGCACGCTCGTGTATTTACACCATATGTCCGTGTGGTCAGCCAAAGTTTAATGAAATTTTCCAGAAGCTTACACGATCAAGGGCACAGTTTGAGCACGGTCCCGTGTGCCTTATAAAAAACTACAGAAAAGATTTTAAAGCATGTATTAAGTAAAGATAAGCAACCCTAAGTGAATTCTAAGCTTGAGAAGTATAAGAATAACAAGATATAACAACATATCATGCATGATTATCAAGCATTGAGCACGACATGCCACATGAGATATTTTTAGAAAAGGGACATAAGGATCCAAGAGTATATTTTAAAAGTATATATATATATATATATATACGATGTTTCAGACATCAGTTATGGGTGGATACGAGGGGGCACCTGTGAGTTTGCACGCCCGCTAGAGAGGAAAACCATGGTCTGCTAGAGAGGACAGGTTGTGCACGAGTAGTTTTATCATAGGTTTGAGCTTACACAGCCAAGGTGTCAAATCTCTATATTCATCAGTCTACCCAGCATAACAGAGATATTTTCAGATACAACATTTTTTGATACTGTTTTCAATTATACTATATGTATATATATGGGGATCTTCGAATCAGAGCTTTTACCAGAAAGAGATTTCAGAAAAGAATGAGTTTTTAGAAAATCAAGCCCGAGGGGCAAGTTTTATTATTAAAGAGTATGTACATGACATTAGAGCATGCATATCATGCCATGTATAGCATTCATGAGAAATGAGACAAAGAAAGACAAGAACATTCATAAAAGAACATAATAAATAAAGAAAGTAAAGAAATAAGAAAATAAGAAAAGAACGAATAAGCTACTGTAAAGTAAGTATAACAAGATGATAAGATAACAGTAAGTTGAGAATCTAAGGTCTGATCTGAAATCAGCTTTTGCTCAAAGACCTGTCTGTGTGAGAGATAAGAAATGCTTACTGAGTGATTTTGTCACTCACCCATTTGCCTTCCTTTCTCTTTTGCAAGTCAATGAGTTGGGGACTGAGATATGGCAATGTAATTGTGAGATTTTGGGGATATGGCTTGGTAGCTAGTATTGTATTTTTGCTCTCATGCTTTGATGATATTTTCTCATGTATTTATGTGTGTATATTATACTATAATATGCACTGTTATATGACATATTTTATACATGAGCAGCCTAGGAATTTCAAAGAAAGCTACTATTTTCTTAATTAGCTATAATATCTATGTTTATCTCTTTCATATTCAAATTTTTAAAGTATTTTTTTAACAATAATAAGTTTCCTTTTTCCTTGTAGGGGTCTTTGTCATAGGCACATTTTTAGTATGATATTATATATATATATATATATATATATATTTTTTAACAGCTGCGCAAAGTACGCTTAGGGCAGGGGTCACTACAGGTTTTGGTATCAGAGCAATGTTTTGAATTTTCAGAGCAATGCTTTGAGCCATTTGATAAAGTTTGAGGTATATTTTAAAAGAAAATGAGTTTTGAATGCATTGTTTTTAAAGAAATTGCATGAGCCAAGGCGAGCATGTCCCGACAGTTGTTGCTCGCTTCTTCTCAGTGTAAGTATAGTATGTGAATGTTGAATGTTTTGAATGTTTACCCTTGTGTTGTGTTGTTTTAGATAGAAGATCCCAAGCCCCTTTACCTCCAGTCGTAAAGGAAGAGAATAGTGCTTCAGTTAGGTCTATGAGTACTAGCGATTATAGGAGGTCTCGACACTCTAGAGTATCTATTTAACCTGAGGATGTAAGAGACATTTTTAGATAGATGATTAGAAAGGGTTTTCAGCCAGCACCCAGAGTAGAGCATTTTGAGCCAAAGAGACTGAGAGCCCATCAAGGGCAGGTCAGAGGTCAGTATGGCCACAGAGATCAGGGTATGTCAAAGGCTATCAGAGAGCCCTATCAAATGCCAAAGTTTGGCTGTCAGACAGATATAAGTTTAGGGATGGATATAATGGGTACAAGTGGTTCAGATAGGTTACATCCGATCTACAGTTTGCCTAGTGTTCATCAGTCATCTAAGTTTAGTGGTTCTAGAGATCCAACTGTGGCTGAGGAGTGGATAGAGTCAGTAAAGAGTGTGATGGGTTTGTTCATTATGACCGATAGAGAGAGGATTCGGTATGCTACATTTATGTTGAGAGGTGATGCGAGGGTTTGGTGGAACCTCACGAGGACGTCAATAGATATTGAGAGCTTGTCTTGGATTGAGTTCAGAAGGATGTTTAAGGAGGAGTACCGTAGTACAGATATGGTACATGCTAGAGTCTAGGAGTTTATAGAGTTGACTCAGGGAAACAGTTCGATTAAGGATTATGCCATCTGGTTCAATGCACTAGCCAGATTTGTTCTAAGAGTAGTGGGTTTCAAACCTATCAGAGTTCAAAAATTTGTTCACAATTTACACCTTACGATTGCCAGAGATGTGATGACTGGTTCTTCACCTCCTCAGAGATTTAGTGAGGCTTTAGGAAGAGCTTTAAGATCTAAGGTATATTTGTAGATGATGGTTTCTTTTCAAGGCCAGTAGAGAGAGTGTCTGAGAGAGACAGAGTTAGAGGTAAGAAACCTATGCAGTCAAGGAAACAGTTTAAGAGAAAGAGATTGAGGCAGAGAACAAAGTTATCAGTCTACAGGACATATGATAGGAGTCACCCAGGAGAGTGTCTTACGGGTCAGGAAGTATGCTTCAAATACCGTCAGCCTGGTCACAGAGTTTCTAAGCATCTGATTAGAGGAGTCAGAGTTGGGCTATCAGTTGGTAAGCAGGTCCCAGCCAAGGTTTCGAAGGTCTAGTTGGTAGAGGTAATAGAGCTCAAAGAGGAGGTGTTGGTACATTAAGAGGCAGAGGTGGAGGTAAAGGCAGAGCTAGAGTCTTCGTAGTAAGGAGAGAGTAGGCTGAGATGATTTCTCATACAGTTACAGGTCAGTTGACTTTCTTGGATACTCTTTTATATGTGTTGATTGATTGTGGTGTCACACATAGTTTTGTGTCTCGAGGAGTGATAAAGAGATTAGGGTTGACCCCTAGTGTGGCAAAGAAGAGTATTTGTATTGAGATGTCTGATGGTGGTATGATAGTGAGTGATCAGATACTGGTAGATCAGGATATGATCATTATGGATAGGACCTTGAGGATAGATTTGATCATGTTAGAGTTAGCTGATTTTGATATGATCCTAGGTATGGATTTTTTGAGCTATTATAGAGCAGAGATAAACTGTAAGAGGAAAAAGGTTAGATTGCAGCTAGGCCCTGATCAGTTCACCTTTGGTGAGGGTAGAGTGGAAACAGTGTTTATTTCTTGTTTGCAGGCGAGAAAATTGTTGAGTAAATGATGCGTAGGATACTTGGCTAATGTAGTATGTAGAGAGGCAGTTGAGTCAAGTATCGAGGAGGTGATTGTAATTAAAGAGTTTTTAGATGTTTTTCCTGAGGATTTGCTAGGATTACCTCTAGAGTGAGAGTTTGAGTTTGAGTTTTTGATTAAGTTACTTTCTAGTATAGCTCCTATTTCGAAGGCTCCGTATCGAATGACCCCAGTAGAGCTTCAAGAATTGAAGAGGCAGCTTCAGGAGTTGATTGATAAAAGGTTTATCAGGCCGAGTTGTTCACCATGAGATGCTCCGATTTTGTTTGTGAAGAAGAAAGATGGTTCCTTGAGGATGTGTATAGATTATAGAGAGCTGAACAAGGTGATAGTTAAGAATAAGTATCCGTTGCCCAGATAGATGATTTGTTTGACTAGTTGAGTGGAGTTGCAGTGTTCTCTAAGATTGATTTAAGGTCTGGGTATCATCAGGTCAGAGTTTCAGAGAAAGATGTATCTAAGACTACTTTCAGTATGAGGCATGGCCACTATGAGTTTATGGTGATGCATTTTGGTTTGACTAATGCTCATGCAGAGTTTATGGATTTGATGAACCGAGTCTTCCAAGACTGTGTAGATAGATTTGTTGTTGTGTTTATCGATGACATCTTGGTCTACTCGAGGAGTGTAGAGGAGCATGTAGAGCATCGAGATTTGTTCTTCAGAGATTGAGAGATCGTTAGTTTTATGCCAAGTTTGACAAGTGTGAGTTTTGGTTGAGCAGTGTATCCTTCGTTGGACACGTGGTTTCAGTAGCAAGTATTTCAGAGGATCTGAGTAAGATAGATGTGATTTTGAGTTGGCTGAGGCCGAGAACTGCTAAAGAGGTGAGGAGTTTTCTTGAATTAGCCGGTTACTATAAGAGGTTTATTGAGGGCTTTTCTAGTATAGCCAAGTTGTTGACAACTTTGACTCAGAGTGAGACACCTTTTGTTTGGACTGAAGAGCATAAGGCTCGATTTCAGAAGTTAAAGCAGAGGTTGATGAGTGCTCCAATGTTAGTATTACCTCAGAAGGGTATTGATTACGACATTTATATAAATGCTTCCCATCAGGGGATTGGTGCAGCGTTGATGTAGTCAGGTAAGGTGATTGCCTATGCCTCTAAGCAATTAAAGGATCATGAGTTAAGGTACCCTATGCATGACTTAGAGTTAGCTGCTGTAGTTTTTGCTTTGAAGATCTTGAGACATTAGTTGTATGGTGTCAAATGCTGTATTTATTCTGATCACAATAGTTTAAAGTATTTCTTTACCCAGCGAGAGTTAAATATGGATAGAGCAGATGGTTGGAACTGGTGAAAGATTATGATTGTGAGATCAGATACCACCCAAGGAGAGCTAATGTGGTAGCAGATACTTTGAGTATGAGAGTAGCCTTGTCTATGGTTACAACTCAAAGAGAGTTACAACATGAGATTGTCATAGATGAGATTGTGGTTATGACAGTCGATTTTTCTATACTTCAGGTAGTTTCTACTTTGTTTGATGATATCAGAGATTATTAGAGGACTGATTTATGGGTTCAAAGTATGGTTCAAAAGTCTTCAGAAGGTACAGTTTCAGATTTTGAAGTCAGAGATGGTATTTTGAGATTTAGAGATAGGGTTTGTGTGCTAGAGGACACAGAGTTGAGACAGAGGATTTTATCATAGGCTCCTGATATGGTATATTCAGCTCATCCAAGTAGTATGAAGATGTATCAAGATCTTAAGAGATTATTTTGGTGGTCTGGTATGATGAGAGATATAGTAGAGTATGTAGCCAAGTGTTTGACTTGTCAGTAGGTCAAAGAAGAGCATCAGAGACCATCTGGTTTGTTACAGCCTTTGAGGATTTTCGAATGGAAATGGGAGAGTATTTTGATGGATTTTATATCAGGACTCCCTAGAGTACAAAGAGGTTATAACAGTATTTGGGTTATAATTAATCGATTGAGTAAGTCTGCGCATTTCTTACCAATCAGAGATGGTATAAGTACTGATCAGTTGGGTCGTCTATATGTTAGAGAGATTGGTCTTACTAGCTAGTATAGACAAAATTCATAATATGTTTCATATGTCTCAACTAAGAAAGTATGTAAGAGACTCTTCACATGTGCTTCAGATTAAGGATTTAGAGCTGGCAAATGATTTGAGTTATCTGGAGACACCTGTTCAGATTCTATACTATAAAGTGAAGACCCTTAGGAATAAAGAGATCATGTTAGTTAAGGTGTTGTAGGGGAGTCAGAGAGGTGAGGAAGCCACCTGGGAGATGGAAAGTTGTCTAGGGGTAGAATTATCATTTTAGGCTCTAAAACTAAGAGTAAAAGAAAGAGTTCTAGTTAGGAAATGGTTCCGAGAAGGTTTGATGGTAGAAGAGTCTTTCAGAGGTCTTTCGTGGCCTATACATGGATATTCTTGGAAGAATATTCCATGTATGGCACGAGGAGAGAGAGATTTCAGTTTTGAGAGGCACATGCCCGTGTGTCATATCCCAATTCTACACACCCGTATAGGAAAGACATGGGATCGTATTGAGGTAGCTAAACGCCTGTGTAGTGTGATACATGCCCATATGCCTAGTTATGCACGCTCGTGTATTTGTACCACATGCCCATGTTGTTAGCCAAAGTTTGATGAAATTTTCCAGAAGCTTGCACGACCAAGGGCACAGCTTGAGCACGGTCCCGTGTGCCTTCACACACGCCCATGTGCCTTATAAAAAAACTGCAAAAATGATTCTAAAACATGTATTAAGTAAAGATAAGCTACCCTAAGCAACCCTAAACGAGTTCTAAGCTTGAGAAGCATAAGAATAACAAGATATAATAGCATATCATGCATGATTATCAAGCATTGAGCACGACATGCCACATAAGATATTTTCAGAAAAGGGATCTAAGGATCCAAGAGTATATTTTAGAAGTGTATATATATATATATATGATGTTTCGAACATCAGTTAAGGGTGGATACGAGGGGACACTTGTTAGTCGCATGCCCGCTAGAAAGGGAAACCATGATCCGCTAGAAAGGACATGGTCATGCACGAGTAGTTTTATCATAGGTTTGAGCTCACACGGCTAAGGTGGCGAATCTCTGTGTTCATCAGTCTGGCTAGCATAGTAGAGATATTTTCAGATACAGTACTTTCTGATACTGTTTTCATTTATACTACATGTGTATATATGAGGATCTTTGGATCATAACTTTTATCAGAAAGAGATTTCAGAAAAGAATAAGTTTGTAGAAAATCAAGCCTGAGGGGCAAGTTTTATTATTAAAGAGTATTTACATGACATCAGAGCATGCATATCATGTCATGTATAGTATTCATGAGAAATAAGACAAAGAAAGACAAGAACATTCACAAAGAACATAATGAATAAAGAAAGTAAAGAAATAAGAGAATAAGAAAAGAACGAATAAGCTACTTTTAAGCAAGTATAACAAGATGATAAGATAACAGTAAGCTGAGAATTCAAGGTCTGATCTGAGGTCAGCTTTTGCTCGATGACCTGTCTTTGTGAGAGATAGGAAATGCTTACTGAGTGATTTTGTCACTCACCCCTTTCCCTTCCTTCTCTTTAGCAGGTCAGTGAGTTGGAGATTGAGATGTGGCGATGTAGCTGTGAGATTTTGGGGACATGGCTCGGTAGGTATTATTATATTTTGGCTCACATGCTTTGATGATATTTTCTCATGTATCTATGTGTGTGTATTATACTATAGTATGCATTGTTGTATAACATATTTTATACATGAGTAGCCTGGGAATTTCAGAGAAAGCTACCATTTTCTTAATTAGCTATAATATCTATGTTTATCGCTTCCGTATTCAGATTTTTAAAGTATTTTTGAGTGGCAGTAAGTTTCCTTTTTCCTTGTAGGGGTCTCCGTCACAGGCACATTTTTTGTATGATATTATATATATTTATATATATTTTTTTAACAGATGCGCACAGTAGGCCTGGGGCGGGGTTTACTACACCTATCGTATGCCTTTCCTATATGTGTTAAGAGAAAATAAAAAATAGTGTCTACTATGTTTGGAAGAGGCAAAGTCTGTTTAGTGTAAAGTCAAATTGTAAAATAGCTAATAAGATGCGGGTAGCATTAGAGGAATGTTTTGTTACAAATTCTAAGCTTAGAATATCAAACCTTAAAAATACATTGCCAACATTTAAAAAAAAAAAAAAAGATTCTTGGTATGCATGAATATCTAAGGAAAATGAAGTATATGATATTTTAGTCTCTAGTGGACAAGTCATAGCTAAGGAAAAGCTAATAAATTACATTCTTAATGGAATAAGGGCTGATTTTAAGCCAATTATAGTCTTTATTTTAGCAAAAATAAATGCTTCTTTAAAAAAATATGAACAGAGAATGGCTAGGCACAATACCTCACCTTTTGATTTTAGTGATAGCATAGCCAATATGGTGAATATGAGGACTGCTATTATATATTACTATTTATTATTATTATTATTATATATTTTACGCTATTGAAAATTTCAATTGTTAAATTAATCATCTTTAATATATAGCCAAATCTCATACAAACTTACTAAAAATTTGCAAACGAAAGTATTACAATATAAAGGTAAAATATGTTGTAAAATAGAAGTAATGCAATGTACATTATGATGAATAACATCATATTTATTCATTTATAATAGTATCTACGACATAAACAAAATTGTACAAATTTATAAATGTGTGTGTGTATATGTATGTATGTGTGTATATATATATATATGTAAACTATACATCATGAGTATGAAAACTATATAAGGCACGTGAACCACAAAACATGCCATCTGACCCAAAATTATATCCCACTTCACAACCATCTCACATCCCATCCCAAAGTCTAATACGACTGACTTGCAAAAGAAAAAAAAATTTGGGGAATGAGTGACAAGCTACTCAATAAACGTTCCTTAATTCTACCTATAAGCAAGTTCCTATTCTTTTAGCTTTTGTGACTTGTCATGCTATTATCTAATCTCATGTCTTATTATCTTACTTGTCTTATTTCTTGTTTTATGATCTTTGTTTATCATGATGTCTTAACTTTGATTCATGTCATGCTATCTATTTCATGGTATGAATATGTTGAAATTATGTCTTTGCCCTTGGGCCTATTTTCTGAAAACAGTTTTTAAAAACAAATGTTATGATTTGAAGATCTTGAAATAAAATCATAGTTCAAATCTCTTTTATATATATATATTGTATTTGAAAACTATTGTGCTGATCAAACTAATGAATACAGTGATTCGATATTCTAGCCTAGTGAGTTCTACAATACTGACACTCAATCAATAAGCTAAAAAACTGATACACACAAGTAGTCTCTCTAACATGCTTGGTCAACTATCATGTGTGCTTCAGCGAATGCTAGTTCCCTCTCAAATAGGTGCCCCTTTGTATTCACCCCTAAAATGATGTTTGAATAATTAGTTTTCTATATAAAAACATATGCATATGCATCACTTGATCACTTTTTGGAAAACTCTATTTGGTATGCTATGTCATGTAATGTTTATCATGCTTGAAATCTTGTTATATTTTCTTCTTATTAAATTTTGTCTAAACTGAAATACTCTTTAATTTATTGTTTTGTATATTTCTTATTACACGGTCACGCACTTTAGGATGCATGATTATACATTGGCATATGGTCATGGCCTTATATTGCACGAACCTATAAAACACTTATTTAATACGACCGTAACCTTGCATGCATTGTGAGAGTCTCCGCCATAGGTCACTGTATACTACAATTTATTATTAGGCCAAAGGACTTATTCCCACGTATAGTTTGAGGTGGCGACAAAATCTCATCTTCTAGGTTTTTAGAACCCAAAATCTTACACTTTGACCAAATTTAAAATTAAATATAATTGTAAACAGTAATAATTCAGAGGTAATTTTGTCATTTTAAGATTAAAATTTTATAAATAATAAAATAAAATTTGTATAAATATAAATAATAAAAAATTTTAAAAATATTTAAAAATTTGAGAAATTAAAGCAACCACCCCCGTCAGTGCTGACGACAGTGGCCGTCAGTAATGAAGTCAAGTGACCATTTTCGACTATCTGGTTCCAAGAGAGGCTAGATCTAACCTTCCTATTCGGTGTTTGGCTACCTTAACTAGAAAAAATGGTCAAAAATAGTCGAAAAGGTCCATCCTTGGTTTTATCGACCGTTCTGACCATTGTTTTTGGTAGAGGTGGTCTCCGGCAAAACAAAAGGTGGCCAAATCTAGTTGCCTCCACCGAATAGGGAGGCCAATTCTGACTCCCCTAGAACGAGGTGGTTGAAAATGGTCACCTAGTTTCCTTATCGACGACCACTACCATCGGTGTATTTCAAATTTTGATATTTTTTTAATATATTTTTAAATTTTTAAAAATTTTTGGGAATTTTTATATTTAAAAAAAAATTAATATTATTATAAATTTTTAATTTTCTAAAAGGGTATTTTAGTTATTTTATCATAAAAGTTAAAAAAAATAGTTAAAATTTAATCCAAATGTGGGATTTTGGATTTTAAAAACTTGAAAGATGGGATTCTATCCCTTCTCAAAGTATGGGTGGGAATAAGTCCTTTGGCCTTTATTATTATAATACTACTCTTATACTTATAGCAAGAATCCCTATAATAAAAAAACTGCAGCTGAATTAAAATTTTGCATGTAAATGCTTTAAATATGAAATACTAATTATAACATAGAGAAAATACTATTTATACGATGAAACTACTAAATATCTTATTTTATAAAACATATTGTACATATATTCTTTGTAAACTGGATATGGCATTTATATACGCATGAATAAAGCTATACAAATGCATGTAAGCCACTAACATGTTGTCTGCTATCTCCAACGGCATCCTAAAAATTTCACAACCATTTCGTCTCCAATTCAGCCCTTTAGAATCACTGACCTGCAAGAAAGGAAATAGTAAAGAGTGAGTGATCAAATCACTTAGGAAGCATTTCCTATCTCTAACACAAGCAGATTTCAAGCTTAATCTCATTTCATGACTTGTCATGACATATTCTAGTTTACTATTCTTTTTATTTCCTTTTTTTGTAATTTTTTTGTATCTATTATATCTTTGTCCTTATCTAGTATTTAATCTTTTGAAATGCTAGGTATGACATGATATGGATATATTGATGTTATGTCAATGCTAAAAATCATAAAGATTTACCCTTGTGCTTGTTTTGTAAAATTATTCTCTAAAATAGTAGCTGTGATATGAAGATCTTAAATATATACATATAGTGTATACATAAAAGCTACATTTGAAAATACTATATCTAAAAATAACTACTATATTGGCCAAACAGATGAATATAGGGATTTGACACCCTAACCTTGTGAGTTCAATCCTATTAAAAACTATTTATGCACAATCAGTATTTTCTCTAAAGAGCTTGGTTAATGATCATGTCCTCTATAATAAAGGTTGGTTGTAGCATCCACTGTCGTATATACTATTATTACTATATTAGATAATTTAATATTATATTATTGATAAATATTACAAATACTATGAAAGGAAAATGCTTTGTTTGTACATAAAGTAGGGATCCTACACAACTGCTTTGTTTGTACATAAAGTAGGGATCCTACACAACTGCTTTACTGAAACTATGCACTGAGCGATAGTCATAAATGAAATATAGTGGAATGGTAAAACCAACTGTATAGTATCTTGAAGAAAACTCATAATTTACACTATTATTTAATATATGAAATCATATATGATACTGTACATCTTTTATGCATGAGCAATACAAAGCATGCGAGCTAACATATTATGTGTTGAAAATTGAATACATATTTACATACATATATAAAATTGAAAACTCAGGTAGAAACCCATTCAAGCCATATCCCATGCTCCAAATGTCTCGTGCTCCAACTTAATTTCTTAAGATGCTAACCTGTAAGAAAGGAAATTAAAGGGGATGAGTGACAAATCACTCGATAAGCATCTCCTATCTTTACCCTTGGGTAGGCTTTAGGCTTTCTAAATCAATTGGCTAATTGCTATACAGATGAACATAACAAAGTTTATGATAGCCTAGTAGTTTCTTTTGCTCTAGCTTTAGGCATCTTTATATTTTGGCTTCTTATCTTTTCTTACATGCCTAGTCGAATAGACTTTATTTAGCCTATAACTAATCTTATGGTTGAACTGAAGGACTTAACTTAGTCCTTAACTAGTTAAGTAAGCTTCCTCATCTATTTTAGCTCATGTTACTATTTCTATTATGCTTCACACCTTATCATAATTATGTATATGAGTATACGTATACGACTTACCATGAAAAGGGGTTTAGCTAAAACTAACTCACTTAGTTCTCTTCTCTTTTTTATATTCATTATCCTAATTTTTTTCCTTATTAGTTGTTTAACTATGTTTCATTCTCCAAATACTCTATAGATTTCATTCCTCTAGAGGTGTTAACTCATACCCTACCATAATTACTTAGATAGATATACGTTTACAGTAATGTATGAATCATTAGATCCTCAGGTCTAGCACTTCATCACTTCTTGTCTTACTTCTCTGTCTTCCTTCTTTAAGTTAGAAGATAGCTAAGACATCTATTTTATGTAATATTCATGATTAGTCATAAGGATTTGTCTAATTTCTCATCTTACTACAATATTGATTATAGTTCCTACTAAGGTTATTTAGCTGATTATGCTATACTTGATTAACTATACTTGTGATTCTTTCTAAGCCTTAACTTATTTATCTTTGCTTATTTCCTTTCTTATTTGTTTCTTCTCTAGTTATTTTTTTTTTTTTATGTCTTATACTGTAAACTTGCTAATTATGTTATATATCTAGTATTCTATATGTACTTATATTTCTGGCATTATGCATTTTAAGTGTATTGCTAGTTATCAGTTCGTCTGATAGTTTCTCTATTGATTTACTGGTACATGTTATAGTTTATATATTCTGCTTGGTTTTATGCTATATATGACATGTTATGAAGTATGCTGAAATCATGTCTGGTAATACTAAAAATCATAGCTAGGCTCTTAGGGCAATTTACTGAAAACACCTTCAAAAAACTAGTTTTTCTAAAAATATCACTAAGACCTAAAGATCGTAAAATACTGAAAAACTGAGTAATAACGGTATTTGAAAATGTTTATGTATCTAAAGATGCCTATGTGCTATACAAATTAATGAATAAAAGGATTTAACATTTAATCATATGAGTCATCAACTTCCTAACACTCGATCAATAGGTTGAAATCAGATAATTAATGTACACTAACGTATTTATCAATATGCATTAACATTGGTTCCCTCTTTAACGGGCATAAAATTGCACACCAACGTATCTGATGTTGGTTCCCTCTTTAGTAAGTGTATAGATACAAACCAATGTATATAAATGTAGTGCTGGTTCCCTTTCTAACGAGCGTGCAACTCATAGATGCTCTCTCGTATTCACCTGTAAAATGATATTTGGATCATCGAATATCTACTTCAAAAATATATGCATGTGGACCACTTGATTCCTTTCTAAAAACACTGATTTGGCATGTCATGTCATATAATGCATATAATACATATTAACTTATTCTTCTTCTTTTTTGAATATATTATGTGTAGCTGAATTATTGTTGTAGTTCTGTTCTATGTGTATCTTATTAAAGTTATTGTTTTTGTAACTTATTAAACTTAGTAATAAGTTCTGTATAGTTGAACTGTGTACGTACACTTGTTCGTTTTTGTTTTGTATATTCTTTATTAATTCTATAACTGTTTTCCTGCTTTCATCTATTTCTTGATCGTATTCTATTGGTTATTTAAGCTGTTTCTAGTATTAATTTTAGTTTCTCTTTACTTATGTGCGAGAATGTATGATTCTAGAAAAATATTTTATCTTACTATTTCCTATTTTTTATTCTGAAAGTTTCTTTACTATAATTTTATGTGTCTCTTTCTTCTCTTTTTATCATACCTACTCTTAAGTTACTATTTCTTTTGTTATTCGATTTAGAATGCTTAAATGTTATATTATTAGTGATTATCTATTGAATCTATGTTCTTATTAGTGATTCACTATTTAAGTTGTGCTTATTCTAAAAATTTTGAAACTTTAACTAAATGCACAAGTGTGCAAGCTTAGACGCACAGGTGTACAAGCAGGTGCATGAGCCATGTACTGGTCGTGTAGCACAACCATGCTAGCTTTTAGATTTCCTATTAGCTTCTAGAAATCTTGCTTATTCTTATCTATTGCTAACGCACAATCGTAACCCTCAAACACATGGTCATGACCCTTCACAACTCCAATCATGCATACCTAGTGTACACGACCTTGGTCCTACTGAAACAAGACTGTACGGGTAAGCGTCCTACTCTATTTCAACAACCATGGCTGAAACATGCAAGATCACCTCTAATCTTAACCCAAATCTCTATCAATTTTCAATTAAACTTATCTTAACATATATTTATGTAAAATACACTACTATAAACATATTGTAACTGGCAATAATAGCCAAATCAATCTAACATGTTTCAAAACCCTTAAATACACACACACATGCATCAAGGGAAACTAAACATGCTTTTACCTCCAAATCTCTCTCCTATTTCATCATTAACATCTTATATTCATGCTAACAAACTAGCAATATGCTTACATTAATGAATAACCTATCTAAACAGCTATATATTCTGAAAATAGGAAAGAGGTAATGAAATACTTACCTGGAATCACTAATGGCTTCAATCTTTCTAACTCTAGCTAAATCTTAATTGGATTGGTTATGAAAAGCTAGCTGATCTCTCTCTCAATTTGGTAAGTTTTAGCTAGAAAGAAAGAAAGAAAAAAAAGGTGAGAAATTGGCTAAAACGAGCAGAGGAAAAAATTAGACCTTATATATCAACAGGCATGCATGGGCATGCAACAAGATGCACAGGTGTGCATAACAACAAAAGGATGCACTGTTGTGTCCAAAGATGCATGATTGTGCTCCTTCCACAAGTTGCATATAAAGCCTCCAAAAAGACTTGTGTGCCTTCCTAACTCACTGAGGCTATTCTTTGACTGAAGAAATCTCTCTTCTAACCCCGATTCAAAAACTAAAAGACCATTCTAATATTAGAATATTGTATTCTACCTCTCTAATAAAAATTTCATCTCTACAATTCCTTTCTAAACTACTATAAGAGGATATCTTTCTCTGATTCAATTGCTACTATCTCTAGAATCCTCACTCTCATAAGGCTTAACTCTACTCTTCTAGGAAAAATCTAGGAATCTCCTCGACTCTTCACCACCATACCTGAGTGCCTCCTGCCACAGGCCTCTGTAGACTACTATTTATAATTTATACTATACTAGTAGTGGGAATCTCTATAGTAAAACATGCTATTAAAATCTGAATTTTCAAATGGAAGTTGAAATGAAAAATATTGTAAATAAAATAGGAAATAATAATTTCTTTCTTGGAAATCTTAGGCTATGCATTTCTAAACATGTTGTTCATACAACATATCATAATAGTATTATACATACAAACATGCATAAAGCCAAAATAATGTATATACAACATGCGAGCCAAAACATGCTATCTGTTGTGAAGCTATGTCCCTAAAATCTAACAGTTACATCACTCCTACTTAACCTTGGAATCACTGCCCTACAAAAGAGAAAGGAAAGGAAAGAGGTGAGTGATAAATCACTCAATAAACATTTCCTATCTCTAACATTGATAGGTTTCAAGCTCAAACTGATTTACATATCTTATCGCATTAATCTCTGCTTTACAATTTACTTATTTCTTTCTTTCTAATATTTCATCTATTTTTTGTAGTATTCTTTACTTTTATTTTTATCTATTTCAGTTTCCTTATGAATGCTATGCATTTTATGATATGCATGCTCTAATGTCATGTAAATGCTGATTAATTTTAAAACTTGCCTTTGGGCTTGATTTCTAAAAACTCTTTTTGAATAAAATTGTTATTCGAAGATCCTGAATATATATATACATATAGTATAAGCTAAAAATGAGTCAAAAAAATATTGTATCTGAAAATATCTACTATGGTGGCCAAACTGATGAATATAGAGATTCGACATCCTGATCATGTGAGCTCAAACCTATAATAAAACTACTCATACACAACTAACACTCTCTCTAACGAGCTTGGTCAAAGACTATGTCCTTTCTAGCAGACGTTGGTTTCCCTCTCTAGCGGGTGTGCGAACTCACAGGTGCCCCTTTATATCCACCCCTAACTGATGTTCGAAACATCGTATATCTATACTTTTAAATCATGCTATTGGATCCATGGATCCGTTTCTAAAAACATCTGATATGACATGTCATGCTCTATGTGGATAATCATGTATAATATACTGTTATATCTTGTTATTCTTAAGTTTCTTGTGCTTAGGAAGGGTTTGGAATGGCTTAACTTTGCTTTAAATTTCTTTTTCTACTTTTCTTAAGGTGCACGAGAATGTGTCTCTAATCAAACGGGCGTGTGTGAGGGCACACAAGACCATGTACTAGTCGTGTTCTTGGTCGTGCTAGCTTTTGGAATCAACTTGTAAAACTTTAGCTGACTACACCGATGTGTGGTGCAAACACACGAGCATCCAACTAAAGCACAAAACCTGTGCCATACTGGCAGAGACATGTAACAGCACAACAGCACTCTCGTGTCTAACTTACATAGGATTGTAAATTTGGGATTAAGCACACGAGCTTGTACATCGGTTGCATAGATGTATGTCTAGGTTTTCCATATGCACACAGGTACCATGCAAGGCCATGCTTATGTAGAAAAAAGGTTATACAGGCATGTATCCTTTGGTACATAGTTATGTGTGTAGTGACCCCCGCCACAGGCTTACTATGTAGAACTGTACATAATGTAAGCACTCCTGTTGTATATTACTGTACTTACTTTTATATTAATTACTACTAATATATATTTTTTTTAACTGATAGTGAATATTTCTAATAATAGACAGTAGAAATACCTAAAGCTAAGCTAAAATATGACAACGAAAAACATGTGGTGAAAATAAGTGGAAATGGCCCAAAAATATCTTTTATACATATATATATATATATTGGAAAGCTCATACAACAATAGTGTGTATATACTTGTACATATATTAAACAATCACATGCAATCATGAAACTGAATCTGAGTGCAATACTGTAGGACCCGCCGTCACGAGTACCCCTCTGCTGAGAATAATGATATGGGGAGCTTTTATTAATCATCTGAAAACTCGGGTACCCGCGACAGGAATCCTACGAAAATAAATAAAAACTGAAACTATACAATTCTGTACATGCGGAAGCTTTACTGAATATACATCACTGAAATTACATAAACTGTTCTGTACAATGGGCCCAATGGCCTATATCATATATATACATTGTTCCTGTACATCTGGATACATAAAGCATTTACATAATAACCCCACAGGTCCAAAAATGAATATACAAACTGAGATCGCGGTGTGGGCCCTCTTCGTCAGCCTCAATCCAACTGCTCCTCGGAAACAACACGAACCACCTGAAAAGGATGAAAGAAGGAGGGGGATGAGTGATAAGAATCACCCAGTAAGCGCTCCTTACTTTCCTCAATACCCAAGCAAGCACAAACAATCAATCAAACATACCTGGCCTCGGCCCTATTCATACATCTCCGCGCTTGCTAGGATTTGAAATTGAATACTGAATATTTGATTCATTCATTTACTGATATCACGTTTATTCATGTCATGATGTGTATGTCATGTCATGCTAACTGAAAATACTGGATGCATGCATCTGAATACCTCTCTGTACCCTCGGGTACCTGCTATGCTGATTAGACTTGATGGAATACAAGGATTCGGCATCTTGGCCATGTGGGCTGAACAGTCTAGCTACTGGCTAGAAAAATGAGTCTGAATACTGTTGTACGATCTGACTGGTGTCAGAAGGCTGAAACTGAAATACTATTGAGCGTTCTGACTGGTGTCAGAAGGCTGGATCCCACAGATACCCCCTCGTATTCACCCTATACTCTTACCCGTACATCGGGTTCTGAATACTGAATACTACTGAATTCGGATCCCTTGATCCTTTCTGAAGCTACATATCATGCTATGATATGCATATGCAGCTTATTAACTGAATTCATACTCATCTGATGCTTATCTGAAGCCATTTAACATTTATTCTGAATTCACACGCTTAACTTCCCAATTAATAATCATTTTCTGAAAAACTGCTGATGCACGGGCGTGTACCCGGACGCACGGGACCATGCGCTGGTCGTGCGCCTGGTCGTGCAAGCTACTGGAATTTCCTGGAAAACATTCACTGAAAGGCATGCACGGGCGTGCGTATGCGAACACACGGGCGTGCACAGGGCGTGCACATGGCGTGCACACGGGCATGTATCTGGAAAACAAAGACTCACGGTCGTGCCATGCTGGCGCACAGCCATGCGTCTGGTTCTTCAACAAAGCACCGCCTAGAAACTTGCCTCAAACGCATACCATTTCACAATCAATTGCAATAACACTTCAAATATGCATTCCCAGCACTTCATACAACACAATTCAAGCATCATATCTCACATGCATCAATCATCCAACATTCCACCATGGAAGCAAGCTATTTCTCTCACTAAAGCATGATCAACCAACATGAAAGGATTCAAGGGTGGAAATTCATCATCAAAATCAACATGCAAAGCCATATAAGCAAATCCAACACTCATCAACATGCAAATAACTCATCCATGGCATCAAAACTCATCAAACATGCTGGGAATTTGCGAGAAGAAGTGAAAGAACACTTACCTCGCGCTATGCTTCTGAAAACCACTTCAATCAATTATCTCTATGCTCTCTAACCGGATTGGGGGCAACCGGCTGCTGGATTTCCTCTCTAAGGATAGGAGGAGTTGAAAATGGAAGAGAGAAATCAGCTGAAATGCAAATGGGTGAGAAAAGAAATAACAAGTCTCTCGGCTCACTTATATACTATGCCACGCACGGTCGTGCATCAAGGGTGCACGGGCGTGCACAAGGGAAAATGGACTTATTCCATTTCCCGCTCACTCGTCTGATCGAATCCTTCTGAAAGGATTCCTACGAAAGCCACACGGCTCCGAAAACTTACTAACTCACCCTTGAACTTTATCAAACTCCCAATCTCTCTCTGAATCCCGTTTCTAGCCCCAAAACTCTACCCCTAAGGGCTTTCTGAATCTAAGATGCTACATTTCCTCCCCCTTTATAAAAATTTTGACCCCGGAATTTACCTGAATAATTCTGGAAATCTATCCCTGATCTCAGACTCTACCTCCCAAGTGGCTTCCTCCACTCTCTGGCTGCGCCATAAGACCTTCACTAGAGGAATCTGCTTGTTTCTGAGGACTTTAACCTTGAAGTCTAGGATCTGCACTGGCAGCTCTTGGTAACTCAGATCATCTGCCAACTCTATCTCTGAAAATTGAAGCACATGAGAAGGATCTCCCACATACTTCCTCAATTGAGACACATGGAAAACATTATGGATCCTGTCCATGCTAGCTGGTAAAGCCAATCTGTAGGCAACTGTCCTCACTCTCTCAAGTATCTCATAGGGACCAATAAATCTAGGGGCCAACTTCCCCTTCCTACCGAATCTGAGAACATGCATGTACGGAGCAACTCTCAGAAATACTCTGTCGCCTACTGCAAACTCAATCTCTCTGCGTCTCAGGTTTGCATAGCTCTTCTGTCGATCCTGGGCCTGTCTCATCCTCTGCCTGATGATCCTGATCTGCTCAATCATCCCCTGTACAAGCTCTGGGCCCACAACTGTCTCCAGAGAATCTCTCTCTCCAACCTCTTCCCAACGAAGAGGAGATCTACACTTCCGACCGTACAATACCTTAAATGGAGTCATCTGAATCGTCACCTGATAATTGTTATTATACGTAAACTCCATGAGGGGGATCAACTCTGCCCAATCGGTCTGGAAATCCATACAACAGGCTCTCATTATATCCTTCAGAATCTTATTCACCCTCTCAGTCTGGCCATCTGTCTGAGGATGATAAGTTGAACTGAACTACAACCTGGTCCCCAAGGCTCTCTGCAATGATCTCCAGAAAGCTGACAGAAATCTGGAGTCTCGGTCTGACACTATAGTGCTGGGAACACCATGAAGTCTGACCACCTCTCTGATGTACAGTCTCCCCAACTGATCTGTAGACATACCTTGTCTGACTGGCAGGAAATGAGTTGACTTACTAAGTCTGTCTACAATCACCCATATGCCATCAAATCCTCTCTGAACTCTGGGAAGACCAGAAATAAAGTCCATGGAAATATCTTCCCACTTCCACTCAGGAATACTCAAGGGATGAAGTAAACCTGAGGGTCTCTGATGCTCTGCCTTAACCTGCTGACATATCAGACATCTGGAAACGTAGTCTGCTATGTCTTTCTTCATGCCTGACCACCAGAAACTCTTCTTGAGATCCTGATACATCTTTGTACTGCCTGGGTGTGCTGAATACACCGTACTGTGCACCTCTGACAAAATCATCTGTCTCAACTCTGAACTCTGTGGCACACACACTCTGTCTCTGAATCTCAAGATCCCATCTCTGAACTCAAAGTCTGGCACTGCTCTCTCTGACATCCTCTGAAGCATACTCTGAGTCCACTCATCTGACATCTGACACTCTCTGATCTCATCATATAGAGAAGATCTGATCTGAAGTCTGGAGAATCCCGCAGTCACTATCTTAATCTACTCTCTGGCTATCTCATACTGCAGCTCTCTCTAAACTGAAAAACTGGATAATGCCACACGTCTACTCAAAGCATCAGCCACTACATTGGCTCTCCCTGGATGATATCTGATGTCAACATCATAGTCCTTTACCAGCTCTAGCCATCTCCTCTGTCTCATATTTAGCTCTCTCTAGGTGAAGAAATATTTCAGACTCTTATGATCTGAATAAATGCTGCACTTGACCCCATAAAGATAATGTCTCCAAATCTTCAAAGCAAATACAACTGCAACTAACTTCAAATCATGAGTGGGATATCTCATCTCATGATCTTTCAACTGTCTGGAGGCATAGGCAATAACCCTATCACTCTGCATCAATACTGCCCCGATCCCCTGATGGGACGCATCGGTGTAAATGTCAAACTCTACTCCCTCCTGAGGTAGTGCCAACACTGGAGCACTAGTCAATCTCTACTTAAGCTCCTGGAATCGTGCCTCACAATCATCTGACCAAACAAATGGAACCTCTTTCCTAGTCAAGGCAGTAAGAGGCCTCGCTAGGCTAGAGAATCCCTCAATAAATCTCTTGTAATAACCTGCCAATCTAAGAAAGCTTCTGATCTCTTTTACTGTCTTCAGCCTTGGCCAACTCAATATAGCCTCCACTTTACTGGGATCCACTGAAATACCGTCTGCTGAAACTATATGGCCCAGAAATGCCACTCTGTCAAGCCAAAACTCACACTTGGAGAACTTGGCATACAGCTGTCTATCTCTCAATCTCTGAAGCACATATCTGAGATGCTTCTCATGCTCTGCCACACTCTTGGAATACACCAAAATGTCATCAATGAAAACCACCACGAACCGGTCTAAGCAATCATGAAACACCCGGTTCATCAGATCCATAAAGATTGCTGGGGCATTAGTCAACCCAAATGGCATGACCACGAACTCATAATGCCAATATCTAGTCCTGAAAGCTGTCTTGGGAACATCTCTGTCTGCCACTCTGACCTGATAATACCCAGATCTCAAGTCAATCTTCGAAAACATAGCTGCACCTCTCAACTGATCAAACAGATCATCTATCCTCGGCAGAGGGTACTTGTTCTTCACTGTCACTCTGTTCAGCTCCCTGTAGTCAATACACATCCTCATCGACTCATCTTTCTTCTTAACAAATAGAATCGGAGCTCCCCAAGGTGAACAACTAGGCCTGATGAATCTTTTATCTGTCAACTCCTGAAGCTGCTTCTTTAACTCCTGAAGCTCGGCTGGAGCCATCCGGTACGGAGCCTTAGAAATTGGAGCCGTACCTGGAATAAGCTCGACACTAAACTCCAACTCTCTATCTAGAGGTAACCCTGGTAACTCCTCTGGAAACATATCTGGAAACTCCCTGACAACTGGCACCTCTTCGATACTCAGACCCACTGAACTGCTGCATACTACATTGACCAAGTATCCAATACATCCCTGTCTCAATAATCTGCTCGCCTGGATACTGGAGATCATCAGACTGTCAACTCTGCCCTCACCAAACACGAACTGATCAGGGCCTATGTGGAACCTCACCTTCTTCTTTCCACAATCTATCTCAGCACCATATCTCCCCAAGAAATCCATCCTTAATATCATATCGAAATCTGCCAACTCTAGCAGAATCAAATCAATCACCATCTGTCTACCCATAATCTATACCTCCTGATCTAGGAGGACTCTGTCACTCAACACAAAACCCCCATCTGGCATTTCTACGTGGATACTCTTACTGGCCACACTAGGGTCAACCCCTAATCTCTCCACTACACTCCATGATACAAAGCTGTGTGTGGCTCCACAATCAACAAGTACAAATAAAGGAGTACCAAAATAAAGTAACTGACCGGTAACTGCATGGGGAATGGCCTCTGCCTGCTCCTGGCGGACTGCATAAAGTCTGGCTCTGCCTCCGCCAACTCCTGAAGGACTAGCACCTCCCTCAGGTGCTCTATCACCAGCTCTGGGAACATCAGCTCCACCTCTCTCTACTCTAGCTCCACCTCTGGGTGGACCACCTCGACCTCTGAACTGACCGGCTCCACCTCGACTTGGTCCAGTGCCAGCTCCACCTCTGGCTGGACACACTGCCATCATGTGCCCTGGCTGATAGCACCAATAACATACTATCTGGCCGGCTAAACACTCTCCTAAATGACACCTACCACATCTAGCGCACTGTACCGGCTGGGGCGCAACTCTCTGCCTCTGGCTCTGGAAACCTCGGGCAGGTCTCCTGGCTGACATCGACCTCTTACCCTGGTCTCTGTCATCTGTCCTCTGATCTCTATCAGATGCTCTACTCAGAACACCCATCCTCTGTAATCCGGCCTCTGATCTGAGCGCTCTCCCCAATACATCGTTGAATCTCTGGGGAGGATCTGACCCTGTCATCACATCCTTGTAAATTGCAGGATGCAGGCCGTGGATAAATTTTTGAACTCGGCCCATCTCTGTCCCTACCAAACTCGGGATGAATCTTGCCAATGCATTGAATCGGGTGGTGTACTCCTTGACCGAATTGGACCCCTGAGTCAAGTCAATGAACTCCTGGGCCTTAGCATACACCACCTCCATACTCCTGTACTCTGCATCAAAAAGTCGTCTGAAATCAGCCCATGTCATCTGCTACTCACTGAGGGTAGCCTTGGCTAGGCCCCACCAAACCTTGGCATCACCCTTGAGAAGGAACACTGCATATCTGACCTTCTCTCTCTCTGATAAGGTGTAGAGTCCCATTACATTCTCCATGGACTCTATCCACTCCTCTGCCACTGTTGGATCCCTGGATCCACTGAATTTGGCTGGCTGAAATGATCTTGGTAGATGATAAATCGGATGAATTCTATCTGAAGAACTAGTACCGGCTGTCTCGGTACTCATACCCTGACTGTACTCTGAATACCCTGCTGGATATTGATGCCTCTCTCTAACTGACTGAGGCTGTAATTGATACTGATACTGTCACTGATACTGTGGCTGTGACTGATGCTGTGACTGGGAATGTCTTCTCCTCGGAATCTGATAACTTTCATGCTGAGGAGGAGTAACTCTATCTGGCTCTGTAACATTACCCACTCCAGCTTGTTGGAGGCTATCTCTGACTACATCCCCAATCATCTCTCTCAACTGATCTGGTCTCATCGACACATGGGAGGTACTCTGAGATCGCCGCCTATCACTAACACTCATAGGATGGGCGAGTGAACTACTGTCTGTCTCATCTAGACATCTAGGGACATACTCCTCTCTATCTATAGCATCACAACAAACTAGGGGTTAGAAACACATAACACAATCAATCTGGAAATAAATACCTGACTGTGCTGTGAGGAGGGTCTGGACAACGGCTGCGAAGGAGAGAAAAAGGCACCACACCTTACAACTTTTGCTTTGATACCACCATTGTAGGACCTGCTGCCACGAGTACCCCTCTGCTGAGAATAATGCTATGGGGAGTTTTTATTAATCATTTGAAAACTCGGGTACCCGCGACGGGAATCCTACGAAAATAAATAAAAACTGAAACTATACAATTCTACACATGCGGAAGCTTTACTGAATATACATCATTAAAATTACATAAACTGTTCTGTACAATGGGCCCAATGGCCTATATCATATATATACACTGTTCCTGTACATTTGAATACATAAAGCATTTACATAATAACCACACAGGTCCAAAAATGAATATACAAACTGAGATCGCGGTGTAGGCCCTCTCCGTCAGCCTCGATCCAACCGCTCATCGGAAACAGCACGAACCACCTGAAAAGGATGGAAGAAGGAGGGGGATGAGTGATAAGGATCACCCAGTAAGCGCTCCTTACTTCCCTCAATACCCAAGCAAGTATAAACAATCAATCAAACATACCTAGCCTCAGCCCTATTCATACATCTATGCGCTTGTTGGGATCTGAAACTAAATACTGAATATCTGATTCACTCATTTACTGATATCACGTTTATTCATGTCATGATGTGTATGTCATGTCATGCTAACTGAAAATACTAAATGCATGCATCTGAATACCTCTCTGTACCCTCGGGTACCTGCTATGCTGATCAGACTTGGTGGAATACAGGGATTCGACATCCTGGCCATGTGGGCTAAACAGTCTAGCTACTGGCTAGAAAGCTGAATCTGAACACTGCTGTATGATCTGACTGGTGTCAGAAGGCTGAAACTGAAATACTGCTGAGCGTTTTGACTGGTGTCAGAAGGCTGGATCCCACAGATGCCCCCCGTATTCACCCTATACTCTTACCCGTACATCAAGTTCTGAATACTGAATACTGTTGAATTCGGATCCCTTGATCTTTTTTGAAGCTACATGTCATGCTATGATATGCATATGTAGCTTATTAACTGAATTCATACTCATCTGATGCTTATCTGAAGCCATTTAACATTTATTCTGAATTCGTACGCTTAACTTCTCAATTAATAATCATTTTCTGAAAAACTGCTGATGCACGGGCGTGCAGGATAAGTGCACGGGCATGCACCCGAACGCACGGGACCGAGCGCTGGTCGTGCGCCTGGTCGTGCAAGCTACTGGAATTTCCTGGAAAACATTTACTGAAAGGCATGCATGTGCATGCATATACGAACACACGGGCGTGCATGGACATTTTCTAGCCGTGCACAGGGCGTGCATCTGGAAAAATAAAGACTCACTGTCGTGCCATGCTGGCGCACGGCCGTGCGTCTGGTTCTTCAACAAAGCACCGCCTAGAAACTTGCCTCTAATGCATACCATTTCACAATCAATTGCAATAACACTTCAAATATGCATTCCCAGCACTTCATACAACACAATTCAAGCATCATATCTCACATGCATCAATCATCCAACATTCCACCATGGAAGCAAGCTATTTCTCTCACTAAAGCATGATCAACCAACATGCAAGGATTCAAGGGTGGAAATTCATCATCAAAATCAACATGCAAAGCCATATAAGCAAATCCAACATTCATCAACATGCAAATAACTCATCCATGGCATCAAAACTCATCAAACATGTTGGGAATTTGCGAGAAGAAGTGAAAGAACACTTACCTCGCGCCATGCTTCTGAAAACCACTTCAATCAATTATCTCTATGCTCTCTAACCGGATTGGGGGCAATCGGCTGCTGGATTTCCTCTCTAAGGATAGGAGGAGCTAAAAATGGAAGAGAGAAATCGGCTGAAATGCAAATGGGTGAGAAAAGAAATAACAAGTCTCTCGGCTCACTTATATACTATGCCACACACGGTCGTGCATCAAGGGTGCACGAGCGTGCACAAGGGAAAATGGACTTATTCTATTTCCCGCTCACTCGCCTGATCGAATCCTTCCGAAAGGATTCCTACGAAAGCCATACGGCTCTGAAAACTTACTAACTCACCCCTAAACTTTACCAGACTCCCAATCTCTCTCTGAATCCTGTTTCTAGCCCCAAAACTCTACCCCTAAGGGCTTTCTGAATCTAGAATGCTACAAATACACTGTATACAGATCATATCATCCTAAACTGCTAGTTGAGCACACTAGCATATGCCTAGATATAATGGTTAGTATGGTCATAGACTCTGATATTGGCTCCCATAACGGGTGTGCTGAAACTCACAAGTACCTCCTCATATCCACCCCTGAAATCAATGTCCAGATCATTGTGTTTTTCTACTGAAAACATGTATTTAGATCCTTGGATCCCTTTTTAAAAATACTGTATGACATGTCATGTCATGATATGCATATGATGCATCATGTATGCTTATTCGACCTCATTATACTGAGTTTTATCAATTATTTTGGGTTTACTGAGTTTTGTGCTTGTTTCATGATTTATTTCTTATTTATGTATGACGCACAGGTGTTCGTGTCTGCTGGTTGTGCTAGCTTCTATGATTTTAGTGCATTTTCTCATTTTCTACGCATGCATAGCCATGACATAAACATACATAGTTGTGACTTTGTATTATTTGGTCGTGCATGGGTACGTGAACACGGTCATGACTATGCAAAACATGACTTGCACTACAAGTGCATAGTCATGCATCTACTCTGCTTTAGCGTGGTCATGGCTGAACATACTTGTTCCCATCTAATTTTCATACCAAATGTAAATCAACTATCGTTAGTCAATTTCAGCACTTAAAAGACCTCATAAACACATGCTTTTGCTACTAATAACATAAATCCTCATACTCAATCATCCAAACCATCTCAAAATCATACATATACATACATATCAATATACATCTCAAGCATCCACGCATAATCATCATCATCATCAACTCAAGATCATCAAACATACAAGGGAAACCCACAAGCATGTTGGAATCAAGCTCAACTCAACAAAACAAGTATCATACACATGTAAAGAACAAGGGAAAAAGGTAAGAAATACCTACCTCAAGCTATGACAAGCAAACTTCTCTCTCTAAGATAAACCTCACTCTTTAATTTGATTAGAAGTCCCTGGATGCTGGTTTTCTCTTCTAGGGTTGCTAATCTCTAGAAACAGTAAGAAACCTTAGGTGAAAATAAGCTAGAAAGCAAGATAAGAATGACTTAAAGTAAGGTAGCTACTTCACATCACGTGCATGGTCGTGTATGGCTAAAAAAATGGAATCTTCCACTTTCCCGCACTTACATGTAAAATCCTTCCAATATAATACATGCATAAACCACCTAACTTTAGGAAAATCTTTATTTCACCCATGAACTGTCACAACCCTAGTATTTTTATCGATTCTCATTCTAACCATAAATTAGTAGCTTAAAAGACAATTCTAACCTTAAGATATTACATTTCCTTCCCTCTTATAAAAATTTCGTCCTTGGAATTACCTAAACAACTCGGGATATTGATCCTTGATCTCAGACTTTGCCTTCTATGTAGACTCCTCATGCCTCTAATTCCTTCATAAAACTGTAACTAGAGGAATTTCCTTGTTCCTGAGCACTTTGACTCTTTTGTCAAGAATATGAACTGGTTTCTCTGAATAGCTCAAGTCTTCAACCAATTCTAAATCTTGAATCTCAAAAACATGGGAAGGATCTCTAATATACTTCCTTAACTAAGATACATGAAAGGTATCATGAAATCTCTCTATACTTACAGATAAAGCCAATCTATATGCAACCTTACCAATTCTCTCCAGGATTTCATAAGGGCCAATAAACCTTGGAGCTAACTTGCTCTTCTTACTAAATCTCAATATATGTTTATAAGGAGCTACTTTCAAAAATACCTTATCTCCTACTTCAAATTCCAACTGCTTATGTCTCAAATCTGCATAACTCTTTTGGTGATCCTAGGCTTGCTTTATTCTCTGTCTGATCATCTTGACTTGCTCAATCATTTAGTGAGTCATCTCTAGTCCCACTATAGCTTCTAATGAATTTTTCTCTCCAATATCATCGTAGTGTAAGGGAGATCTACATTTTTTACCATTCACTGCCTCAAATGGAGCCATTGGAATTGTAGACTAATAGCTGTTATTGTAAGCAAATTCCATTGAAGGTAATAACTCAACCCAACTCATTTGGAAGTTCATTTAATAGGCTCTCATCATATCTTCTAGAATCTGATTCACCCTCTCTGTCTGGCCATCTGACTGAGGATGATAAGTTGAACTAAAATGCAATTGAGTCCCTAGAGTCCTTTATAAACTCCTCTAGAAAACTGATAAAAATCTGAAGTCTTTATTTGATACAATGACTTTTGGCACTCTATGAAGCTTTACAATCTCTCTGACATAAAGCTGACCAAACTGATCAGTAGTCATCCCATCTCTAACAGGTAGAAAATAAGTAAATTTACTCAATCTATCCACAATCACCCATATGCCATTATACCTCTGGCGAACTTTTGGAAGTCTTGAGATAAAATTCATGGAAATGCTCTCCCATTTCCATTTTGGTATACACAGAGGCTGGAACAACCTAGAAGGTCTATGGTGTTCTACTTAAATCTACTGACATACTAAACATCTGGCTATGAAGTCTACTATGTCTCTCTTCATCCTTGACCACCAAAAATTTCTTTTAAGATCTTTATACATCTTTATGCCATTTGGATGAGCTATATATGTTAAATTTTGGGCCTCTGACAAGATTTTCTGACTTTATAATCTGGCACCAAACCCTTTGATTCTCTCTAAATCAGTATCTGTATCGAACTATCTGGTCTTTAAGCCCTTTTGATCTTATCAGACAAGGAAGACATGACCTAAAATCTTAAAAGTCTAGTTGTAACTACTTCTATCTGCTCTTTAATAACCTCTTTCTGAAGCTCACTCTGAATAGATAATCTAGACAAGGTAACGCTCCTACTCAAGGCATCTGTAACTACACTTGCTCTTCTCATGTGGTATTTGATCTTACAGTCATAGTCTTTTATCAGCTCTAAACACCTTCGTTGTCTTATAATCAGCTTTTTCTGAGTGAAGAAATACTTCAAGCTTTTGTGATTGGAAAAGATACTACATCTGACTCCATACAAGTAGTGTCTCCAAATATTCAAAGCAAATATAACTGCTGTTAGCTCTAAATTATGGGTAAGGTATCTCATCTCATGATCTTTTAACTGCCTGGAAGCATAGGCAATCACTCTACCTGCCTGCATTAAAACCGCACCAATCCCCTAGTGGGAAGCATCAATATAAATCTTATAGTTTAGCCCCTTCTAAGGTAAAGCTAGTACTGATGCACTGGTTAACCTCTGTTTCAACTCTTGGAATTTGGCTTCACACTTTTTGTCCACATAAATGGACTCTTTTTCCTGGTCAAAGTTGTCAAAGGTCTAGCCGAACTAGAAAACCTTTGAATGAATCATTTGTAGTATCCTGCCAATCCCAACAAATGCCAAACCTTTTTAACTGTCCTAGGCCTCGACCAACTCAAGATGACCAATATTACCTAAATCCACTGAGAATCCATTAGCAAAAATAACATGCCCCATGAACACTACCTTATCTAACCAAAATTCACATTTGCTAAATTTGGCATACAACTGCTTGTCTCTTAATCTCTATAGCACAAATCTTAGATGCTCTACATGCTCATCAACACTCCTCAAATAGACTAAGATGTCATTGATAAATACAACAACAAATCTATTGAGGCAATCTTGGAATACTCAATTCATCAAATCCATAAATACTACTGGAGTATTATTCAAACCAAATGGCATTACCATAAACTCGTAATGGTATATCTGGTCCTAAAGGCAGTCTACAACACATCTCTATTTGCCACTCTCACCTAGTGGTATCCTAATCTCAAATCAATCTTCAAAAACATTGAGGCACCATTGAGCTAATCAAACAAATCATCACTTCTAGGTAAAGGGTACTTGTTCGTCACTATAACTTTATTTAACTCCCTATAGTCGATACACATTCTCATTGAGCCATCCTTTTTCTTAGTAAAGGGAATTGGCACTCCCCAAGGAGAACAACTAGGTCTGAAAAACTTCTTATCAATCAGTTCTTGTAATAACCTTTTCAATTCTTGAAGTCCAGTTGGTTATATCTTGTTATTCTTAAGTTTCTTGTGCTTAGGAATGGTTTAGAATTGCTTAAATTTGCTTTAAGAATGCTTTGGAACTATTTTTCTGTTTTTCTTTAGGTATACGAGTGTGTACCAGATGACACACGAGTGTGTGGGGAGGCACACGGGGTTATGCTCAAGCCATGTCTTGATCGTTCTAGCTTTTGGAATCAGTATAAAAATTATGACTGGTTGCACGAGCATATGGTGCGGACACACGAGAGTGCATATAAGGCATAAGGTTGTGTACTACGCTGCACGGGCATGTAGCTGCCTAAACACCTTCTCATGTCTTACTTACATAGGTGTGTGAAATTAAGAATAAGCACACGGTGTAGCATCCCAGATTAGAAAAGCCCTTAGGGGTAGAGTTTTGGGGTTAAAAGTAAAATTCAGAGGTAGATTAGGAGTCTAGAAGAGTTTAGGGGTGAGATGGTAAGTTTTCAGAGCTTGTGTAGCCTTCTTATGATTCCTTTAGGGAGGATTCAATCATGTGAAGTGCGGGAAATGAATTAAGTTTATTTTCCCTTATGCACACCCATGCAAGTTGTTTAGAAAAGAGAGAGACGGGAGATTTAGTTTATTTCTCACGTATTTCAACATTTTCTTCTCTTGTTTTAACAGCTCCCAGTCTTAGACGTGAAATCCAACCACCAGTAGCTCCCAATCCAGCAAGAGATTAGCTTGAGAGATAATTTCCAATAGCCATGGTGAGAGGTAAGTGTTCGCTTACTTCTTCCTTGTGTTTCCCAGCTTGCTTTGATTATTTGAGATGCTTGGACGAGTTCCTTGCATGTAAATGAGCTTTGTGCATGCTTATATGTTGATATGTTGAAGAATGATGCATGAGATGATGAATTTTCCATCCTTGAACCATGCTTGCTTTGCTTGTATGTGTTATAGAGAGAGAAATGAGATGTTTCCATGGTGGAATGAGTTGTGTTGGATGCATGTTGAAATTGAAGTGATATGCATGCTTATTGAAGTGCTGGGAATGCATGTTAGAAGTTAACTTGAGATTGATTGAGAAATGGTATGAGTTCTTGCATTTTCTAGGCATGTGTTCTTGTTGAAGAACAAGACACACGACCATGTGCCAGCATAAGCACGACCGTGTGCCTTTGTTTCTGCAAGGACACGACTGTGTGCATGAAGTGTGCACGACTAGGAATGCAGATGCACGCCCGTGTGTCCTAAGGAGCATGACCGTGGTCATGTGATTTCAATTATTTTCACCTAGTTTTCCAGAGGAGAGCATGACCGGCTGCACGGCCAATGCACGACCCCATGAGTCTGGGCACACGCGGCATGTGAGCCAAGCACACGGTCGTGCATGAGACACGCACAAGCGTGTATGGCAAAGGCACACGGGCGTGTGTCTTTGCCATGCACGCTTGTGTGTGTCTCATGCACGACCGTGTGCTTGGCTCACATGCCCGTGTAGTAGCAGAATTTTCCATAATTTACATAAATTGATTAATAAAGCATGAGAAATTAGTTTAAAGGCCAAATAAGCATCAAATAATCAGAAATTCAGATAATTAATGCTACATGAGCATTTCATAGTATAATAGTAGCTTGAGAGGATCAAGGGATCTGAATTCAGTAGAAATCAGTATTTAGAACCTGATATACGGGTTAGAGTTTGGGTGAACTCGAGGGGGCATCTTTGGGATTCAGCTTTCTGACACCAGTTAGATTGTCCAACATTTCAGATTTAGCTTTCTACCCAGTAGCTAGACTGTTCAGCCCACATGGCCAGGATGTCGAATCCCTGTGTTCATCAGCCTGATCGTTATAGTAGGTACCTTCGGGTACATATAGATTTTTAGATGCATGCATCCACAGTTAGTTTCAATTAGCATGGCATGACATATACATCATGACATGAATGGTAATGAAATTAGTAAACAATGAGATCCAGATAATCGGATAATCGTTAAACTATATCCAGTGTCAGCAAGCGACTAGATGTATGAATAGGACCGAGGCCAGGTATGTGTGATTGTATGTTGCTTGCTTGGGTTGAGAGAAGTAAGGAATTCTTACTGGGTGATCTTTATCACTCATCTCTTCCTTCTTCCTTCCTTTTCAGGTCAGTTTGCTGTTGGCAAGGAGCAGATGGACCGAGGCTGATGGAGAGGACCCCACACACAGTTTTCAGTATGTATATGTACAGTTTTGGACCTGTTGGGTCACATGTAATCTTTGTATTTTCTCAAATGTAAAGAACAATGTACAGAAACCATATGTATATATGAAAAGGCCAGTTTGGGCTCATTGTATATTTTAGTTTGTATTTCAGCTTCCGCTTGTGTTCAGATGTAATGTATAGCAGCAGTAGGTTTCTTTTTCATAGGATTCCCATCACGTGTACCCAGATTTCTAGTTTATTAATAAGTGTACATATAATATTCAACAGCAGGGGTACGCGTGGCAATGGGTCCTACATTATTGGTATCAGAGCAGTTCTCTGTGTCATTTCAGTAGAGATTTGAGTTGTAAGTGTGTGGTGCCTATTTTCTCTCCCTCGCGGCCATCGTCCAGACCCTCCTCACAGCACAAGTCAGGTATTCTTTCAAGTTTTATTGTGATTTATGTTTCTAACCCCATGTTTTCTTGTGATGCTATAGATAGAGACGAGTATGTCCCTAGATACATAGATGAGGCAGATAGTAGTTCACCCGCCCGTCCTATGAGTGTTAGTGATAGGCGGCGATCTCAGAGTACCTCCCATACGTCTATGAGACCAGAGCAGTTGAGAGAAATGATTGGGGATGTAGTCAGAGAAAGCCTCAAGCAAGCTGGAGTGGGAAATATTCTAGAGCCAGATAGAACAACCCCTCTCTAGTATGAAAACTATCAGATTTCGAGAAGAAGAAGACAGTCTCAGCCTCAATCACAGTATCAGTATCAATCTCAGCCTCAGTCAATTAGAGACAGATATCAGTTTCCAGCTAGTTATATAGATTACAGTCAGAGTATAAGTACAGAGACAGTTGGCACCAATTCATTAGAGAGACTTCATCCAATCTACCATCTGCCAGGGTCATTTCAGCCTTCAAAATTCAGTGGGTCCAAGGATCCAGTAGTGGCAGAGGAATGGGTAGAATCAGTGGAGAGTGTAATGAGTCTCTTCACTCTATCAGAGCGGGCAAAAGTGAGATATACAGTGTTTCTCCTAAGGGGTGACGCCAAAGTTTGGTAGGGTCTAGCCAAGGCCACCATTAATGAGGAGCAGTTGACCTGGGCAAAGTTTAGGCAGTTATTTGATGTCGAGTACAGAAGCACAGAGATGATGTATGCTAAGACCGAGGAGTTTATTGATTTAACTCAGGGGTCTAGCTCAGTTAAGGAATGCGCCACCAAGTTCAATGCACTGGCGAGGTTTGTCCCTAGTCTAGCGGGGATAGAGATGGGCAAAGTTCAAAAGTTTATCCATGGCTTGCACCCTGCAATAGCCAAGGATGTCATGACAGGAGCAAATCCTTCCCAGCGGTTCAGTGATACTTTAGGGAGAACGCTTAGATCAGAGGCTAGTCTTTTGAGGATGGGTGTTATGACCAGAGTGGTTGACAGAGAGCAGAGGACAAAGGACAGAGGCAAGAGATCGATGCCAGCTAAGAGATCCGCCAGAGGTTTTCAGAGTCAGAGATAGAGGATTACACCAAAGTTTCCTCAGTGTACTAGGTGTGGCAAGCGCCATTCAGGAGAGTGTCTAGTCGGCTAGATTGTATGTTATTGGTGCCATTAGCCAGGGCACACAATGGCAGAGTGTCCAGTTAGAGGTAGAGCTAGTGTTGGGCCGAGCAGAGGTGCAGTTGGTTAGTTCAGAGGTAGAGGAGGTCCACCCAGAGGCAGTGTTAGAGTAGAGAAATGTAGAGCTGACATTCCCAGAGCCAGTAGTGTAGCACTTGGGGGAGGTGCTGGTCATTTAAGAGTAGGGGGAGGCAGAGCCAAAGTATATGCTATGCGCTAGGAGTAGGCAGAGGTGATTCCCCATGCGGTAACTGGTCAGTTACCTTATTTCGATACTCCTTTATTTATACTAGTTGATTGTGGAGCCACAAACAGCTTTGTAGCCTGAAGTGTAGTGGAGAGATTAGGGATTGACCCTAGTGTGACTAGTAGGAGTATCCTTGTAGAGATGTCAGATAGGGGTTATGTGGTGAGTGACAAAGTCTTTATAGATCAGGAGATAGAGATTATGGGTAGACAGATGATGATTGATTTGATTCTGCTGGAGTTAGCAGACTTTGATATGATCTTGGGGATGTACTTCTTAGGGAAATATGATGTAGAGATAGATTATGGAAGAAAGAAGGTGAGATTCCACATAGGCCCTGATCACTTCATATTTGGTGAAGGTAGAGTCGACAACATGATGATCTCTTGTATTCAGCCGGGTAAATTACTCAGCAGAGGTTGTGTAGGATACTTGATCAATGTGGTATGCAATAGTATAGTAGGACCAAGTATCGAAGAGGTGCCAATGGTCAGAGATTTTTCAGATATCTTTCTAGATGAGTTATTAGGCTACCTCCAAACAAAGAGTTGGAGTTTAGTGTAGAGCTTCTTCCTGGTACAACTCTAATCTCTAAGGCTCCAATCGGATGGCTCTAGTTGAATTCCAAGAGTTAAAGAAACAGCTTTAGCAGTTGACAGACAAGAGATTCATCTGACCGAGTTGTTCACCTTGGGGAGCTCTGATTTTATTTGTTAAGAAGAAAGATGGGTCGATGAGGATGTGTATCGACTACAGGGAGCTGAACAGAGTTACAGTGAAGAACAAGTGTCCCCTACCAAGGATTGATGACCTCTTTGATCAGACTATTATCAAGTCAGAGTGGCAGATAGGGATGTCCCCAAGACTGCTTTCAGGACCAGATACGAGTATTATGAGTTCGTGATCATGCCATTTGGATTGACAAATGCCCCAGCGATCTTTATGGATCTGATGAACCGGATGTTTCATGACTGCTTAGACCGGTTCGTAGTGGTGTTCATTGATGATATTCTGGTATATTCTAGAAGCATAGCAGAGCATGAGGAGCACCTCAGATATGTGCTTCAGAGGCTGAGGGATAGATAGTTGTATGCCAAGTTCTCCAAGTATAAGTTCTGGCTCGACAGAGTAGCATTTCTGGGTCATGTGGTTTCAACAGACGATATCTCAGTGGACCCCAGCAAAGTGGAAGCTATTTTGAGTTAGCCAAGGTCGAAGACAGTAAAAGAGGTGCGAAGCTTCCTTGGGTTAGCAGGCTACTACAGGAGATTTATTAAGGGGTTCTTGAGCCTAGTGAGGCCTCTCACTGCCTTGACTAGGAAAAATGTTCAATTTGTTTGGACAAAGGAGTACGAGGCACGATTCCAGGAGCTCAAGCAGAGATTGATGAGCACTCTAGTTTTGGCACTACCTCAGGAGGGGGTAGAGTTTGATATCTATATAGATGCATCCCATCAGGGGTTCGGGGCGGTTTTGATACAGAACAGTAGGGTTATTACATACGCCTCTAAGCAATTGAGGGATCATGAGTTGAGATACCCTACACACGACTTGGAGTTAGTTACAGTCGTGTTTGCCTTAAAGATTTGGAGGCATTACTTATATGGGGTCAAGTGTAGTATTTATTCAGACCATAAGAGTCTCAAGTACTTCTTCACCTAGAAAGAGCTCAACATGAGACAGAGGAGATGGCTAGAGTTGGTGAAGGACTATGACTATGACCTCAGATATCACCCAGGTAGAGCCAATGTAGTGGCTGACGCCTTGAGTAGGCTAGTAGCCTTATCCAGCGTTTCAGTTCAGAGAGAGCTAAAGTATGAGATTGCTAGAGAGCAGATTAAGATAGTGACTACAAGATTCTCCAGACTTCAAATCAGATCCTCGCTGTATGATGAGATCAAAGATGGTCAGATGTCAGATGAGTGGACTCAGAGTATACTATAGAAGATGTCAGAGAGATCAGTGCTAGATTTTGAGTTCAGAGATAGGATCTTGAGGTTTAGAGACAGAGTCTGTGTGCCCCAGAGTTCAGAGTTGAGACAAAAGATTTTGTCAGAGGTGCACCATAGGTGTATTCAGCACACCCAAGCAGCACAAAAATGCATCAAGATCTCAAGAGAAATTTCTGGTCGTTAAGAATAAAGAAGGACATAGCAGACTTTGTCTCCAGATGTCTAATATGTCAGTAAGTAAAGGCAGAGCACTAGAGACCCTCAGGACTACTTCATCCCTTAAGTATTCCTGAGTGGAAGTGGGAAGACATCTCGATGGATTTCATTTCTGGTCTTCCCAAAGTTCAGAGAGGATTTGATGGCATATGGGTGGTAGTAGATCAACTTAGTAAATCAGCTCATTTCTTGCCAGTCAGATAGGGAATGTCTACAGAACAACTAGCATGACTCTATATTAAAGAATTGGTGAGACTTCATGGTGTTCCTAGGACCATAGTGTTAGACAGAGACTCCAAATTCCTGTCAGCTTTCTGGAGAGCATTGTAGAGAGCCTTGGGAATCAGGCTACAGTTTAGTTCAGCATATCACCCTCAGACAGATGGCTAGACTGAGAGGGTGAATAAAATCTTGGAAGATATGCTGAAAGTCTATTATATGGACTTCCAGACTGATTGGGCAGAGTTGATTCCTCTAATGTAGTTTACCTACAACAACAGTTATCTAGCGACTATCCAGATGGCTTCATTTGAGGCATTGTATGGTTGTAAGTGTAGATCTCCTCTTTATTGGGATTAGATTGGAGAGAGAGATTCTCTGAAGACAGTTGTGGGTTTAGAAATAGTTTAGGGGATGATTGAGCAGATCAAGATCATCAGACAGAGAATGAGACAGGCCTAGGATCCACAGAAGAGCTATGCAGATTTGAGATGCAGAGAGATTGAGTTTTCAGTGGGTGACAGAGTGTTTATGAGAGTTGCTTCATACAGGCAAGTTCTCAGATTTGGCAAGAAGGGAAATTGAGCGCCCAGATTCATTGGTCCCTACGAGATACTTGAGAGAGTGGGGACAGTTGCCTACAGATTGGCACTGCTGGCCAGCATAGACATAATTCATAATGTCTTCCATGTGTCTTAGTTGAGGAAATATGTGGGAGACCCGTCTCATGTGCTTCAGTTTTCAGAGGTTGATCTTGCAGAAGACTTGAGTTACCAAGAGCTGTCAGTACAGACTCTAGACTTCAAAGTCAAAGTTCTCAGAAATAAAGAAATCCCACTTATGAAGGTCTTATGGCACATCCAGAGAGTGGAGGAAGCCACTTGGGAGGTAGAGACTGAAATCAGGGATAGGTTCCCAGAGTTATTCAGGTAAATTCTAGGGTCAGAATTTTTATAAAAGGGGAGGAAATTTAGCATCCCAGATTAGAAACGCCCTTAGGGGTAGAGTTTTGGGGTTAGAAGTGAAATTTAGAGATAGATTGGGAGTCTAGAAGAGTTTAGGGGTGAGATGGTAAGTTTCTAGAGCTTGTGTGGCCTTCGTATGTTCCTTTAGGGAGGATTCAATTATGCGAAGCGCGGGAAATGAATTAAGTTCATTTTCTCTTGTGCACGCCCGTGCACATTGCCCTGCACGCCCATGTAGGTTGCCTAGAAAAGAGAGAGACGAGAGATTTAGTTTATTTCTCACCCATTTCAGCATTTTCTTCTCTTGTTTTAGCAGCTTCCAGCCCTAGACGTGAAATCCAGCCACCAGTAGCTCCCAATCCGGTAAGAGATTAGCTTAAGAGATAATTTCCAGCAGTCATGGCGAGAGGTAAGTGTTCGCTTACTTCTTCCTCGTGTTTCCCAGCTTGCTTTGATGATTTGAGATGCTTGGACGAGTTCCTTGCATATTGATGAGCTTTGTGCATGCTTATATGTTGATATGTTGATGAATGATGCATAAGATGATGAATTTTCCACCCTTGAACCATGCTTGCTTTGCTTGTGTGTGTTATAGAGAGAGAAATGAGATGTTTCCATGGTGGAATGAGTTGTGTTGGATACATGTTGAAATTGAAGTGATATGCATGCTTATTGAAATGCTGGGAATGTATGTTAGAAGTTAATTTGAGATTGATTGAGAAATGGTATGAGTTCTTGTATTTTCCAGGCATCTGTTCTGGTTGAAGAACAAGACACACGGTGGTGTGCCAGCATGAGCACGACCGTGTGCCTTTGTTTCTGTAAGGACACGGCCTTGTGCACAAAGTGTGTACGACCAGGAATGTAGATGCACGCCCGTGTGTCCTGAGGAGCACGACCGTGTGCATGTAATTTCAATGATTTTTGCCCAGTTTTCCAGAGGAGAGCACAACCGACTGCACAGCCAGTGCACGACCCCATGCGTCTGGGTACACACCCGTGTGCCTTTGCCATGCGCGCCCGTACGTGTCTCATGCACGACCGTATGCTTGGCTCACACGCCCTTACAACAATAGAATTTTCCAGAATTCACAAAAATTGATTAATAAAGCATGGGAAATTAGTTTAAAGGCCAAATAAGCATCAGATAATCAGAAATTCAGATAATTAATGCTGCATGAGCATCTCATAGTATGACATGTAGCTTGAGAGGATCAAGGGATCTGAATTCAGTAGAAATCATTATTTAGAACTCGATATACGAGTTAGAGTTTGGGTGAACTCGAAGAGGCATCTGTGGGATTCAGCTTTCTGACACCAGTCAGATTGTCCAGCATTTTAGATTCAGCTTTCTATCCAGTAGCTAGATTGTTCAGCCCATATGGCTAGGATGTCGAATCCCTGTGTTCATCAGCCTGATCAGCACAGTAGGTACCTTCGGGTATATATAGATTTTCATATGTATGCATCCACAGTTATTTTTAGTTAGCATGGCATGACATATACATCATGACATGAATGGTAATGAAATTAGTAAACAATGAGATCCAGATAATCAGATAATCGGTAAAGCTATATCCAGCGTCAACAAGCGACTAGATGTATGAATAGGGCCGAGGACAGGTATGTGTGATTGTATGTTACTTACTTGGGTTGAGGGAAGTAAGGAATGCTTACTGGGTGATCTTTATCACTCATCCCTTCCTTCTTCCTTCCTTTTCAGGTCAGTTTGCTGCTGGCGAGGAGCGGATGGACCGAGGCTGATGGAGAGGACCCCACACACAGTTTTCAGTATGTATATGTACAGTTTTGGACCTGCTGGGTCACATGTAATCTTTGTATTTTCTCAGATGTAAAGAACAGTGTACAGAAACAGTATGTATATATGAAAAGGCCAGTTTGGGCTCATTGTATATTTTAGTTTGTATTTAAGCTTCCGCTTGTGTTCAGATGTAATGTATAGCAGCAGTAGGTTTCTTTTTCGTAGGATTCCCGTTGCGTGTACCAGTTTATTAATAAGAGTACATTCAGCAGTAGGGGTACGCGTGGTGGCGGGTCCTACAACAGGCGTGCGTAGCGACTATACAGGTGTGTGTTTAGATTTTCATACGTACATAGGTACCATGCAAAACCATTTTCATGTAGAAAAGAGGCTACACAGGTATGTATCCTCTGGTACACGGTAGTGTGCTCAGCTCTTTTTCGGTAAATGGTGTCTGGAAACCTACAAATCTCAATAAATCTCACACAAAACACAACCATAACTTAATCAAACATGTATACAGCAAGTATATCAGCTAATAAGCATTCTCATTTCATTTATTTAACATAAAAAATACTAACAGTCTCACATTTCTCATAAAACATAGCCATGCACATAATCTTCAAATCATCTCGTAATAACTCATCAATCATCATCCAATGTCTCATTTCATCATCAAATCATGTTGTAACACAGTCTTAACATACAACAAACATATGAAGGGAACTCAAACCAGCTAATCATGTAAAAACTGAAAGAAAAGAGGTAAGGAAATACTTATCTCTCGCTATTACGTCTAGATCTCTATCTCTAATGACGTCTAAATCTCTTACTTGGTTTGCAGCTGCTGGTTGGACAGTTTGTAGCCTAAGGTTTTCTGGAAAATGGAAAAGAGAATAAATCTAAATAGAATAAACTAGGTGAAAATAAGAAAAATGAAACATTTATGGCACCTCTTACCTGACACACGGGCATGTGTGCAAGGAAAATCTCAATTCTTTCTCTTTTTGTGCCATATATGGAATATTCCCCCCAGAATATCTGTGTATAAGCCACAAAAGGCTTCTAAATGACTATTCTACCCTTAAACCCTCACACATTTATTTTTTATCTGGAAATCTCTCTTTTACTATTTATTTCAAAACCTAAAAGACAATTCTACCCTTGGGCTATTACAATATGCTCAACTTTTTTTTAGCAAATGACATATGGAAACCCAGAAAATCCCAACAAATCTTAACTAGATATAACCATAACTCAAATCATACGTTCATATATCAAATATATCAACCAATAAGCATACTCATTCCATTTATTCATCATAAAGCATGCTAATAACCTCATATTTCTCAAAATTATATACCCAAGCACATAAACATCCAATTATCTCATAGCAGATCAGAAATCATCATCCAAGGTCTCATTTCATCATCAATACATGTTATAATACATTCTCAACATGCAGCAAACACATGAGGGAAACTCAAACCAGAAAATCATGTTGTAAACCTAAATGAAAGAGGTAAGGAATTACTTACCTCTTACCATTGCTTCAAGATCTCTCTCTCTAGTTGCTTATGGATCTCAAGCTTGGATTTGGGTTACTGGTTGAACATTTTCAGATCTAGGGTTTGTTAGAAATAGAAAGGGAAAAAAGAAGATGAAATCTGAAATATGTGCGACTGAAAAATAATCTGTATATATGCTTAAATGACAGAACACATAATCATGTGTCTAAGACACACAGTCGTGTGTGCAATGGAAATCTCAATTTTCTCTCTCTTCGCACCATACATGGAATATTATCCTAAGAATATCTATGTATAAGTCATAAAAGGCTTTTAAATGATTCTTCTACCCTTAAACCCTCTCAAATCTGTTTTCTATCAAGATCTCACTTCTACCTTTGATCTCAAGCCTAAAAGGACAATTCTACCCTTAAGCTATTATAATTTGTCCCCTCTAATAAAAATTCCATCCCTGGAATTACCTAAACAACTTTGGGTATCTCTCTGTCATCTTAGACTCAACCTCCTAGGTGGTTTCCTTAAGTTTTTGACTTCTCCACAACACTTTAACCAAAGGTATTTTCTTATTCCTAATGGTCTTTACTTTATAATCTAAAATCTGAATAGGTTTCTCTTAATAGCTTAGATCATCTGCCAGCTCTAGATCCTGATTCTGTAACACATGAGAAGAATTTCCCATATATTTCCTTAGTTGAGACACATGAAATATATTATAAATCCTGTTCATACTAATTAGTAAAACTAACCTATGAGTAACTTTATCAGCTCACTCCAAAATTTGATAAGGACCAATAAACCTTAGAGCTAACTTGCCTCCCTTACCAAACCTCAAAACATGTCTATAAGGAGCTACTCTCAGAAACACGTGGTCTCCAACCTCAAACTCTATCTCCCTACACCTTTGATTTGTATAACTCCCCTGATAATCCTAGGCCTGTTTAATTCTCCATTTGATAACTCTGATTTACTCAATCATCATCTAAGTCATCTCTGGTCCTATTACTGTCTCAAATGAATCCCTTTCACTAATCTCATCCCAAAACAGTGGTGATATGCATTTCCTATTATATAAAAACTCAAAAGGTGTTATATGAATGGTGAACTGATAACTGTTGTTATAGGCAAATTCCATTAGTGATAATAACTGAGCCCAATCAATCTGAAAGTCCATACAATAAGGCCTTAACATATCCTCTAAAATCTGATTAACTCTCTCAGTTTGACTATAAACCCCTCCCCAAAGTCGAGCTATTTCTAAGGAAAAAAAACAAGAGTTTCCTTAGAAATAACACAACTTAAAAGAAAATTTTTGTTTATCTTGTTCATAATAATTATAGTAAACACTTTTAATCACTATCACAATTTACCAATCCCACCAAATAACTGGATTTATATAACACAACTATTAATTGAAATGAAACATAATCTATTGTCTACCATGATTATATTAGCAGAAGATGTAAGGATGTATTTAAGATAATATATTTTACTTACAACTCAAGCATCATAAACTTATATACAACCTATAAAATATTTACAATATCACAAAAAAATCCAAAATATATCCTTCTAATTTTAACAATGACAAATGTCATGCTAGTGCTTATATCATGACTTTCCCCAATCGCTACTCAACGAGTACCTACAAAATAATGAAATCTAACAAGATGAGCACTAATGGCTCAATAAGTAAAATAGATTGGCTATATTTTCATTCTCACTAGATCTCGTTTAATCTTTATAGAATTTTCCCTTTGATATAACACCATAAATATATATGTATGATAAATGACATGTATGACATAATGTATATCTAAACTTCTCATTTCTTTCCAAAAACTCTTTTTACTTGCCAATTGGACTAAACTGAAGCATGGATTCAGAACTTTGGCCATATGAGCAACATAATTGTTTGGGTACAATCCTTATCCTACATGCATGCTAAACGGATTGCACCATATATCTGAATCTAAAGTTGCTCCCTTTTGGCGACGTGCATGTAAAGGTACTCATACGTTCTCCCTCGTAACAGTCTATTAAAAAAATGCTTTATACATTATATCATTTTTATACATTTTCTTTGACTGCAAACTTAAGTTTATAAATATAAATCTGTGTGAAAACTTAAGTGTATAAATAAGAAAATGTTTATCTCTAAATGCCTACTAACTTATTTAGTCATGAAAAAGTATGTATATGCATGTCTACGCAATGTTATACTCATTTCTTAGCTGTTATACATTCATATAATCTTTCTATCAAATTTATTCTGCTCAATATTTTCTTATATACTAAAAATCCTCGTACATTAAGGTACAACTTATATTTGGTCACTACCACTACTAACATTTAGGTTACCATGACCTAATATTTATCATTTAAGCTTACTAATAATAAATTAGACCACACCATTTTAACAAGTACTAACTCACCATAACATGTATATATATATATATATTGCATGATTTATCAAACTTGGACATGAAAATACCTTGAATACTTACTGATATAACATCTTAGCCTACCACATCACCATATCCATTTTCCAAGATTGTATAACAAGTCAAGTTTCTCATCATACATACCTCAACATAACATATCAATATCATATATTCAATCGTTTAACCTCAAATTCACTCTAATTCTATTTTCTTCCTTTTCTTTTTACATACTCAAATCTTCTTCCTTAATGGCATCGAATATTTTCTTCTAAAATTAATTTTATATCATTTCATCTCCATAATATTATCTATTTCTTATATCATTAACTACTAAAACTAATAAATTTCAATTTTTTCATAAACCCTAAGATGAGAAACTTAACTTTCCAATCAAATTTACTTTCCTTCAAGTTTTTCCCTTGCTTCTTCTTCTTCCTTTGAATAGTTTTTCTCCTTCTAAATTCCTAATCCACCATTAAAGAATTATCCCAATTCTTCACACCCGTATAGGCAAGACACAGGATCGTGTTAAGGTAGCTAAACACCCATGTAGTGCGATACATGCCTGTGTGCCTAGTTATGCACGCCCGTGTATTTGTACCACACGCCCGTGTGGTTAGGCAAAGTTTGATGAAATTTTCCAAAAGCTTCTACGACCAAGGGCACGACTTGAGCACGATCCCGTGTACCTTCACACACGCCAGTGTGTCTTATGAAAAACTGTAGAAATGATTCTAAAACATGTATTAAGTAAAGATAAGCTACCTTAAGCAACCCTAAACGAGTTCTAAGCATGAGAAGCATAAGAGTAAAAAGATATAGCTGTATATCATGCATGATTAGCAAGCATTGAGCACGACATGCCATATAAGATATTTTCAGAAAAGGGATCTAAGGATCCAAGAGTATATTTTAAAAGTTTATATATATATATATATATATATATATATATATATATATACAATGTTTCAGACATTAGTTAAGGGTAGATACGAGGGGGCACCTGTGAGTTCGCTAGAAATGACATGGTCATGCACGAGTAGTTTTATCATAGGTTTGAGCTCACACGGCTAAGGTGACGAATCCTTGTGTTCATCAGTCTAGCTAGCATAGTAGAGATATTTTCAGATATAGTACTTTCTGATACTATTTTCATTTATACTATATGTATATATATGAGGATCTTCGGAGTAGAGCTTTTATCAGAAAGAGATTTTAGAAAAGAATGAGTTTTCAGAAAATCAAGCCCGAGGGGCAAGTTTTATTATTAAAGAGTATTTACATGACATCAGAGCATGCATATCATATCATGTATAACATTCATGAGAAATGAGACAAAGAAAGACAAGAACATGCACAAAAGAACATAATGAATAAAGAAAGTAAAGAAATAAGAGAATAAGAAAAGAACAAATAAGTTACTTTTAAGCAAGTATAACAAGATAATAAGATAATAGTAAGCTGAAAATCTGAGGTCTGATCAGAGATCAGCTTTTGCTCGATGACCTGTCTGTGTGAGAGATAAGAAATGCTTACTGAGTGATTTTGTCTCTCACCCCTTTCCCTTCCTTTCTCTTTTGCAGGCCAGTGAGTTGGAGACTGAGATGTGGCGATGTAGTTGTGAGATTTTAGGGACATGGCTTGGTAGCTAGTATTATATTTCGGCTAGCATGCTTTGATGATATTTTCTCATGTATTTATGTGTGTGTATTATACTATAGTATGTATTGTTGTATGACATATTTTATACATGAGCAGTCTGGGAATTTAAGAGAAAGCTATTATTTTCTTAATTAGCTATAATATCTATGTTTATCACTTCCGTATTCAGATTTTTAAAGTATTTTTGAGCGGCAGTAAGTTTCCTTTTTCCTTGTAGGGGTCTCCGTCATAGGCACATTTTTAGTATGATATTATATATATTTATATATATATATATTTTTTTTTAACAGTTACGCACAGTAGGCCTGGGGCGAGGTTCACTACACCTATCCTATGCCTTTCCTATATGTGTTAAGAGAAAATAAAAAATAGTGTCTACTATGTTTGGAAGAGGCAAAGTCTGTTTAGTGTAAAGTCAAATTGTAAAATAGCTAATAAGATGTAGGTAGCATTAGAGGAATGTTTTGTTACAAATTCTAAGGTTAGAATATCAAACCTTAAAAATACATTGCAGACATTTAAAAAAAAAAAAAAGGATTCTTGGTGTGCATGATTATCTAAGGAAAATGAAGTATATGATATTTTAGTCTCTAGTGGACAAGTCATAGCTAAGGAAAAGCTAATAAATTACATTCTTAATGGAATAAGGGCTGATGTTAAGCCAATTATAGTCTTTATTTTAGCAAAAATAAATGCTTCTTTGAAAAAGTTAGCCTTGTCAAATCTGAGGCTGATTCTTCAAAAATATGAACAGAGAATGGCTAGGTACAATACCTCACCTTTTGATTTTAGTGATAGCATAGCCAATATGGTGAATATGAGGACTGCTATTATATATTACTGTTTATTATTATTATTATTATTATATATTTTACGCTATTAAAAATTTCAATTGTTAAATTAATCATCTTTAATATATAGCCAAATCTCATACAAACTTACTAAAAATATGCAAACGAAAGTATTACAATATAAAGGTAAAATATGTTATAAAATAGAAGTAATGCAATGTACATTATGATGAATAACATCATATTTATTCATTTATAATAGTATCTAGGACATAAACAAAATTGTACAAATTTATAAATGTATGTGTGTGTGTATATATATATATGTAAACTATACATCATGAGTATGAAAACTATATAAGGCACGTGAACCACAAAACATGCCATCTGACCCAAAATTATATCCCACTTCACAACCATCTCACATCTCATCCCAAAGTCTAATACAACTGACCTGCAAAAGAAAAAAAAATTTAGAGAATGAGTGACAAGCTGCTCAATAAACGTTCCTTAATTCTACCTATAAGCAAATTCCTATTCTTTTAGCTATTGTGACTTGTCACGCTATTATCTAATCTCATGTCTTATTATCTTACTTGTCTTATTTTTTGTTTTATGATTTTTTTTTTATCATGATGTCTTAACTTTGATTCATGTCATGCTATCTATGTCATGGTATGAAATATGTTGAAATTATGTCTTTGCCCTTGGGCCTATTTTCTGAAAACAGTTTCTAAAAACAAATGTTATGATTTAAAGATCTTGAAATAAAATCATAGTTTAAATCTCTTATATATATATATATTGTATCTGAAAACTATTGTGCTGATCAAACTAATGAATATAGTGATTCGATATCCTAGCCATGTGAGTTCTACAATACTGACACTCAATCAATAAGCTAAAAAATTGATACACACAAGCACTCTCTCTAACGTGCTTGGTCAACGACCATGTGTGCTCTAGCGAACGCTAGTTCCCTCTGAAAGAGGTATGTAAACTCATAGGTGCCCCTTTGTATTCACCCCTAAAATGATGTTTGAATAATTAGTTTTCTATATAAAAACATATGCATATGGATCACTTGATCACTTTTTGGAAAACTCTATTTGGCATGCTATGTCATGTAATGTTTATCATGCATGAAATCTTGTTATATTTTCTTCTTATTAAATTTTGTGTAAACTGAAATAGTGTTTGATTTATTGTTTTGTATATTTCTTATTACACGGTCACGCACTTTAGGATGCATGATTATACATTGGCATACGGCCATGGCCTTACATTACACGAACCTGTAGAACACTTATTTAATACGACCGTAACCTTGCATGCATTGTGAGAGTCTCCGCCATAGGTCACTATATACTACTATTTATTATTAGGCCAAAGGACTTATTCCCACCGATAGTTTGAGGCGGGGACAAAATCTCATCTTCTAGGTTTTTAGAACCCAAAAACTTACACTTTGACCAAATTTAAAATTAAATCTAATTGTAAACAGTAATAATTCAGGGGTAATTTTGTCATTTTTAGATTAAAATTTTATAAATAATAAAATAAATTTTGTATAAATATAAATATTAAAAAATTTAAAAAATATTTAAAATTTAAAAAATTTAAAAATTTGAGAAATTAAAGCAACCACCCGCGTCAGTGCCGATGACAGTGGTTGTCGATAACAAAGTCAAGTGACCATTTTCGATCATTTGGTTCCAAGAGAGGCCAGATCTGACCTTCCTATTCGGTGTTTGGCTGCCTTAACTAGAAAAAATGGTCAAAAACAGTCGAAAAGGTCCAACCTTGGTTCTATCGACCGTTCCGACCATTGTTTTTGGTAGAGGTGGTCTCCGCCAAAACAAAAGGTGGCCAAATCTAGTTGCCTCCACCGAATAGGGAGGTCAAATCTGGCTTCCCTAGAACGAGGTGGTTGAAAACGATCACTTAGTTTCATTATCAACGACCACTACCATCGGTGTATTTCAAATTTTGAAAATTTTTTAATATATTTTTAAATTTTTAAAAATTTTTTGGGAATTTTTATATTTAAAATTTTTTTAAATATTATTATAAATTTTTAATTTTCTAAAAGGGTATTTTAGTTATTTTATCATAAAAGTTAAAAAAATTAGTTAAAATTTAATCCAAATGTGGGATTTTGGATTTTAGAAACTTGAAAGATGGGATTCTATCCCTTCTCAAAGTATGGGTGGGAATAAGTCCTTTGGTTTTTATTATTATAATACTAATCTTATACTTATAGCAAGAATCCCTATAATAAAAAAACTGCAGCTGAATTAAAATTTTGCATGTAAATGCTTTAAATATGAAATACTAATTATAACATAGAGAAAATACTATTTATACGTTGAAACTCCTAAATATCTTATTTTATAAAACATATTATACATATAATCTTTGTAAACTGGATATGGCATTTACATACGCATGAATAAAGCTATACAAATGCATGTAAGCCACTAACATGTTGTCTACTATCGCCAACGGTATTCCAAAAATTTCATAACCTTCTCGTCTCCAATTCAGCCTTTTAGAATCACTGATCTGCAAGGAAGGAAATAGTAAAGAGTGAGTGATAAAATCACTTAGGAAGCATCTCCTATCTCTAACACAAGCAAATTTCAAGCTCAATCTCATTTCATGACTTGTCATGACATATTCTAGTTTACTATTCTTTTTATTTCCCTTTTTTGTAATTTTTTTGTATCTATTATATCTTTGTCCTTATCTGGTATTTAATCTCTTGAAATGCTAGGTATGACATGATATGGATATATTGATATTATGTCAATGCTAAAAATTATAAAGATTTACCCTTGGGCTTGTTTTGTAAAATTATTCTCTAAAATAGTAGCTGTGATATGAAGATATTAAATATATACATATATTGTATACATAAAACCTACATTTGAAAATACTATATCTAAAAATAACTACTATATTGGCCAGACAGATGAATATAGAGATTTAACACCCTAACCATGTGAGTTCAATCCTATTAAAAACTACTGATGCACAACCAGTATTCTCTCTAAAGAACTTGGTTAATGACTGTAGACACTTCATTTTGGACCCAACAGGGTCACCCTCGATGATGAAAAACCTAGATGTTTATTTAGAATTTTTGAGATGTTGAGCCGAGGATGGATGAGTTAAAAAGAAAAAAAAAGGTTTATTTTATTTTACTAAAAAAAAAATCATAAAATCATGAAAACCCAAAAATATGACCCAAGTGGCTAACCCAAAAAAGGAGAGAATAAGGAGGCCTAGTGTGCATCCTATTTTGGAAGACTCCAGCAGCAGGTATGCTGGCCTGGCTAGAGGAGAAGGCCCAAGGATGGGCCTGCAGCGAGCGCATGCAATGAAATGGCCAGGCCCGTGCTGATCGCGCGTGTAATGCACGCGCCAGCTGAGTCACCCGTAACTGCCTTCTTTCCAGTGCATTTTTTCTTTCCTTCCTCTCTCCTGCTGTTGCCAGGCCCACGTATCGTGTGTTGTGTGGCTGGACAGCTGGCTGCCATTTTCATTTGTTTATAAAAAGGTGGGATTTTCCAGAAGAGAGAGAGGGGGGAGGGAAAAAAATTTGAGAGAAAATGGGGGAGACGGTGAGAGAAAAAAAATACAGAGAAGAGAAAAGGGGGGACGACTGAGAGAAAAAAAAATACAGAGAAGAGAAAAGGGGGAAGTGCTGGGGGCTGAGGAGAGAAAAAAATTGAGAGCAGGGGTAGGGGATTTTCCAAAAACCAAAAAAAAAAGAGAGAAAAATTTTAACGTATTTGAAAAATAATTTGTGTGATCTGTAATCCTCGGTTCAGTATTGATAAACTTCGAATCAACAATTTTCAAGTATGCCCTTGAGGGGGATTTGTTTATAAATAATTTTTTTATTATTTATTATTTCATGTATATAAAATATTGTGTTACATGTAAATATTATTCGTATAATCTGTAGGAATAATTTGTGTATTGTATTTTTTTTTTATAAATAGATATGTTAATATTTTGTATTAATCTTTTTCTTTGTTGTGTTTTCCATGCGTCTTACAATTAATCTCTGCCTCGTAATAACTCAAGAAATCCATGTCTAAGATCATGTCAAAATAAGCCAACTCCAATATGATCAGATCTATCCTTAAGATCATTCCCATAATAACTACCTCCTAGTCTACTATTAACCGATCATTCACTATCACACCCCCATCAAGCATCTCTACACAAAACTCCTCTCTGTCATACTAGGGATCAACCTTAATCTCTTTATCACTCTTTTGGATACGAAACTATATGTGACACCACAATCTATCAACACATATAAAGGAGTATCAAAGAAAACCAATTGATCTATAATCGCATGGAGAGTTATCTTAGCCTGATCTCATCTTACTACAAAAACCGTAGCTTTGTCTCCGCCCTTCAGTGTACTAACACCTCTTTCAGGCGTTCTAGCACCACCTTTAAGAGTTTCACTACTTCTACCAACTGAACCTTTAACACCTTTGTTTAGCCTATCTCTACCAACTGATGGTCTAACTCCTACTCCTCTGGTTGGGTGCTCAAACATCCTACGCCTAGGCTGTCGACATTTAAAACATATGCCTTGACTTACAAGATGCTTTCTTGCGTGACTCTTACCATAAGTCTTGCACATGGGTAATTCCACTCTATGTCTCTTTTCTTTGAAAGGTTTCCTTGACTGTATTGGTTTCTTACCTCAATCTACACCTCTCTCTAGAACCCTCTCTACTAATCTAGAAAAGAAACTCATCCTCAACAGGTAATCCTTAGACCTCAAAGCTCTCCATAAAGTATTACTGAATCTCTGTGGGGGAGAAGAACCAGTCATCACATCTTTAGCAATATCAGGATACAAACCATAGATGAACTTCTGTACTCAGATCAACTCTACTATACTAGGAACAAACCTCGCTAATATGTTAAAATGGGTGGCATAGTCTTTGACTGATCTGGTCCCTTGAGTCAACTCAATAAACTTCTAAGCTCTAGTATGTACCATATCAACAGTGTGATACTCCTCCTAAAATATCCTTCAAAACTCAACCCAAGCAATCTCCTCTCATCAACTAATGTCTTTGCAAGGTTCCACTATACCCTCGTATCACCTCTCAATATAAAAGTAGTATATCAGACCCTCTCTCTATCTGACATAGTGAACAAACCTGTAACACTCTTTATTGATTCAATCCATTCCTCTACCATAGCTAGATCTCTAGAACCATTGAACTTAGACAGTTGATGAGCCCTAGGCAAACTATAGATCGAATACAATTTATCAGAACCACTAGGACCAATTGTATCTGTACTAGAACTCGAATCCCTCTAATAACCAAACTTAGGCATCTGATAAGTTTTTCTGATTTTCTCTGACATACCCTATCCTCTTTGACCGAATTGATCTTTAATTAGCCCTTGATGGGCTCCCTATCTTACTGGATTAAAAATTGCATGAGAAATAATAATTTTTTTCTTAGAAATCCCAGACTATACATTTCTAAATATGTTGTTCACACAACATCTCATAATAGAATTATACATACAAACATGCATAAAGCCAAAATAATGTATACACAGTATGCAAGCCAAAACATGTTATCTGCTGCAGAGCCATGTCCCCAAAATCTGACAGTTGCATCGCTCCTACTCAATCATAGAACCATTGACCTACAAAAAAAAAGAGAAGTGAAAAGGGTGAGTGATAAAATCACTCAGCAAACATTTTCTATCTCTAACACTGATAGGTTTCAAGCTCAAACTGCTTTACATATCTTATCACATTAAATTCTACTTTACAACTTACTTATTTCTTTCTTTTTTATATTTCTTTTGTTTTCTATAGTATTCTTACTTTTATCCTTATTTGTTTCTGTTTTCTCATTAGTGTTACAGATGATATGATATTTATGCTCTAATGTCTTGTAAATGCTGATTAATTATAAAATTTTCCCTTGGCCCTGATTTCTGAAAACTTTTTCTAAATAAAACTATGATCCAATGATCCTAAATATATATATATACATGTACATGTAGTATAAGCGGAAAACTGAGTCAGAAAGATATTGTATCTAAAAATATCTGTTATGCTAGCTAGACTAATGAATACAATGATTTGACACCGTGGCCATGTGAGCTCAAACCTATAATAAAACTACTCGTGCATGATCAATACTTTCTTTAATAAGCTTGGTCAAAGATCATATCCTCTCTAATGGATGTTGGTTTCCTTCTCTAACAGGCGTGCAAATTCACAGGTATCCCCTCAAATCCACTCTTAACTAATGTTCGAAACATCATATATCTATACTTTGAAATCACGCTATTAGATTTATGGAGCTATTTCTAAAAACATCTTATGTGGCATGTCATGCTCTATACTAATAATCATGCATGATATGTTGTTATATCTTGTTATTCTTAATTTTTTGTGCTTATGAAGGGTTTGGAATGGCTTAACTTTGCTTTAAAATTCTTTTTTTGCTTTTCTTAAAGTGCACAAGAGTGTCTCTAAGTGCACAAGCATGTTTGAAGGTGCATGGGAAAATATGCTAGTCGTGTTCTTAGTCGTGCAAGCTTTTGGAATCAATTTGTAAAACTTTGGTTGACTACACAGACGTGTGGTGCAAACACGCAGGCGTGCAACAAGGTACAAGGTCGTATGCCGCACTGGTACGAATATGTAACAGCACAATAACACTTTCATGTCTTGCTTACACAGACGTGTAAATTTTGGATTAAGCACATAGGTATGTGCATCCGTTGCGCGGCCATATGTCTAGATTTTCATATACACACACGTACCCTACAAGGTCATGCTCATGCTCATATAGAAAATGGGCCACATATGCGTGTATCCTCGGGGACACGATCATGTGCTCAACTTTTTTCTAGCAAATGACGTCTGACAAGCCAAAAAATCCCAACAAATCTCAACTCAAATAACCACTACTCAAATCATACGTTCATACATCAAATATATCAACCGATAAGCATACTCATTTCATTTATTCATCATAAAGCATGTTAATAATCTCACATTTCTCACAGTTATATACCCAAGCACATAAACATCCAATCATCTTATAACAACTCATAAATCATCATCTAAGGTCTCATTTCATCATCAATACATGCTATAATACATTTTTAACATGCAGCAAACATATGAGGGAAACACAAACTAGAAAATCATGCTATAAACCCAAATGGAAGAGGTAAGGAAATGCTTACCTCTTGCCATTGCTTCAGGATCTCTCTTTCTAATCACTTCTGGATCTCTAGCTTGGATTTGGGCTATTGGTTGAACATTTTCAAATCTAGGGTTTGCTGGAAATAGAGAAGGAAAAAAGAAGATAAAAATTGGAATATGCATAACTGAAAAATAATACGTATATATGCTTAAATGACATGACACATAGTTGTGTATGCAATAGAAATCTCAATTTCCTCTACCTTCATGCCATACATGGAATATTCTCCCAAGAATATCAATGTACAAGCCACAAAAGGCTTCTAAATGACTCTTCCACCCTTGAACCCTCTTAAATTATTTTTCCAATCAGAAATCTCACTTTTACCCTTGATCTCAAGCCTAAAAGGACAATTTTACCCTTGGTTCTTATAATACCTTAGCCAAAGGTTCCTTCCCATTTGAAATCTTCATATTTTAGGTTTCTTATCTGGTTAGATCTTGTGACAATCTTGGGCCTTTTTTATCTTTTCTTCTATCTGATTTACTGAATTCGATTCTTTCTTTCTTAATCATTTCAAAATTTGTTGTTGTCTTCATAGAATTCTCTCTTTTTCTGTGAACCTCTCTTGTAAACTTTATTTAACATCTTTTTTACTTGAACTATACACTCTGATTATTTTGCCTCAACCTTTGTCTTTTCTTATAAGTAAAGAGATCATTACCTAACTAGAGCCTAACCTTTTCCTCTTTCTATGACTATTTGTCTATGTCTCATGCTTAATCAGAAAATCATCCCTGATGGTCATATCAAAACAAATTAATAATAACTAATCTAACCTTAAACATTGATCAAATCTCTCTGTCTCTTAGCTTAAAAGCTCTCTGATAATCCTTTATTGTGTCATCCTCTGTTAACTGAGCACTGGTGCTACTATCTATCAATCATGCTAAGGACAAACCTAAATCTCTCTAATATTATTCTTTGAAATAAAAACACTGAGTGTCATTATGAAAGAAATATTGCCCCTTAACTTTACACATAAGTTCATTCTTGTCTACTCTTACCTCATTGTTTAGGCTTTAGTTTAATTTCTTTCATCCCTAACTGCATTTGACACACACTGGATATTGATCTCTTTACCTATATCTTCTCTGAATAGTTTCTTCTTTTCTTAAATCAGCTTCTTATCTTTATCTTTATCTCTCTTTTGTATTGAGCTCAAAAACATGTTGATCTTCTAAAATTCCTCTCATCTCAAAGTTCTCTCAAATCTCAATGCTTTTTTTATATCTTCACTAAATTTTTTAGGAAGATAAGCTTTTAACATATTTTTCCTAGCAACTAGGGCTGATCTCTCAATCTCTCAGCTTTTTTTAGTAGCTTCTTTTTCTTTTTCTTTTTCCTTGTCCTAATCAGATTCTTTTCCTTTGTCCCCAATATTTACATCTCTCTCAATTGATCTCTTAAACTTGCCTAGGTCAAATTGCCTTCATCCACTATTAACGTAGCGGGGCTCTATTAAACCCTCGCATCTCTTTTAAGTAGGTGAACTATATGTGTGATTCTTTCTCTGTCTATCACACTGAAAAGACTCATGATACTTTTTTCTATCTCCATCCAGTTCTCTATCACTATTAAACTCTTTAAACCTATTAAATTTAACGGGCTGGTAGATTGTTGAGAAGTTGAAGTTAGGACAATGTCTCTCTTGAAACCTTTAACACCTACTAAATCTGTCTCTAAACCCTATCTCTGATATTGACTCATCTCTAGCCTTTGAAAACTACACTAAATTGGCTTTGGGTAACTACCTCTGACATCATCCTGCAAATTTCTTCTCATAAGCTACTATAATCTTCTTTTTGTCTTTCATACTGATGTCACCTCTATCTAGGCTTCTATTACTACTAGATTTTTGAGCTCACTGAACTTGGGGAGGAAATCCTTCGAATCTCTAGCACTTTTTTATCTCTAACCTCAAACTCTGCCTCTAAATAATGATCCCATCTTGGATAACTGGTCACTATCTTCTTTTAGCTCTTACTATCCTCCTTTGAAAAACTATTAAAACTCTTCTCTTATCACATCTCTGACCATATTCTCTTAAATCCTCTACTTTCAAAGACTCTAGAGCTTCTTGGGATCCTCTCTTACCCCTCTTTCAACTCCTTAAAAGACTACCTTTACTCTCAAGTAACCTAGAAAACTAAAATCTTACATCTAAGATCGTAACGAAAGAGGGTCAAGGTCTATTTTCTATACTAAATCTACTACTGAGATAATTACATTGAGGGGAATCATGAGTTTTGGTTATTGGGATACACTGGCTTTATGCTCATGTAATTTAGAAAACAATGCATGTTGAAAAGCATCTTCAAAAAACATTGGCTCAAAACTCACCCTAATGGTTTAAAGCTTGCTTTAATAGCAAAAACAATAGCACTCGCTACTGTATATACTACTATTACTATATTAGATAATTTACTAAAATTGTTGATATATATTATAAATATTATGTAAGGGAAATGATTTATTAGTACATAAACAAGGATCCTACAAAACTACTTTACTGAAAACTATTGTAGATCCCAAGATTAGAAAAACCCTTAGGGGTAGAGTTTTGGGGTTAGATGTGAGATTTAGAAATAGATTGGGAGTTTAGAAGAGTTTAGGGGTGAGATAGTAAGTTTCCAGAGCCTGTGTGGCTTGCGTATGATTCCTTTTGGGAGGTTTCAATCATGCATAGCGTGGGAAATTAAGAGTTTTCATTTTCCCTTGTGCACTCCCGTGCACTGTGCCATACACGCCCATATAGGTGGATAGAAAAGAGAGAGACGGGAGATTTAAGTGTATTTCTCACCCAGCTTTTCCATTTCAGCCAAGTTTTCTCTTGTTTCAACTATTCCCAGCCCTAGACCAGATATCCAGCATCCAGCAGCTCCCAATCTAGCTAAAGAAGGAAGAGAATAGATAGAAAGAGAGATTTCCAGCAACCATGGCAAGAGGTAAGTGTTTCCTTACTTCTTCCTTATGTTTCCCAACATGTTTGTGATAATGTGTGTCGCGTGATGTGTTTCCAACATGCTTATATGTTATATAAGATGTGTATATGATGATATGCTGATGAAATGATGCATGAGATGATGATTTCCACCCTTGAACCATGCTTGCTTTGTTTGTGTGTGTTTATGTGAGAGAAAGAGTGATTTTCATGGTGGAATGGGTTGAGATGGATGAATGATGAAATTGATGCTTGTTATATGCATATTGGAGTGCAGGAAATGTGTGTTATTGATTAATTTGAGTTTGGTTGTGGTTTGCCTTGGTTTCCTGCATTTCCAGGTGAGTGTTGTTGATGCAGAACAAGACACACGCCCGTCTGCCTTTGTTTTTACAAGGACATGCCCATGTGCACGAAGTGTGCACGACTTGGTTTATAGACGCACGTCTGTGTGTCCTAAGAGACATGACTGTGTGCCAGTTATTTCAGAGTTTTACACAAAATTTTTAGAAGCGAGCACGATCGGTTACACGACTAGTGCACGATCCCGTGCGTCTGGGCACATGCCTGTGTACTTTTGCCATGCACGCCCATGTGCCTTGCTCACATACTAGTGCAGCAGCAGAATTTTCTAGATAAAATAGTAAAATGAATTATAAAGGATGGGTAACCTTTCCAAAAGCTAATAAACATCAAATAAGCAAGAAATTAGATGATAAATGCTGCATGAGCATTTCATAGCATGACATGTAGCATGAGAGAGGATCAAGGGATCCAAATTCAGTAGCATTCAGCATTCAAAACCCGACATCCAGGTTAGAGTTTTGGGTGAACTCGAGGGGGCATCTGTGGGATTTCAGCCTTCTAACACCAGTCAGATCGTTCAACATTTCATATTCAGCTTTCTAGCCTTTAGCTAGACTGTTCAGCCCACATGGCCAAGATGCCGAATCTTTGTGTTCATAAGCCTAATCAGCGCAGTAGGTATCTTTGGATACATAGATATTCAGATGCATGCATATTCAGTTTTCAGTTAGCATAACATGACATATAAATCACTCTATCTCTCTCCGCACAATAATGGTTTACATGACTGTAGCGACCCCCGCCCCAAGTCATTGTACGTTGCGGAAAAATACTATAAATAATAATAAAATATACCTGAGACGAGAACCTCTACAGTAAAAGGTCTACTGCTACTGCTGTAATAAAAATTTTCTTTATAAGAAGAAATTGTACATAAAATTCAGTATAATAATAATTTAAAATATACTGAAATGTAAGCGTGAAAACCCCCCAGGCTACTCATGTATAAAAATATAATGTCATACAGTGTATACTAATATGTCATACACACATATATACATGAGAAATAAAACATGCGAGCCAACATGCTATCTGCTACTGCCGAGCCATATCCCTAAAATCTCGCAGCGGTCTCGCTCCAACTCAGTCATACAAATCATTGACCTGCAAAATGAAATAGACAAGGGAGTGAGTGACAAAGTCACTCAGTAAGCGTTTCCAAACAACAACACTCGCAGGCCAAAACAAACTGACTACGTGACTCATCACGTAGAAGATTCTGCTGTTCTATTGTTTTATTCTGATTCTCATGATATACCGAAGTATATCTATTTTCTGAATTATTCTCAATGAATTCTGATATATTTCTGTTCTATTCTGTTATATTACTGTCCCGTTTCTCATCTGTTTCTCATGAGATGTTGTACATGACATGAAATGTGTATGCTGATGTCATGTATGCTGAAAAGCTATAAAACATGCCCATAGGCCTAATTTTTTGAAAAACTGTCTTTTCTGAAAACTTTTTCTGATAATAAAACTGTGATCCGAAGATCCTGAATCTATACGTATAGTATATGCTGAAATCTGTATCAAAAAGTACTGTAAATATCTGAAAATCTGCTATGCTGGCCAGACTGATGAATACAGGGATTCGGCACCCTGGCCGTGTGAGTTCAAGGTCCTACTGAATCTACTGATGCACAACCAGCACTCTCTCTAACGAGCTTGGTCAGTGACCATGTCCTCTGTAACGAACGCTGGTTTCCCTCTCTAGTGGGTGTGTGAACTCACAGGTACCCCCTCGTATCCACCCCTATCTACTATATGAAAAAATCATATATGTATATCTGAAAAATCATGCTGTTGGATCCCTGGATCTAGTTTGAAAACATCTGGTATGGCATGTCGTGCTAAATGTTGATAATCATACATGGTATGCTGTTTTCTGATGTTATTTCTGAGTTTTGTGTGCTTAGAATTGGCTTAGAGTGGCTTAATTTCTCTTTTCAATTATTTTTCTGCTTTCTCTTAGGTGCACGGGCGTGTGTCAAGGCACACGGGACCGTGTGCTCATCATGTCCCTAGGCGTGCAAGGTTCTGGAAAGATTTCATGAAAATTTGGCTGGACACACGGGCGTGTGGTGTAACACATGGGCATGCATCAAGGGGCACACGAGCGTGTATCACACTGCACGGGCGTGTGGCTGCCTTCTCAAGCCTCCTGTGTCTCGCATACACGAGCGTGTGGAATTGGGGAAAGCACACGGGCGTGTGTACTCGGGCACACGGGCATGTGTCTGGGTTTTCATATGCACACGGCCAGCCTGCACGGCCGTGTCCCATGCAGAATTGAGGCCATACGGGCATGCATCAAGGGCGCACGGTCGTGTGTTCAACCCAGATTCTGCAGATAGTGTCTGGAAATCTAGAAATTCCCACACCAACACTTCCACACTCCAAATCATCAAACATACCCACTTTCTACTGCTGCTAGCACGCAAATAATCATCATTTCATCAACTCAAACATGCCATATAACATACATAAAGCATATATCATCTGGAAACAGTATATACGCATAAATCATAGAAAGCCACTCAATCATGTCATCATCCATCATAATACAACTCAAGCATGCTGGAAATATCTCACACAAGCACACATAAAGTTCTTATAAGCTGGAAAACAGCAACCATGCTCTGAAATCAGCGAGAGAGGTAAGGAAAACACTTACCTCGCGCCATGGAAGCTTGGCCTCTCTCTCTCGAAGCTTCTGGATCTCTAATCTGAAGCTGGGTTGTTGGGGGATCTCTCTCTATAACTCTAGGGTTCACTGGAGCTGAGGAAGAAGAAGAAGAAATAAGCTGGAAACTGGAAAATAAGCTGAGAACTACGCAACTGAAATAAAACATATACACAGCAAAAAAGGGCAGACACACGGTCGTGTGTCCTAGGCACAGGTCGTGTGTCCGGTGGAAAATAGCCATTTCCACCCACCTTTGCACAGAAACTAAAACTAAGCCCCAAAGGACTTCTACAATGACTTTTCTACCCCCGAACACTTTCAACTCTTTCCTAACAAGGAAAATCTCTCTTTTACCCTTGGATTCAGAACCTTAAAAGACAGTTCTACCCTTGGGTCATTACAATGACTTCTTGGGATGAGTTCATCAAACAAACAATGCAGTTGTACGATGCCACTCCTAACTCTATATGTCTGTCTTATTATTTTCATCAATTGTTTTCTTGCCAAAAATGTAAATATTGTTAAAATAAAACCAATCAGTAATCTACAAATTCAAATCCAACACATATTCATTCATATCCAAATATAGAAAAATATGTTTTTAGGGAATTTAGACAAACCTGTTTGCACCATGATATTTGTTTATTTTCAGAACCACTTCACAGTAAATTGATTATTAATCTTTAAAAGGCTGAATCTTCCTGTTTCTGAGTATTCAGAGAGTAATAAAGTTCTAATGGAAAAATTATATTGCCAAATTGTATTGAAACAAAGGACTTAGCCCTATATTTATAATAGGTTTATTGGGTTCTTCCATTAAAAGCCTAATAACCTATTTATGAGCTCATACCAATTATACTAACCAAATTATTACAATATGATGTGTATTAGGCTATATACCAAATTGATCATAACAAGTCCAATTGAAATATTTACTAGACCACAATTTGCCCATGTTTTTCAAAAACCAAAATAAATAATAAATAATATTAGCCCATAATTTTAGATTCTCCCACTTAGGCAATATTAATTATTATTACTTTTATTTTAAGAAAATGAAAACCATTTTATTTTTAGGGCAAACTGTATTTTATTTTAAGTGACCACTATTTTAAGAAAACATTTGGTCTAGAAATAACACTTCATTCAACAATCTGGTCAATATGATTGTTAAATAATAAACCAAGGCAATCTCTATCTCAAATCGACAAAAGACATCCATGATTTCAATTATTTATAATCATACCACATGGATCAATAATTGGGAAGTATGACAAGAATAACATCCAAATGTGATCAAAATATGTTATTACATGTTAGTCCTCTGTATTATTTTTCTATGACCTTATGCTCTAAAAGAAGCTAGAAAAATCTTACAACTTTCAATGAAGCCTATATGTGTAATAGCCCAAGGTTAGAATTGTTCTTTACAATTTAAAATCAAAGTTAAAAGTGAGATTTCTTGATAGAAAGTATATTTGAGAGGGTTTAGGGATAGAAAAGTCATTTAAAAGCCTTTTATGGCTTGTACATGGGTATTCTAGGGAGAATATTCCATGTATGGTGCAAAAAAAGAGCAAATTGAGATTTCCATTGCATACATGACCATATGTCTAGGACACACGACCGTGTGTCATATCATTTAGCCATACATACCTTTTTATTTTTCCAGATGCACAGTTCAGCTTTCATTTTCTTCTTCTCCCTTATTTTTCTAGTGAACCCTAGAATTGAGAGAGATCAACTAGTAGTTCAGCTTCAGATTAGAGATCCAAAGCTCCTAGAGAGAGAGAGCAAGCTTCCATGGCTAGAGGTAAGTGTTTCCTTACCTCTTTCACTTTGTTTCATAGCATGTCTTTGCTGTTTTGAGTTCTTGAGAACTATTATTGCTTGTTTGAAGCTTTATCAGCATGCTTGAGTTTTGATATGATGATTTAATGGATGATTGAGTGGATGATTCCATGATTATGTGTGTATCTTTTTGAATAAATGTATTTTATGCTTTATTTATGAGATGTGGCATGATTGAGATGGGATTTGGATGAATATATATATATATGCTAGCAGAAGCTTTAAGTGTGTATTAATGCTTGAATGAAAATTGGAGAAGTTTGGGTGAGTTTTGGATTGGATTTCTAGGTTTCCAAACGCTATTTACAAAAATCGAGTTGAGTACATGACCGTGTATCCATGGACACAAACCCATGTGGCCTCATTTTTATATGAGCACGGCCTTGCATGGAACCTGTGTGCATCTAGAAAACCAGACACATGCCCGTGTGAGTGATGCACATGCTTCTGTGCTTAATCTCAATATCACATGCCTGTGTAAGGAAGACACAAGAGTATTGAAAGGTAGCTACAAGCCTGTGTAAGTGTGGGACACGACCTTGTGCCTTATATGCACACCCATGTGTTTATACCATACACCCATGTGGCCAGCCAAAATTTCCTGAAATGATTCCATAACCTAGCATAACTAAGCACAAGCCTTATGCATGGTTCTATGTGTCTTCATACACACCCGTGTATTCAATTGTACACACCCATGTACCTTAAGAAAAACACAATAACACTAAATAAAGCATCCTTAAGTCATGATAAACCATTTTTAAGCATACAAAACTTAATTATAACAATAATAGCATATCATGCATGATTAGCAATATATAGCATGACATGTCATGTCAGCTATTTTCAGAAATGAATCCAAAGATCGAATAGCATATTTTTATAATATAGCTATATGATGTTCCAAACATCAATTAGGGATGAATACGAGGGGCCACCTAGAAGTTTGCACACCCACTAGAGAAGGAAACCCACATCCGCTAGAAAGGACATGGTCATTGACCAAGCTCATTAGAGAGTGCTCGTTATGGATTAGTAGATTTCACTAAGATTGAGCTCATACAGCTAAGGTACCGAATCCCTGTATTCATCAATCTAGCCAGCACAGTAGATATTTTCAGAAACAGTACTTTCTAATTCAGTTTTCAGATATATTATGTGTATATATTCAGGATCTTTGGATCATAGCTTCTATACCAGAAATAGTTTTTAGAAAAATCATGCCCAACGGCAAGTTTATGACTTTTCAGCATACACACTTCATGTCATGTATAACGTTTCAAGAGAAACATAATAGATAAAGATGAAGAATACTATAAAAAAAATAGATGAAATCTCAAAAATAAAGAAATAAGAGAAACAGTAAACCAAAAAATAGCATGACGAGTCACGAAACCAGCTAAGGCTTGAAACCTATTATTGTTAGATATAAGAAACACTTGCTAAGTGATTTTATCACTCGCCCTTCTTTTCTTGTTTCCTTCTTACACATCAATGAGTAGAAGGTTGAGCGAGAGTGAGAAAACTGTCAGATTTTGGGGATATGGCTTGGTAGTAGATAACATGTTATGACTCATATACTTTTATTTGGTTTTCTCATGCATATGTGTGTATTATATTGTAAATACATACTGTATCAATGGTATGTTTTATAAATAAAGAGAACTTGGGATTTTAAATGCATATTCAGTATTTTCTGTTTATTATTATAGTATATTATGCTTACAGCTTCCGTATATAAAGAAATTTTAAATTCAATAGTAGTTTTTACTGTAGAGATCCCCGTTGTAAGTATATTATATTTATGTTTTATATTATATTCCGTAATGCACAGTGACCTGTGACAAGGGTCACTACAGTATGTTTCACCAAAATCTCAAGATATACAAAAGAAACATACCCATACAACTATCATACTCAAGATGAAACAAAATCTTGAGACATATATTGTATTACTTATCATACATAAAACTGTCATATTTAAAATAAACAAAATTTTTGAGACACATGTTGTATTATGATTATCAATATACTCACATACACATCAAAATATCAATATGAACATGTTCAATAATACATATAGATCAAATTAAACATCATTAATAAGCAATAATAGATACATCAATACTTCCACTAACCCAAGACATCAAACGACTTTAGAACACCCATATTAGAAACATGTTGTTTTAAAACAATTGGTCTAAGTCCTTTGGTTAGAAGATCAACTAACATAGAGTTTGTACTAATATATTATATAACAATGTCACCCTTTTTCACTAAGTCCTTGATTGTGAGATACTTGATCTCTATATAATTTGATTTGCTATTGATCTTATTGCTTTTGGTGAAGAACCTTATTGCACTATTATCACAATAAATTGTCAGTGGTCTAGAGACAAAATCAACCACACGAAGCTCAGAGATAAAATTCTTCAGCCATGTTGCCTAAGTTGATGCTTTATAACAAGCAATAAACTCCCTCTGAGCATTGTAAACAGTTTTGATTTGGTTAAGCATTAATGGCAAGGAGTTGAGAGTATGGTAGTCAATAAAGTTATCATTAATAGGAATTTCATGAACCTTCAACTTAGACTGTATACCAATAATCATTAAAATAAATTCTCTAACTCCCTTTATACTATCATATCTAGCCCTAGATAGTTCACTCAGCTTCAGCATGATTAGACACTTGATACCTTTGTCCAATAGCATTAAGAAATTCTTTTACATTATTGGTTCCTAGTAGACCACTTAATAAATATTCAACAATAGTCCTCCTCATAGCTAATAGACTAAGTCTATTAGACCTTTTCCATTTAGCATATCACTCCTTTTCAGTTACAATACTCTCTTCAGTAGGCTTAGGTGGTTCATCAGTATGAAGAGACATATCAATATCAGCTATACCTAAAGCAAATTCTATGTCGGACTTCCATCAATTGAAGTTCCTTCCAGTTAGGATTTCTATGGTGACATTATTATTGTTCACTGTAATATAAATTGCTTGCAAAGAAATCTAATATAACAAATTAGTAATATAGACAATAAAATAATCAATAGCTTTAAACCAAATAAGCTATTTGGATTCTAAGTGCATCACCATTATGTCACTTTTAGGCAGAGAAAATGGCATGTTATTAGAATCCTATTTATACAAGTAACCATATGAGGACTAATATGACTAAATGATTCAGAGAAAATATCCCCTTTGGGTAGATATATTCGTTCCAAATCACTGTTTATTCATCACAAAATAATAGAATACGTATAATCGATGTATTCCTCAAATAACCTTATGCTATCAACAATTTTAATACGTATAATAATTCTTTTGGGAAAAATTATATGAATTAAAACTAAATCACATATCATAATCGAATAGAGAATTCTGTAACTTTCAATAAATGCACCGCTTTGACGATGAAACATTCTGACAACTCACAAAATTATCCTATGATATAACAAACTTGTCCAAACAAAGATTTCATGAGATACAAGAACCTTTGACAATCTTCAGTCACTAAATGTTACATTAAAAAATCCAATGAACCACTATTCATATCAAAAAAAATATAGATACAGGCAGTATGAATTTATAATGGGTGAACCCGAACTAGAGTTAGGAAGACCAAAAAACACACCCAAGGATAAAAAAAATTAAGCATATAGGCCTTATGAGCTATCAGAACCTTTACAAGCACTAAAAATAAGATCCACACACTACCATACTTTGAAAATGCTATACACATGCCTCTACACATCAGAAACATCACCACACGCCCCTCAACACACTACCATGAGGCAAGAAAGTGTATCACATACTTCTATGTGCCAGGGATGCACTCACACACCTTGGACCCGCAGTCACACATGTGGTCAACTTTGACTATTGACCAGTCAACATTTGATCGTTGATCAGTCAAACTTGGTCGTTTGACCTAGCAAGAGTTGACTATTAACCAGTCAAATGTTGACTATTGATCAGTCAAATTATCACATCAGATTTGCTTTCAATTTAGGTCAAGCAAGTTGGGTCAGATAATTTAGATCGAAGTCTATTTCCAGTCGGATCCAATAATCATATATGGGCCAAGATTATTCTCTTATTGGGTTGAATCCAAGTTTAGTAACTAGACTAAATTAAATTATCAATGATGGGCCAAAATATTTTCGCAATGGGCTTAGTTGAAGTGACAAATGCATAGGCTTAACTTTTTCTAATCTAACAATCACAATTCTAAATTTAAGGGCTTAATAGGTTAGTGTTTTGGGCTTAAATTTTTTTAATCCAACTACCATGTAATAGCCTAGGGGTAGAATTGTTATTTTAGGATCTGAGACTAAGGGTAAAAGAGAGATTTTCAGTTAGAAAATAGTTTCAAAAGGGTTTGAGGGTAGAAGAGTCTTTTAGAGGCCTTTCATGGCTTATACATGGATATTCTTAGAAGAATATTCCCTATATGGTGTGAGGAGAGAGAGATTTCATATTTCAGATTTTAGAAGGGCATACACCCGTGTGTCTTTGACATATGTCTGTGTGCTAGGAGAGAGGTACGATAAATGCATTAGTTTCCTGCATTTTCGCCAGTTTATTTCCTTCAGCTTCTTCTCTTCTCTATCTCCAGCAAACCGTAGGCCAGAATCTGTCCAACTAACAACCATTATTCTAGCTACATATCTAAGAGCATCTAGAGAGAGAAATCCAGATGCGATGGCTAGAGGTAAGTATTTCTTTACCTCTTTCACTTAGGTTTCTAGTATGTTTTCTGATTTTTTAGTTCCTTGGATGATTGTTGCATATTGTGGATGTGTGTTGTTGTGATTTGATGATGAAATGAGATAATGCATGATGATTTATGAGCTTATTATACAATGTATGATGTTTATGTTGCTTAGGCATGAAACCATGAGAAATGTATGATTTTGGCATGCTTTTTATGATGGATGAATGAATGAGATGAGAATGTTTATGAGCATGAGAATATGTTGTATGCAAGTTTAATTGAGCAATGGTTGAGATTTGGATGAGTTTGTATGGGATTTTCTAGGTCTCCAAACGTATCTATAGAATTTGGATTGAGCATACGCCCGTGCACTTGAGGGTACACGCCCGTATGACCTTAGTTCTGCATGAGACACGACTTTGTATGGTATCCATGTACATATGAAAATCCAGACACACACCCATGTACCCAAGTGTACACGTCTGTTTGTCTAATCCCAATTCTACACGCCCGTGTAGGCAAGACACGGGATAGTGTTAAGGTAGCTACACGCCTGTGTAGTGCGATACATGCCCGTGCGCCCAATTTATGCACACCCATGTATTTACACCACATGCCCATATGGCTAGCCAAGTTTCATGATTTATTTTCGAGAAACTCGCATGACCAAGGGCACGGCTTGAGCACGGCCCGGTGTGCCTTCACATATGCCCGTGTGCCAAGTATAGCACACTCATGTGTCTTAAGAAAAGTTGAGAAACTTATTTTAAAGCATGTATTAAGCAAAGATAAGCTACCCTAAGCGATCCTAAGAAAATTCTAAACATAGAAAACTTAAGAATAACACGAGATAACAACATATCATGCATGATTATCAAGCATTGAGCACATGCCACATGAGATATTTTCAAAAGGGATCTAAGGATCCAAGAGTATATTTTAAGAGTATAGATATAAGATATTCCAGATATCAGTTAGGGGTCGATACGAGAGGGAACCTATGAGTTCGCATGCCCACTAAAGAGGAAAACCATCGTCTACTAGAGAGGACATGATCGTGCATGAGTAGTTTTATCATAGGTTTGAGCTCACACGGCCAATGTGTCAAATCCCTATGTTCATCAGTCAAGCTAGCAAAGTAGAGATATTTTTCAAATATAGTACTTTCTGATACAGTTTTTCAGTTATACTATATGTATATATATGATCTTCGGATCATAGTTTTATATTAGAAAGAGATTTCAGAAAAAGAAAGAGTTTTCAGAAAATTAAGCCCGAAGGGCAAAGTTCTATAACTAATGAGATTTACATGACATCAGAGCATGAATATCATGTCATGTACAACATTTATGACAAATGAGATAGAGAAAGACAAGAACATTCACGAAAGCATTATGAATAAAGAAAGTAAAGAAGTAAGAGGTAAGAACTAATGCAATAAGCTATTGTAAAGCAAGAATAACAAAATGATATGAAAACAGTAAGCTGAGAATGTCGAGCTCTGATCTGAGATTAGCTTTTACTCGATGGCTTGTCTGTGTGAGAGATAGGAAATGCTTACTAAGTGATTTTGTTACTCACCTCTTTCCCTTCCTTTCTCTTTTGTAGGTCAGTGAGTTGGGGACCAAGATGTAGTGATGCAGTTGTGAGATTTTAGAGGAAATGGCTCGGCAGCTAGTAGCATGTTTCGGCTCGCATGCTTTGATGACATTTTATCTCATGTATTTATGTGTGTGTATTATATCATAGTATGTACTGTATGGATAGCATGATTTTATACATGGGTAGCCTGAGATTTTCAGAAAAGCCATTATGGCTTATTTTATTACAGTATTTGTATTTTTCGCTTTCGTATTCAGAGTTTTAAATTATTTTAAGTAGCAATTAAGTTTTCTTTTTTCCTTGTGGGGATTTCTGTCATATGTGCATTTTTAGTATGATATTATATATATATATATATATATATATTTTAAATAGCTGCACACAGTAGGCCTGAGGCGGGGGTCACTACATGCCATAATTCTATTGCACCCTTTAAAAATTAATTCAACTTTTAACAAAACAATGTGTCTTTTCAACATTCAAATGTATCTCTTGCATTCCAACACAACTATTGGCAAGCAGAGCATGCCGCAACAAGAAAATTTTCCACAATTTCACAAAAAATAAATTTTAACCATTGCTAAGCATGAACAACAGGCAAGAACAGGATACAAGATGAATAATCAACCAATTTAACATGCTTTAAATTTTCAGGAAACATAAATAATACTGATTTACTTCACATTATTTTTTTTCTTCAATTTTCAAGTCAAAAACAGATATTTTATATTGGTATGTGATTACTCTGATGCCAAATGGGGGAATAAAACCAATCATCAATATACAAATTCAAATCCAACAAATATTCAATTCATAACCAAATATAGAACACTATAAAGGGTTTTTAAGGAATTTAGATACACCTATTTGCGTCATGATATTTATTGATTTTCAGAACCACTTTACTATTGATTGATTATCAATCTTTAGAGGGTTGAATCTTCCTGTTTTTGAGTACCCATAGAGCAATAAAGTTTTAATGGAAAAAGTATATTGCCAAATTGTACTGAAACAGGGGATCTAGCTCTATATTTATAATAGGTTTATTGGGTCCTTCCATTAAAAGACTAATAACCTATTTATGAGCCTACACCAATTATACCAATCAAATTATTACAATATGAAGTGTATTGAGTTATACACAATATTGATCACAACAAGCCTAATAAAAATATTTACTGGATCACAATTTACCCATATTTTTCAAAAACCAAAATAAATAATAATTAATATTAGCCCATAATCTTACAAATCTATGGAAACTTAACAGAGAAATTCGATATATTTTCGTTTAATGCTTTATCTTTTTGCAAAATGATAAAACACCATCATTTTATATCAGGATTTTGCTTTCATTTCAGGCAAATAAGTGGAATTGCATGATGAATTTTGGGTTCTGCTTGATTAATAATGACAGTAATAGTCATTTTTTATTTTATTTGTTATGATTTTTTGGATGAAAATATGGATGTAGATAAGGTATTGCATGGAGTATTAAAATTGCGATGGTGAATTAGTTCTAAAAGTCATTGATAACAAGGAGGCAAGAGCTAGATTCACTTTATGTTTTATTTTGTCGAATTAAATCCCATTTTATTAACTTTGCCTATATACTATAATGTAATTTCTATGATGATTTAGTTAAGCATTGAAGATTGACCTGATAGCTTATGAATTTGATTGTTTTTTTGAATAATGTATTTATGGAAATAAATCTATCTTTTAATGCTTTTAGGTTTTTCAACTTGATAGAACCTTATTTTGGTTTCACATGTTTCAGAAATGCATTTTCTGGGAATAATGTCATTGATATTGGGATATTGAAACTATAGTAAGATGTGGAGCTAGTTGGCATCTAGAAAGCCTTTTGTGCATGAATGAAAGGCAAAGAAAATAAGCATGCTTTTATGTCATTGTCTTAGTTTTACTTTAAAATAATTTAAAGTTTATCCCTTTTTCTCTTAAATTGTTATTACAAGATAGGAATGGCTGAGTACAATAGAGTTTTAATTGGTTACATCAGGTTTTTTATCTTTAGATAAAAAGTGAATTCTGATGAAGTACTTAGTCATGTTAATTTTCATATGCAACGAAGATTGGTAATCCCATCAATCAGTATGGATGAGAAGAGCCAAGTCCATTAGAATATAAAATCCTAAATTATTTCAATATTGGAAATTTTTTATGGACCCTCACGCATGGTTAAGTCAATGTCTTTAAATGACACCCTAATGCTAACAAAGTCCAATAGTAACTGAAAGTAAAGATTGTTGGAGGGAAAAGCCAGGATTTATGTTTGTCTTGTGTTTCTTGAGAGAAATGAATTAACATGTTTCCATTGGAGAAATGCAAGCCAAGGACCAAGAAATTGGCTTCGTGATTACTATAAAGGTAGTCTTTACCTTAGAGAATGTTAATGAAGGTTTATTTATATACATGATTAAAAAAGGAATCTTACACTGGAATTATAAGCTGCCTATTAGAGAGGAAACATAAGTTCAATTTCATTGGCATTTTTTGTTATAAAGTAATAACTTTCAAGGAAAGCTTCTAGGCTAGAATAAGGACTATACTTGACTTGCTTATACACAGATATGTGATTGAGAATTTAAGTAATTGAGATATCATAGAAGTATTCGTCTGGAACTTTCCATTGATTTCCTTAATTTGTCAAAATTTGGACATATGTATCTGTTATAATTAGCACTTTCTCTATAACTATTGTAGAACACTTTTGATATGGCATCAACCTTTTTTAAATCTCTTTGTGATTTGAAGTGCTTGGAGAACCTCTTATTAATCTAAGGTGTATTAGATCTTTTTTTCTTTTTCTAAGTAGAATTCTAAACCTATTTTTGTTGTAGTGGTGTGATTTTGCAAATTTATCTCTTAAGGTAGTTGATGGTCAAGAAGTTATGATAGACTTTAGGCATTAGTAAAGCTTGCTTGATTGTAATTGCCCTCATAAAAGTGTGAGTGATAATTTAATGATTTTTTGTTAACACTGATGTCCATGTGATATGTTTCGAGCCCCTCCTTACTTTCAACCAAGGATAGAGGCCACTTTAGTGATGGAAAGAACGAAATGACAGGTTATAAAACACTTGAGTATTTGGCAAAGATAAGCAAAACGGGACTAAATTGTTTAAGTAATGTTATATCTCCTCCAATTGTTTATCTGAATTTTCTCAAGGAGTTTTCAATAAGTTTAAGCTTACTTAAGAGCCATGTAGACCATTATGATATTACTAGATTTCAAGCACATCCATGCCCACAAAATTCAATCCGGCCTTGCTTACGAAAGGGCAAGAGAAGAAACCAAGATTTTGCCCAACCTGTTTGGCATTACAATGGCCAGGTTCTTTCCAAAAAGGTGCATCCAAGCATTGTAGCGCCATTTGCACTACTATAACGCTGATCAGTCTTGTTGCATGCATTATTTCATGTATGCTACCTTTTGTGCACCCATTTATCCATTCTACCTTGCAAGGCATTTCATGTAGCTCAATTCCATCAAGTTTCTACATTTAAATTCAAGGTAAAACATAAAGGTTTTCAAGATACATCTTCAAATGCAACTATAGTTAAAATAAAAGTCTAGTTGACTTAATTAAAGTTATAACCATGCAAGTGGACAAGGCTAGCTAGTGGCTTGGTTATGATCTTGTAATTTTAATGTGTTTATTGTAATCTAAATTCAGCCCTTTTTTTTCATTTCATAGCTTATACTATTGCCTATATTTTTATTGTAAAACCCTTACACTTTGGTAAATTAAAAACTTGAAAAGGCATTGTTTTTCTTTTCTTTAAACTTAAAACTTCAAGGTTCTTGTCTCTAAATCTATCTTTTACCAATTTTCTTTGTAAGAGGGAATTGATGGTGGAGAAATAAGTTGGTGGAGCTTATATCCAAGTTGGTGGACATCCTTTAGACTGACTTCAACACTTAAGTTGTTGGACATAAATCCTTTATGCTTGAGTGCTATTCATGCAAGTTTTAATCCCAAGTAGGCATTCTTTGTGTTATGGATTGATCCTTGTTACTCTCTCTTTCTTTGATGTTGGTTATAGATATTTGATGTTGATTATTGAAGTGCTAAAGGAGAACTGAAATTTGTGTTGAAGTTTGCTTGGTTACCACATGATTTTGCATGAGATTTGTGCTTAAATTTTTTGTTAGATTTTATGGCAACAATTGAGAACCAAATTATGACCATTTTGAGAGGACTAAGCCAGTGAATTTAGATCATTTGGTATCAGATTTGTAGGTTGAAGAAAAGGTGTCATTAGTGTGAGATTTGTGTTGAAGTGTGACTAAGATCATGTAGTGACCCCCGCCCCAGGCCTATTGTGCACAGCTGTTAAAAAATATATATATAAATATATATGTAATAATAATAAAAATATGCCTGTGACGAAGATCCCCACAAGGAAAAAGAACACTTAACTGCTGCTCAAAATACTTTAAAACTCTGAATACGGAAGCGTGAAATACAAATACTGTCATAAAATAAGCCATAATGGCTTTTCTGAAAATCCCAGGCTACTCATGTATAAAGTTATGTTATCCATACAGTGCATACTATAATATAATATACACACATAAATACATGAGATACGAGTTATCAAGCATGCGAGCCGAAACACAAAACTAGCTACCAAGCCATGTTCCCAAAACCTTACAACTGCATTGCCACATCTCAATCCCTAACTCACTGACCTACAAGAGAGAAAGGAAGGAAAAAGGGGTGAGTGACAAAATCACTCAGTAAGCATTTCCTATCTCTTACACACAGACAGGTCATCGAGTAAAAGCTGATCCTAGATCAGACCTCGAGTTTTCTGCTTACTGTTTTCTTATCGTCTTGTTATACTTACTTTACAGTAGCTTATATAATTCTTTTCTTATCTCTTATTTCTTTACTTTCTTTAATCATTGAGTTCTCAGAGTTTTCATCTGTTTTATACTTTGTACTTTGCTTTTATCTCATATGTTTCCCATAAATGTTGTACATGACGTGATATGTATGCTCTGATATCATGTAAATGCTAATTTACCATAAAACTTATCCCTCGGGCTGATTTTCTAAAAACTTATTCTTTTCTGAAAATTCTCTTTGGTAAAAGCAGTGATCCGAAGATCCTCATATATATACATATAGTATAACTAAAAACAGTATCAAAAGTACTGTATCTGAAAAATATCTCTGTTAAGCTAGCTAGACTGATGAACACAGGGATTCGGCACCTTGGCCGTGTGAGCTCAAACCTATAAGAAAACTACTCGTGTATGACAATGTCCTCTTTAGCGGACCATGGTTTCCCTCTCTAGTAGGCGTGCGAACTCACAGGTGCCTCCTTGTATCCACCCCTAACTGATGTTCGAAACATCGTATATATACACTTTTAAAACATCTCTTGGATCCTTAGATCCCTTTTTTCTGAAAACATCTCATATGGCATGTTGTGCTCAATGCTTGATAATCATGCATGATATGCTATTATCTCATATTATTCTTATGTTTCTCAAGCTTAGAATTCTCTTAGGGTAGTTTACCTTTACTTTAATATTCTCTTTTCTGTCTTTCTCAAGCCACACGGGCATGTGTGTATGGGTGCATAGACGTGTGTCAGGGCACATAGGATCGTGTGTGTATTGACCCCCGCCCCAGGCCTACTGTGCGTAGCTATAAAATATATATATAATAATAATAATAAAATATGTCTGTGACGGAGATCCCCACGAGGGAAAAGAATTTAACTGCTACTCAAAATACTTTAAACATTAATATACGGAAGCGTAAAAATATCAATATGACAATAAAATAAGTCATAATAATTTCTCTGAAAATCCCAGGCCATTCATGTATTAAATCATGTTATTCATACAACGGTGCATACTACATATCATACACACACACATAAATACATGAAATGCAATTAACAGAGCAAATGAGCCGAATCTCAAAACTAGCTACCGAGTCATGTCCCCAAAACCTCACAACTGAATCGCCGCATCTCAGTCCCCAAAACTCACTGACCGATAAAAGAGAAAGGAAGGGAAAGGGGTAAGTGACAAAATCAATCAGTAAGCATTTCTTATCTTTTACACAGACAGGTCATCAAGCACAGACTGATCAGAAATCAGACCTTGGAATTCTCAGCTTACTGATTTCTCATTCTTTCTTATCTCTTATTTCTTTACTTTTTTTCTTCATTAAGTTTTTCAGAATTCTCATGTATTTTATGCTTTGTACTTTGCTTTTATCTCATATGTTTCTTATGTATATGGTACATGACGTGATATGCATGCTCTGATGTCATGTAAATCTCTTTTCTCATAAAACTTTGCCCCTCGGGTTGATTTTCTGAAAACTCATCTTTTCTGAAAGCTCTTTCTCATAAAAATCTCTGATCCGAAGATCCTCATACATATATATATAGTATATCTGAAAATAGTATTAAAAGTACTGTATCTGGAAAATAACTCTGCTATGCTGGCCAGTCTGATGAACACAGGGATTCGACACCTTAGCCGTATGAGTTCAAACCTATAAGAAATCTACTCGTGCACGACCATGTTCTCTCTAGCGAACCATGGTTTCCCTCTCTAACGGGCGTGTGAACTCATAGGTGCCCCCTCGTATCCGCCCCTAACTAATGTCTGGAACATCGTATAGATATATATACTTTTAAAACATCTCTTGGATCCGTAGATCCATTTCTAAAAATATCTCATGTATGGCATGCCATGCTCAATGTTTCTCAATCATGCATAAAATGTTGTTATCTCATCTTATTCTCATGTTTCATAAGCTTAGATTTCGCTTAGGGAAGCTTAGGGTTGCTTATCTTTAATTTAAAATTCTCTTTTCTTTATTTCTTAAGCCACACAGGCATGTGTGCTAGCGTGCACGGGCGTGTGTCAAGGCACACGAGACCGTGTGCTCCTCGTGCTGATGGGCGTGCAACGTTCTGGAAATTTTCTCAAAAAATCAAGGAAAAGGCTGACCACACGGGCGTGTGGTGCGAATACACGGGCATGCAGATTTGGGATCTCACACACGGGCGTGTCCCCTCAGGCACACGCGCGTGTGTGTGGATTTTCATACGCACACGCGCAGGATACAAGGCCGTGTCCATGCAGACTTGAGGCCACACGGTCGTGTCCCCTCTGGCGCACGGTTGTGTGCTCAACCTAGAATTTGTAGATACGTCTAGAAACCCAGAAAATCCCACACAACTCATCCAATACTCATCCAATCTTCAATTAAACACCAACACAACATATATACATGCCAATAAACATACTCAACTCATGCATTTCTCATTTTGCTCATCAAATCTCATGCATTTCTCATCAACAGCATACCTAAGCAACATACATACATACATTGCATATTCATCTCAAAATCATCATACATTTCATCATCTCATCATCATATCATGCTGGGAAAACATACTCATCACACAGCAAGCATCCATTAAACTTAAAAACAGAAAAGCTTGCTGGAAACCTAAGTGAAGAGGTAAAGAAATACTTACCTCTTGCCATGGCATCCGGGTCTCTCTCTCTAGCTGGTCCTGGATCTCTAACCGGAACAATGGCAGCTGGCTGGGCGGTTTCAACCCTAGGGTTTACTGGAAAAAGGAAGGAGAAAAACTGAAGGAAAGCTGAAGGAGAAAATGCGGGAAAAAGCTGGGAAATAAAACTTATATCTCATCTCTCTCCTGGCACACGGGCGTGTGCCCCCCTCAAATTCTCAATCTCTCTCTCTTTTACCCCCTCACTTTCACCTAAATGACATTTCTACCCCTGGGCTATTACAATCTCCCCCTCTAATAAAAATTTCGTCCCCGGAATTAACTAAACAAATCTGGGAACCTATCTCTCATCTCAGACTCGATCTCCCAGATAGCTTCCTCAACTCTCTGACTCCTCCACAGAACCTTGACCAACAAGATCTCTCTATTTCTTAAGGTATTCACTTTATAGTCCAGAATCTGAACAGTTGTCTCCTGATAACTTAGATCATCTGCCAACTCAAAATCCTCAATCTGAAGCACATGCGAAGAATCTCCCACATACTTCCTCAACTGAGATACATGAAACACGTTATGAATCCTGTCCATACTCGCTGGTAAAGCCAATCTGTAGGCAACTCTGCCAACTCTCTCCAGAATCTGATACGAACCAATAAACCTCGGAGCCAACTTACCTTTCTTACCAAATCTCAAGACTCTTCTATAGGGAGCAACTCTCAAGAAGACATGGTCTCCAATCTCAAACTCTACCTCCCTACGTCTCTGATCCGCATAACTCTTCTAACGATCCTGGGCCTGCTTAATCCTCTGTCTAATCACTCTGATCTGCTTAATCATCATCTGAGTCATCTCTGGACCCACTGCTGACTCTAGTGAATCCCTCTCATCCATCTCATCCAAATATAATGGCAATCGACATTTTCTACCATATAAGGCCTCGAAAAGTGCCATCTGAATCGTAGACTGATAGCTGTTGTTGTAGGCAAATTCCATCAATGGCAATATCTCAACCTAACTCGTCTGAAAATCTCTACAACAAGCTCTCAACATATCCTTTAGAATCTGATTGACTCTCTCAGTCTGTCCATCTGTCTGGGGATGATAAGCTGAATTGAAGTGAAACATCATTCCCAAAGCTCTCTGCAAACTGCCCCAAAAGGCTAACAAAAATCTTGAATCTCTGTTTGACACTATATCCTTGGGAACTCCATGAAGTCTGACAATCTCTCTGATATACAGACGACCTAGCTGATCTATACTCATACCATCTCTGATCAGTAAGAAATGTGCAAACTTACTCAAACGGTCAACTATAACTCAAATACTACTATAACCTCTCTGCACTCTTAGGAGTCCTGCTATGAAATCCATCGAAATACTCTCCCATTTCCACTCGGGAATTCTCAAAGGCTGTAACAAACCAGACGGTCTCTGATGCTCTGCCTTGACCTGCTGACAAGTCAAACACTTGGCTATATACTATACTATATCTCTCTTCATACCAGACCACCAAAACGATCTCTTAAGATCCTGATACATCTTTGTACTACTTGGGTGAGCTGAATACACTGAATCATGAGCCTCTGATAAAATCCTTTGTCTCAACTCTGTGTCCTCTGGCACACATACTCTGTCTCTAAATCTCAGAATACCATCTATGACTTCATAATCTGAAACTATACCTTCTGAAGTCCTCTGAACCATACTCTGAACCTATAAATCGACCCTCTGAGACTCTCTGATGTCATTATACAAAGTCGAAACCAACTAAAGTCTAGAAAAACCAACTGACATAATCTCAATCTCGTCTCTGGCAATCTCATGCTGTAACTCTCTCTGAGCTCTAACCATAGACAAGGCTACCCTCCTGCTCAAAACATCTGCTACCACATTAGCTCTCCTTGGGTGATATCTGATCTCACAATCATAGTCTTTCACCAGCTCTAACCATCTCCTCTGCCTCATATTTAACTCTCGCTGGGTAAAGAAATACTTTAAACTCTTGTGATCAGAATAAATACAGCATCTGACACCATACAGGTAATGTCTCAAGATCTTCAAAGCAAAAACTACAGCCACTAACTCCAAGTCATGCGTAGGGTATCTTAACTTGTGATCCTTTAATTGCCTAGAAGCGTAGGCAATTACCTTACCTTACTGCATCAATACTACTCCTATCCCCTGATGGGAAGCATCTGTGTAGACATCATAATCAATACCCTCTTGAGGT
>JAJEJH010000811.1:80208-165207 GCA_026122585.1 Anacardium occidentale
AGCATACAGCTGACGATCTCTCAATCTCTGAAGAACAAATCTCAAATGCTCAACATGCTCCTCTACACTCCTCGAGTAGACCAAGATGTCGTCGATGAACACAACAACGAATCTATCTAGACAGTCTTGGAAAACTCGGTTCATCAAGTCCATAAACACTGTAGGAGCATTCGTCAAACCAAATGGCATCACTACAAACTCATAGTGGCCATACCTCGTCCTGAAAGTAGTCTTAGACACATTTCTCTCTGCAACTCTAATCTGGTGATACCCAAACCTCAAATCAATCTTGGAGAACACTACAGCTCCATTCAACTGATCAAACAAATCATCTATCCTGGGCAACGGATACTTATTATTAACTGTCACCTTGTTCAGCTCTCTGTAATCTATACACATCCTCAGGGAACCATCATTCTTCTTCACAAACAGAATCGGTGTACCCCATGGTGAACAACTTGGCCTTATAAACCGCTTATCAATCAACTCCTGAAGCTGCTTCTTCAATTCTTACAACTCAGTTAGAGCCATGCGATACGGAGTATTCGAAATCAGAGTCGTACCAGGAAGTAACTCAATTGAAAACTCTAACTCTCGCTCTGGAGGCAATCTTGGCAAATCCTTAGGAAAAACATCGAGAAACTCTCTAACTACAGAAACCTCTTCGATACTTGACTCAACTGCCTCTCTACAGACTATATTAGCCAAGTATCCTACACATCCTTTACTCAACAATTTCCTTGCCTGCAAACAGGAAATGAAAAGTCTCCACTCTACCCTTACCAAAGGTGAACTGATCAGAGCCTAACTGCAATCTAACCTTTTTCCTCTTACAGTCTATCTCAGCTCCATAACAACTCAGGAAATCCATACCTAGGATCATGTCAAAATCAGCTAACTCCAACATGATCAGGTCTATCCTCAAGACTCTACCCATAATGATCACCTCTTGATCTACCAGAATCAGATCACTCACTATCACACCACCATCAGACATCTCAATACTAATACTCCTCTCTGCCACACTAGGGGTCAACCCTAATCTCTCTATCACTCATCGAGACATAAAACTATGTGTGGCACCACAATCAATCAACACATATAAAGGAGTATCCAAGAAAGTCAACTGACCTGTAACAGCATGGGGGATCATCTCAGCCTGCTCTCTCCTTACTATGAAGACTCTAGCTCTGCCTCTGCCTCTCGGTGAACCAACACCACCTCTCTGAGCTCCACCACCTCTACCAGCTGGACCTCCATAACCTCAGCTGGGACCTGCTCCACTGACTGATGGCCTAACTCCAACTCCTCTCATCGAACACTCAGAAAATTTGTGACCAGGCTGACGACATCTGAAGCAAACATCCTGACCCGTAAAACACTCTCTGGGGTGACTCCTGCCATAAGATCCGTAGACTGACAACTCTGCTCTTTGCCTCTATCTCTTGCCCTTAAATTGTTTCCTTGACTGCATAGGTTTCTTGCCTCTGTCTCCACCTCTCTCAGGTGCTCTCTCTGCTGACCTCGAAAAGAAACCCATCCTCTGCAGGTATACTTCTGACCTCAAGGCTCTCCCTAAAGCCTCACTGAATCTCTAAGGCGGTGAAGAACCAATCATCACATCTCGGGCTATCGTGGGGTGTAAACTGTGCACAAACTTTTGAACTCTGATCGGCTCAGAAGCCACTACTCCTGGAGCAAATCTGGCTAGAGCATTAAATCGGGTGGGATAATCCTTAACCAAACTGTTCCCCTGAGTCAACTGTATAAACTCCTGGGCTCTAGCATGTACCATATCTGCACTACGGTACTCCTCCTCAAACATCCTTCTAAACTCGGTCCAGGTCAAACTCCCAATATCCACTAATCTCTTCACGAGGTTCCACCACACCCTCGCATCACCTCTCAACATAAAAGTAACATACCGAATCATCTCTCTGTCGGTCATCGTGAACAATCCAATTACACTCTTTACCGACTCAATCCACTCCTCAGCCACAGCTGGATCCCTCAAACCACTAAACTTAGACGGCTGATGAACACCAGGCAAACTGTAGATCGGATGCAATCTATCTGAACTACTAGTACCAATGGTATCTATCCCTGAACTCATATCTATCTAACGGCCAAACTCTGGCATCTGATAAGGCTCTCTGATAGTCTCTGACATACCCTGATCTCTCTGCCCATACTGACCTCTGACTCGCCCCTGATGGGCTCTCTGTCTCTCTGGCTCAAACTCATCAGCTTTGGCTACCGGTTGATAACCCTCTCTGATCATCTCTCGGAAGATATCTCTCACATCCTCAGCTCGAAGAGAAACTCTGGAGTGTCGGGACCTCTTAGAATCGCTAGTACTCATAGGCCTAACCGAAGCACTACTCTCTTCCTCTACGATTGGGGGTAAAGGGGCTTGGGCTCTTCTATCTAAAACAGCACAACACAAGAGTAAACATGCAAACAAACAATATTCTCAAACTATACTTACACTGAGAAGAAGCGAACAACAGCTGTCGGGACATGCTGGCCTTGGCTCATGCTATCTCTTATAAAAAAATAATGCATCTAAAACTCATTTTCTTTAAAAATATATCTCAAATACTTTCTCAATATCTCAAAACATTGCTAAAAAATCAAGGTATCGCTCTGATACCAAAACCTTGTAGTGACCCCCGCCCTAGGCCTACTGTGCACAGCTATAAAATATATATATATAAAGATATATATATAATAATAATAATAAAATGTGCCTGTGATGGAGATCCCCATGAGGGAAAAGAATTTAACTGCTACTCAAAATGCTTTAAACATTAATATACGAAAGAGTAAAAATATCAATATGACAATAAAATAAGTCATAATAATTTCTCTGAAAATCCCAGGCTATTCATGTATTAAATCATGTTATTCATACAACGGTGCATACTACATATCATACACACACACATAAGTACATGAAATGCAATTAACAGAGCAAATGAGCCGAATCTCAAAACTAGCTACCGAGCCATGTCCTCAAAACCTCACAACTGAATCGCCGCATCTCAGTCCCTAAAACTCACTGACCTGTAAAAGAGAAAGGAAGGGAAAGGGGTGAGTGACAAAATCACTCAGTAAGCATTTCCTATCTCTTACACAGACAGGTCATCAAGCAAAGACTAATCAAAAATCAGACCTCGGAATTCTCAGCTTACTGATTTCTCATTCTTTCTTATCTCTTATTTCTTTACTTTTTTTCTTCATTAAGTTTTTCAGAATTCTCATGTATTTTATGCTTTGTACTTTGCTTTTATCTCATATGTTTCTTATGTATATGGTACATGACATGATATGCATGCTCTGATGTCATATAAATCTCTTTTCTCATAAAACTTTGCCCCTCGGGTTGATTTTCTGAAAACTCATCTTTTCTAAAAGCTCTTTCTCATAAAAATCTCTGATCCGAAGATCTTCATACATATACATACAGTATATCTGAAAACAGTATTAAAAGTACTGTATCTGGAAAATAACTCTGCTATATTGGCCAGTCTGATGAACACAGGGATTCGGCACCTTGGCCGTATGAGTTCAAACCTATAAGAAATCTACTCGTGCACGACCATGTTCTCTCTAGCGAACCATGGTTTCCCTCTCTAACGGGCGTGCAAACTCATAGGTGCCCCCTCGTATCCGCCCCTAACTGATGTCCAGAACATCGTATATATATATACTTTTAAAACATCTCTTGGATCCATAGATCCCTTTCTGTAAATATCTCATGTATGGCATGCCATGCTTAATGTTTCTCAATCATGCATGAAATGATGCTATCTCATCTTATTCTCGTGTTTCATAAGCTTAGATTTCGCTTAGGGAAGCTTAGGGTTGCTTATCTTTAATTTGAAATTCTCTTTTCTTTATTTCTTAAGCCACACGGGCGTGTGTGCTAGCGTGCACGGGCGTGTGTCAAGGCACACGGGACCATGTGCTCCTCGTGCTGATGGGCGTGCAATGTTTTGGAAATTTTCTCAAGAAATCAAGGAAAAGGTTGACCACACGGGGGTGTGGTACGAATACACAAGCGTGCAGATTTGGGATCTCACACACGGGCGTGTCCCCTCGAGCACATGGGCGTGTGTGTGGACTTTCATATGCATACGGGCAAGATGCAAGGCTGTGTCCATGCAGATTTGAGGTGACACGGTCGTGTCCCCTCAGGCGCACGGTCATGTGCTCAACCTAGAATCTGTAGATACGTCTGGAAACCCAGAAAATCCCACACAACTCATCCAATACTCATCCAATCTTCAATTAAACATCAACACAACATATATACATGCCAATAAACATACTCAACTCATGCATTTCTCATTTGGCTCATCAAATCTCATGCATTTCTCATCAACAACATACACAAGCAACATACATACATACATTGCATCTTTATCTCAAAATCATCATGCATTTCATCATCTCATCATCATATCATGCTGGAAAAACATACTTATCACACAACAAGCATCCATTAACCTTAAAAACAGAAAAGCTTGCTGGAAACCTAAGTGAAGAGGTAAAGAAATTCTTACCTCTTGCCATGGCTCCGAGTCTCTCTTTCTAGTTGGTCCTGGATCTCTAACTGGAACAATAGCAGTTGGCTGGGCGGTTTCAACGATAGGGTTTGCTAGAAAAAGGAAGGAGAAAAACTGAAGGAAAGCTGAAGGAGAAAATACGGGAAATAAAACTTATATCTCATCTCTCTCCTGGCACACGGGCGTGTGCCCCCCTCAAATTCTGAATCTCTCTCTCTCTTTTACCCCCTTACTTTCACCTAAATGACATTTCTACCCCTGGGCTATTACAGTGTGCTTCTCGTGGTCTTGGGCGTGCTAGCTTCAGGAAAATTTATCAAACATTCATGAAAATTGGCTGACCATACAGGCATGTGGTGCAAGTATACGGCCGTGCATGACTGGGCACATGAACGTGTATCGTACTGCACGGGTGTGTAGCTGCCTCAATGCCATCTCGTGTCTTACTTACACAGGCATGTAGATTTGGGATTAGACACACGGGCGTGTGCACTGTAGCATCCCAGGTTAGAAAAGCCCTTAGGGGAAGAGTTTTGGGTTTAGAAACGAAATCCAGAAAGAGATTGGGCGTCTAGATGAGTTCAGGGGTGAGTTAATAAGTTTCCAGAGCTTGTGTGAATCTTTTCGGAAGGATTCAATCATGCAAATGAGTGGGAAATGAGTAATACTCATTTTTCCATGTGCACGCCCGTGCAAGTGGCTAGTATATAAAGAGAGCCGAGAGAAATGAGTCATTTTCCCACCCAACTTTCATTTTAGCCAAACTTTTCTCTCTTGTTTTAGCAGCTCCCAATCTTAGAGAGGAAGTGCCGCCTCCAGTAGCTCCCGATCAAGTTAGAGAGCCAAGAGATTAGTTAAGAGAAAGCTTTCAGAGGCAATGGCGCGAGGTAAGTGTTCGCTTACTTTTCCTCGTGTTTTCCCGGCTTGCTTTGTGAATCTTGATGCTTGAATGAGTTCTTTGTAAGTTGATGAATGTTGGGAATGTTCATATGCCGTTGCAGGTTGATTTGGATGATGAATTTCCATCCTTGAACCTTGCATGATGAATGTGAATGGCTTTAGTGAGAGAAAACGGTTGCTTTCATGGTGAAATGGTCATTGGTTGATGCATGTTGAATTTGAACTCATATGGATGCTTATTGATGTGTTGGTAATGTGTATTTGAAGTGAATTGGTGATTGATTGAGAAATTGTTGAGAATTATGCATTTTCCGGCAAGTGCTCTTGTTGAAGAACAAGACGAACGGTCGTGCGCCTGCATGGCACGGTCGTGTGCCTTTGTTTTTCCAGATGCATGCCCGTGTGCACGCTGTGTGCACGGGCAGAATAGTAGACACGCGCCCGTATGTCCTGAGGGACACGACCATGTATAGCATTTTCAGTGAAACACGCCCAGAATTCCAGTAGCTTGCACGGTCAGCAGCACGACCAGTACACGGTCCCGTGCATCTGGGTACACGCCCATGTGTCCATGACATGTACGCCCGTGTGTGAGCCATGCATGCCCGTGTGCCTTGGCCACACGCCCGTGCATCAACAGATTTTCAGAAAAAGAGTATAATTTTATTTATAAAGCATTAGAGATTCATTTAATGGCTAAAATGCTTCGGATAAGCATCAGATAAGCAGTAACTCAGATAATAAAGCTGCATATGCATACCATAGCATGACATGTAGCTTCAGAGAGGATCATGGGATCCGAATTCAATAGTATTCAATATTCAGAACTTGATGTACGGGTAAGAGTATGGGTGAACTCGAGGGGGCATCTATGAGATTCAGCTTTCTGACACCAGTCAGAATGTTCAACAGTATTTTAGATTCAACCTTCTGACACCAGTCATATCGTACAACACAGTATATTCAGCTTTCCATCCAGTAGCTAGACTGTCCAGCCCACATGGCCAAGATGTCGAATCCCTGTGTTCACCAAGTCTGATCAGCACAATAGGTACCTTCGGATACATAGAGATAGTCAGATACATTTATCCATCAGTATTTTCAGTTAGCATGGTATGACATATACATCATGACATGAATAATATTGATATCAATAAATGAATGAGATTCAAATAATCAGTTTCAGATTCCAGTAAGTGCATAGATGTATGAATAGGGCCGAGGCCAGGTATGTATGATATTGTGTTTTGCTTGCTTGGGTTTTGAGGGAAGTAAGAAACGCTTACTGGGTGATCTTTATCACTCATCCCCCTCCTTCTTCCATCCTTTTCAGGTGCTCGTGCTGTTGTCGAGGAGCGGGTGGATCGAGACTTACAGGAGAGGGCCCACACCACAGTTTTGAGTATGTACTTTTCAATTTTGGACCTATATGGTCATATTGTAAATGTTTTATGTATTCAACATGAAAACAGTGTATGGAATAATATGTATATATGTATTTCAACTTCCGCATGTATTTTGTATTCAGTTGTACAGTATCAGTATTGTATTTTCGTAGGATTCCCGTCACAGGTACCCGTATTTTCAGATTATTAATAAAAAAGGCCTTTCAGTATTCAGCAGTAGGGGTACTCGTGGCGGGGGGTCCTACATTGGTGGTATCAGAGCATTTGTAAGTGTGTGGTGCCTGTTTTCTCTCCTTCACAGCCATCGTCCAGACCCTCCTCACAGTACAAGTCGGGTATTTATTTCCAGCTTTGATTGTGTTATGTGTTTCTAACCTCAAGTTTGTTGTGATGCTATAGATAGAGAAGAGTATGTCCCTAGATGCATAGATGAGACAGATAGTAGTTCACCTGCCCGTCCTATGAGTGTTAGTGATAGGCGGCGATCTCAGAGTACCTCCCATGTGTCGATGAGACCAGATCAGTTGAAAGAGATGATTGGGGATGCAGTTAGAGAAAGCCTCCAGCAAGCTGGAGTTGGAAATATTCCAGAGCCAGATAGAGTAACTCCTCCCCAGTATGAGAGTTATCAGATACCGAGACATAGAAGACATTCTCAGTCTCAGTATCAATCATAGCCACAGTTTCAGCCTCAGTCACAGTATCAGTCTCAGCCTCAATCAGTTAGAGACAGATATCAGTATCCAGCTGGTTATATAGATTGTGGTCAAACTATGAATACAGAGACAACTGGTACTAGTTCTTCAAAGAGACTTCATCCGATCTAACATCTGTCAGGGTCTTTTCAACCAATAAAATTCAACGGATCTAGGGATCCAGCAGTGGTAAAAGAGTGGGTAGAGTCAGTGGAGAGTGTCATGGGCCTCTTCACTTTATCAGAGAGAGAGAAAGTCCGATATGCAGTGTTTTTTCTCAGGGGCGATGCCAAGGTTTGGTAGGGTCTAGCCAAGGCCTCCATCAATGAGGAGCAATTGACATAGATTGAATTCAGATAGTTGTTTGATGCTGAGTACAGGAGTATAGAGATGGTTTATGCCAAGGCCCAGGAGTTTATGGATCTAACTCAGGGGTCCAGTTCAGTTAAGGAGTATGCCACCCAATTTAATGCTTTGGCGAGATTTGTCCCGAGTTTAGCAGGGACCGAGATGGGCAGAGTTCAGAAATTCATCCATGGCTTGCATCTTGCAATAGTCAAAGATGTCATGACAGGAGTAGATCCTCCCCAGAGATTCAGTGATGCATTGGGGAGAGCACTCAGATCAGAGGCTGGTTTACAGAGGATGAGTGCCATGAGTAGGGCATCTGATAGGACAGAGGACAGAGATTAAGGCAAAAGGCCGATGTCAGCCAAGATATCAGCCAGAGGTTTTCAGAGTCAGAGACAGAAAGTTACACCCCAGTTGCCTCAGTGTACCAGATGTGGCAGATGTCATTCTAGAGAGTGTTTAACCGATCATATTGTCTGTTATTGGTGTCATCAGCCAGGGCACATGATGGCAGCGTGTCCAGCCAGAGGTGGAGCTGGTGTAGGGTCGAGTAGAGGTGGAGCTAGTCAATTCAGAGGCTAAAGAGGTCCACCCAGAGGTAGATCAGACACTCCCAGAGCCGGTAGTAGAGCACTGAGGGAGGTGCTGGTCCTTCAGGAGTAGGCGACGGTAGAGCCAGAGTTTATGCTGTTCGTCAGGAGCAGGTAGAGGCCATTCCCCATACGATAACCAGTCAGTTGCTTTATTTTGATACTCTTTTATTTGTACTTGTTGATTTGTGGAGCCACACACAACTTTGTAGCCTGGAGTGTAGTTGAGAGATTAGAGGTTGACCCTACTGTGGCTAGTAGGAGTATCCATGTAGAGATACCAGATGGTAGTTTTGTGTTCAGTGACAGAGTCCTCCTAGATCAGGAGATAGAGATTATGGGTAGATCCATGATGATAGATCTGGTTCTGCTGGAGTTAGTAGATTTTGATATAATTTTGGGTATGGATTTCTTGGGGAGATACAGTGTAGAGATAGATTATGGAAGGAAGAAAGTGAGATTCCATATAGGCCCTGATCAGTTTGTGTTTGGTGAGGGCAGAGTTGATAGTTTAATGATTTCCAGTATCCAGGCGAGCAGATTGATGAGACAGGGTTGTGTTGGATACTTGGCCAATGTAGTATACAGCAGTTCAGTAGGTCCGAGTATCGAGGAGGTACCAATAGTCAGAGATTTTCTAGATGTCTTCCCAGATGAGTTGCCAGGGTATCTCTAGATAGAGAGTTAGAGTTTAGTGTCGAGCTTCTTCCAGATACGACTCTAATCTCTAAGGCTCCGTACCGGATGGCTCCAACTGAACTCCAAGAGTTAAAGAAGCAGCTTCAGGAGTTGACAGATAAGAGATTCATCAAGCCCAGTTGTTCACCTTGAGGAGCTCTAATTCTATTTGTTAAGAAGAAAGATGGGTCGATGAGGATGTGTATCGACTATAGGGAGCTGAACAGAGTGACAGTGAAGAACAAGTATCCCCTGCCGAGGATAGACAACTTGTTTAATCAGATGAGAGGTGTAGCTGTGTTTTCCAAGATCGACCTGAGATCTGGATATTATCAAGTCAGAGTGGCAGACAGGGATGTTCCCAAGACAACTTTCAGAACCAGATATGGGCATTCTGAGTTCGTGGTCATGCCATTTGGGTTGACTAATGCCCCAGTGATCTTTATGGATCTGATGAACCGGGTGTTTCATGATTGCTTGGATCGGTTCGTGGTGGTTTTTATTGATGACATTCTGGTATATTCCAGGAGTGTAGCAGAGCATGAGAAGCATCTCAGATATGTGCTTCAGAGGCTGAGGGATAGACAGTTGTGTGCCAAGTTCTCCAAGTGCGAGTTCTGGCTTGACAGAGTAGCATTTCTGGGTCATATAGTTTCAGCAGATGACATTTCAGTGGATCCTAGTAAAGTGGAAGCTATTTTGAGTTAGCCAGCTGAAGACAGTAAAAGAGGTGCGAAGCTTCCTTGGGTTGGCAGGCTGTTACAGGAGATTCATTGAGGGATTCTCTAGCCTAGTGAGGCCTCTCACTGCCTTGACTAGGAAAGAAGTTCCATTTCTATGGTCAGATGAGTGCAAGACACGTTTCCAAGAGCTTAAGTAGAGGTTGACTAGTGCTCCAGTTTTGGCACTACCTCAAGAGGGAGTAGAGTTTGATATCTACACAGATGGGTCCCATCAGGGGATCAGGGCAGTATTGATACAGAGTGGTAGAGTCATTACCTATGCCTCCAGAAAGTTGAGGGATCATAAGTTGAGATACCCTACATATGATTTGGAGTTAGCTACAGTCGTGTTTGCCTTGAAGATTTGGAGACATTATCTCTATGGAGTTAGATGCAGTATTTATTCAGACCATAAGAGTCTGAAGTATTTCTTCACCCAGAGAGAGCTCAACATGAGACAGAGGAGATGGCTAGAGTTGGTGAAGGATTATGACTATGACATCAGATATTACCCAGGGAGAGCCAATGTAGTGGCAGATGCCTTGAGTAGGCGAGTAGCTTTATCCAGTCTTTCAGTTCAGAGAGAGCTGCAGTATGAGATTGCCAGAGAGCAGATTGAGATTGTGACTGTAGGATTCTCCAGACTTCAGATCAGATCCTCACTGTATGATGAGATCAGAGACAATCAGATGTCAGATGAGTGGACTCAGAGCATGATTCAGAGGATGTCAGAGAGATCAGTGCTAGATTTTGAGTTTAGAAATGGGATCTTGAGATTTAGAGACAGGGTTTGTGTGCCACAGAGTACAGAGTTAAGATAAAAAATTTTGTCAGAGACACACAGTACGGTGTATTCAACACACCCAGGTAGTACAAAGATGTATCAAGATCTCAAGAAAAATTTTTGGTGGTCAGGCATGAAGAAAGACATCACAAATTTCGTTTTCAAATGTCTGATATGTCAGCAGGTTAAGGCAGAGCACCAGAGACCCTCAGGTTTACTTCATCCTTTGAGTATTCTTGAGTGAAAGTGGGAAGATATTTCCATAGATTTCATTTATAGTCTTCCTAGAGTTCAAAGAGGATTTGATGGTATATGGGTGATAGTGGACAGACTCAGTAAGTCAGCTCATTTTCTGCTAGTCAGACAGGGTATGCCTACAGATCAGTTAGGGAGATTGTATATCAGAGAGGTAGTCAGACTTCATGGTGTTCCCAAGACTATAGTATCAGACAAAGACTCCAGATTTCTGCCAGCTTTCTGGAGATCATTACAGAGAGACTTGGGGACCAGATTACAGTTCAGTTCAGCATATCATCCTCAGACAGATGGCTAGACTGAGAGAGTTAATAAGATTCTAGAGGATATGCTCAGAGCTTGTTGTATGAACTTCCAGACAGATTGGGCAGAGTTGCTTCCTCTTATGGAGTTTACGTATAATAACAGTTATCAGGTAACTATCCAGATGGCTCCTTTTGAGGCGCTATATGGTCTAAAGTACATATCTCCTCTTCATTGGGATGAAGTTGGAGAGAGAGATTCTCTGGAGACAGTTGTGGGTTCAGAGATAGTTCAGGGATGATTGAGTAGATCAAGATCATCAGACAGAGAATGAGGCAGGCCCAGGATCGACAGAAGAGCTATGTGGATTTGAGACGCAGAGAGATTGAGTTTTCAGTAGGTGACATGGTGTTTCTGAGAGTTACTCTATACAGGCAAGTTCTCAGATTTGGTAAGAAAGGAAAGTTGGCTCCTAGATTCATTGGTCCCTATGAAATACTTGAGAGAGTGGGGACTATTGCTTACAGATTAGCTTTGCCAGCCAGCATGGATAGAATTCACAATATTTTCCATGTGTCTCAGTTGAGAAAGTATGTGGGAGATGAGTCTCATGTGCTTCAGTTTTCAGATGTGGATCTTGCAGATGATTTGAGTTACCAAGAGTTGCCAGTTCAGATTCTCGACTACAAGGTCAAAGTTCTCAAAAACAAACAGATTCCCCATGTGAAGGTCTTATGGCACAGTCAGAGAGTGGAGGAAGCCACTTGGAAGGTAGAGTTTGAGATCAGGGATAGTTTCCTAGAGTTATTCAGGTAAATTCCGGGGTTAGAATTTTTATAAGGGGGGAGGAAATATAGCATCCCAGGTTAGAAAAGCCCTTAGGGGAAGAGTTTTGGGGTTAGAAACGAAATCCAGAAAGAGATTGGGAGTCTAGATAAGTTCAAGGGTGAGTTAGTAAGTTTCCAGAGCCTGTGTGGCTTTCATGTGAATCCTTTCGGAAGGATTCGATCATGTGAATAAGCAGGAAATGAGTAATACTCATTTTCCCATGTGCACGCCCGTGTAAGTGGCTAGTATATAAAGAGAGCCGAGGGAAATGAGTCATTTTCCTACCCAACTTTCATTTTAGCCAAACTTTTCTCTATTGTTTCAGCAGCTCCCAATCTTAGAGAGAAAGTACCGCCTCCAGTAGCTCCCGATCAAGTTAGAGAGCCAAGAGATTAGTTAAGAGAAAGCTTTCAGAGGCAATGGCATGAGGTAAGTGTTCGCTTACCTTTCCTCATGTTTTCTCGGCTTGCTTTGTGAATCTTGATGCTTGAATTTCCATCCTTGAACCTTGCATGATGAATGTGAATGGCTTTAGTGAGAGAAAGAGGTTGCTTTCATGGTGAAATGCTCATTGGTTTATGCATGTTGAATTTGAACTCATATGGATGCTTATTGATGTGCTGGTAATGTGTATTTGAAGTGAATTGGTGATTGATTGAGAAATGGTTGAGAATTATGCATTTTCCGGCAAGTGCTCTTGTTGAAGAACAAGACGCACGGCCGTGCGCCTGAATGGCATGACCGTGTGCCTTTGTTTTTCCAGATGCACGCCCATGTGCATGCTGTGTGCACTGGCAGAATAGCAGACACACGCCCGTGTGTCCTGAGGGACACAGCCGTGTATAGCATTTTCAGTGAAACACGCCCAAAATTCCAGTAGCTTGCACTGTCAGCAGCACGACCAGTGCACGGTCTCGTGCATCTGGGCACACGCCCGTGTGTCCATGACATGCACGCCCGTGTATGAGCCATGCATGCCCGTGTGCCTTGCCTACACGCCCATGCATCAGCAGATTTTCAGTAAAAGAGTATAATTTAATTATAAAGCATGAGAGATTCATTTAATGGCTAAAATGCTTCAGATAAGCATCAGATAAGCAGTAACTCAGATAATAAAGCTGCATATGCATACCATAGCATGACATGTAGCTTCAGAGAGGATCATGGGATCCGAATTCAGCAGTATTTAGTATTCAGAATCTGATGTACGGGTAAGAGTATGGGTGAACTCGAGGGGGTATCTATGGGATTCAACTTTCTGACACCAGTCAGAATGTTCAGCAGCATTTCAGATTCATCCTTCTGACACCAGTCAGATCGTACAACACAGTATATTCAACTTTCTAGTCAGTAGCTAGACTGTCTAGCCCACATGGCCAAGATGTCGAATCCCTGTGTTCACCAAGTCTGATCAGCACAGCAGGTACCTTCGGGTACATAGAGATATTCAGATGCATGCATCCATCAGTATTTTCAGTTAGCATGGCATGACATACACATCATGACATGAATAATATTGATATCAGTAAATGAATGAGATTCAGATAATCAGTTTCAGATTACAGCAAGCACATAGATATGTGAATAGGGCCAAGGCGAGGTATGTATGATATTGTGTGTTGCTTGCTTGGGTTTTTGAGGGAAGTAAGAAGCACTTACTGGGTGATCTTTATCACTCATCCCCCTCCTTCTTCCATCCTTTTCAAGTGCTCGTGCTGTTGCCGAGGAGCGGGTGGATCGAGGCTTGTGGGAGAGGGCCCACACCACAGTTTTGAGTATGTACTTTTCAGTTTTGGACCTGTGTGGTCATATTGTAAATGTTTTATGTATTCAGCGTGAAAACAATGCATGGAACAATATGTATATATGTATTTCAGCTTCCGCATGTGTTTTGTATTCAGTTGTACCCGTATTTTCGGATTATTAATAAAAAAAGGCCATTCAGTATTCAGTAGCAGAGTTACTTGTGGCGGCAGGTCCTACATGCACTCAAGTACACGGGTGTGTGTTTGGATTTTCATACGCACATAGGCAACATTCAAGGTCGTGTCTCATGCAGATTTGAGGCCACACAAGCGTGTGCTCAACCCAGAATCTACAGATACATTTGAAAACCCTGAAAATCCCACTCAAACACATCCAAATCTCATTCATTCTTCATTCAAACCTAAACACAGCATATATACATGCCAATAACCATTCTCATCTCATTCAATCATCATAAACATGCCAAAAGTCATGCATTTCTCATGGTTTCATACCCAAGCAACATACACAACATACATTGCATAATAAGCTCATGAATCATCATTCAAAGTATCTTATCATCATCAAATCATGTTGTAAAACATCCACAACATGCAGCAATCATCTAAGGAGCTGAAAATCAGAAAAGCATGTTGGAAATCTAAGTGAAAGAGGTAAAGAATTACTTACCTCTAGCCATGGCATTCGGATCTCTCTCTCTCTAGCTACTCTTAGATCTCTAACCAGAATAATGGTTGCTGGTTGGACGGATTCTGGTCTAGGGTTCATTGGAAAAAGAGAAGAGAAGAAACTGAAGGAAATAAAACTGAGCGAAATATGGGAAAACTAAAGCATTTATCGCGCTCTCACCTAGCACACGGGCGTGTGCCCCTCAAAAATCTGAAATCTCTCTCTCTTCGCGCCATACATGGAATATTCTTCCCATAATGTCCATGTATAAGCCATGAAAGGCTTCTAAAATACTCTTTTGCCTTTGAATCCTCTCGGAACCATTTCTTAACTGGAAATCTTTCTTTTACCCTTAATCTCAAAGCCTAAAATGACAGTTCTACCCTTGGGCCATTACAGATCATGGCCTACAAATTTTGACCATTCAGCTTGAAAATTTTGAACATTTAGCCTAAAAAATTCCTTGAATTGCTGGATGTTAAATGAATTTAGGAGAGAAGAAATTCACATGAAACGGTGAAGAAGATTTAGTCATCATTTGTGTGTCCTTTGTTTTAGCCTTATAGTTCACCCCAACAACTGAAACTTTATTTCTTTTGTGTGAGCAGTCGGACTACTTGAAATTTAAGAGAAATTAGTTAACTTAGCTTGCATGTTTACTTGTCCAAATGACCTTCCATTATTATACCAAATAATTGCTTCATTTTTATTTTTTTTTTGACACCAAGTACACCTACCTTACTAATCTCAATCATTATTTCTCCTAATCTTTGCCACATCATCACCTTTTACCTAAACGCTTCCTAATCACCTAAATTCATCTCACTTAGCCCTAATCCATATTTAGCTTCCTAATCAACTTTCCTATTCTATTTCCATCTTACCCCTGACATATTTCCCAAATTAACCCTAACCTTAATTACCTTATTACCCTTATTATCCAACTCAAACCTAAACATAAAACCCAAGCCTATTTACCTACCCAGCCCATATCAACTTTAGCTCACTTGGTCCAAACACTTTACCATATCATTCTCAACAATTGAAAATACTATTTAATTCTTGAATTTACTGTTTATGACTTGAAATTACTTTTCAACACTATATCAACCTAATTTCAATGCTAAACACTTTCCCAAGCCAATCTAACTTGAACCAATCAACAAGATGGCAAGTAGAGAGAGTACACATTCACTATCATAACCATGAAAGATCACAGACATGATGTTAGAGAACAAATTCATGATTTAAAATTGGAAATGAAAGGAAAGTTTGACACCCTTACAAGACTCATGCATGGTATGCCCAATAATTTGGCTAAAGTCAAACAAAGCTAAAAGTCTACCAACCAAAATCAAGCTAGAACCCCACCTCACCATGAAGAAACATCCATACTTCCTCACCAAACATATCACACCAAAACTACTCAAGAAAGAACACTTGAGTACTACATAAACCATAATGCAAACACCTTTACCCGGTTAGAGGAATTCTATTTCAAGAAATTAAAGTAATGAAGATGATAAGCCTAAAAGAAAGAGAGGAAGGGAAGATGACGAAGATAGAAGATTAAAAATGGAAATTCTCTAGTTTAATGGTAATTTAAATTTGGATGAATATATGGATTGCTTGTATGCTACAGAGAAAGTGTTTGAATATAAAATTATGATGATGAGAAGAGGTGTAAAATTACCATACTAAAATTCAAAGATTATGCCTCATTATAGTGGGAAAATATGAATAGAGAAAAAAAAAAAAAAAGGAAAAGAAGAGTGAGATCATAGGGGAAGCTTGAAAGAATGTTCAAAAAAGAGATTTCTACTTGAAAACTACAAGTTGGATTTATATTTCAAGTTCCATAACTTGAAATAAGGAGAGAAGAAGGTTGAAGATTATATTAGAGAGTTTGAGAACTTGAAAATGACGAGTGATATATATAAAGAGAAAAAACATAATATAGCAAGATTTGTAGGAGAATTGAATAAGTAGATAGCCTCCAAGGTTGAGTTGCAATCATACCACTCCTTTCTTGATGTTTGTAACCTTGCCCTGAAGGTAAGGAAGCAACTTATGACATTGAAAATACCACTCATAATATGTTATTCAAGGAAAATACTTACTAAGAAGGAAGACCCTTTTATATCAAACCTAATGTCCCTCCCAATGACTTTGGAAAATCTAAAATAGTTGAGTTAAGCAAAGAAACACCTAAGATGTTAGTAGATACTACACAAGTGACTCCAAGGAATAGAAATGTTTTAAATTTCGTAGGTATGGGCATTTGCAAATTGATTGCCCTAACAAAAGAATCATGAACCTTAAAGAGATTGAGGCCATTGAAAAGGCTTGGTAAGAAGTTAATGTTGGAAGAGAGAATGAGAATAGGAGTGATGAAGAAGTTGTTGTTGTGTTAGAACAAAGAAAGCTTTTTATAATAAAAAAGATGATGTAGCACCAAGTGATTGCACAAGAGGAGCCAAAAGAGAAATTGTTCCATACTAGGTGCACTATCAAAGAAAAGTTATGTTTAATCATCATTAATAGTAGGAGTTACACCGATATGGCTTCCACTAGTCTTGTGGGAAAATTCCAAGCCTTACATACAATAGGTAATTAATGGAGATACCATTTAAGTAAACAAGTTATGATTCCATTCTCTATAGGCAAAAAGTATATTGATAAGATTGTTTGATGTGTTGCCAATGGATACATGTCATTTGTTGCATGGTAGACTATGGTTATATGATTGAGAACATTTATACAATGGAAGAGCCAACACCTACACTTTTAAGTTAAACCATAAAACCATTACTGTAGGACCCGCTGCCACGAGTACCCTTGCTGTTGAATACTGAGGGAGCTTTTTATTAATAATCTGGAAATACGGGTACCCGCGACAGGAATCCTACGAAAATAAAACTGAAACTGCACTATACATCTGTACACAATGCGGAAACGTAAAATACATATATCTAAAATACATCATGAGCTCATATAGCCTTTTCATATATATATATATATACATAAACTGTTTTGTACATTGTTTTACATCTGATTACATAAAGCATTTACAATATGACCACACAGGTCCAAAACTGAAATGTACCAACTTAAACGGTGGTGTGGGCCCTCTCTCGCTAGCCTCGATCCACTTGCTCCTCGAAAACAGCACAAACCACCTGAAAAGGATGGAAGAAGGAGGGGGATGAGTGATAAAGATCACCCAGTAAGCGCTCCTTACTTCCCCTCAAAACCCAAGCAAGCAACACACAATCAAACATACCTGGCCTTGGCCCTATTCATACATCTAGTTGCTTGCTGGAATCTAAAACTAATTAATCTGAATCTCATTCATTTACTGATATCATTATTATTCATGTCATGATGTGTATGTCATGCCATGCTAACTGAAATTATTGATGGATGTATGCATCTGAATATCTCTATATACCTGAAGGTACCTGCTGTACTGATCAGACTTGATGAACACAGGGATTCGGTATCTTGGCCATATGGGCTGAACAGTCTAGCTACTGGCTAGAAAGCTAAATATACTGTGTTGTACGATCTAACTGGTGTCAAAAGGCTGAATCTGAAATGCTGCTGAACATTCTGACTGGTGTCAGAAAGTTGAATCCCATAGATGCCCCCTCGAGTTCATCTATACTCTTACCAATACATCAAGTTCTGAATACTGAAATCTACTGAATCTGGATCCCTTGATCCTCTCTGAAGCTACATGTCATGCTATGGTATGCATATGCAGCTTTATTATTTGAATCTCTTATCTGATCTTTAAACTGAACTCTGATGCTTAACTAATCATTTTATAATTTATTTCTGGAAAACTGCTACTGCATGGGCGTGTGGGCAAGGCACACGAGCGTGCATGGCTCACACACCGGCGTGCATGTCATGGACACACGGGCGTGTGCCCAGACGCACGAGACCGTGCGCTGGTCGTGTGTCTGGCCGTGCAAGCTACTGGAATTCTGGGTAATTTCTCTGAAACAGTAGGCACACAGGCGTGTCCCTCAGGACACACGGGCGTGTGCCTGCTATTCTTGCCCATGCACACAACGTGCACACGAGCGTGCATCTGGAAAAACAAAGGCACACGACCGTGCCATGCAGGCACACACCGTGCGTCTTGTTCTTCAATAAGAGCACTTGCTGGAAAATGCACAATTCATCAACCATTTCTCAATCAATCACCAATTCACTTTAAACACACTTTCCCAGCACCTCAAACAACACATTTCAAGCATTCATTTCTACATGCATCAACTATCATGGATTCTACCATGGAAGCATCAACTTTCTCTCACTAAACACATTCAAACTTGCATGCATGGATTCAAGGATAGCAATCTCATCAATTCACGCCACAATCATCATCAAATAAGCATGCACAACTCATCAACATGTTAAGCATCAAGATCAATCAAGGCAAGCTGGGAAAACTCAAGGAAAAGGTAAGCGAACACTTACCTCGCGCCATTGCCTCTGAAAGCTATTCTTTTGAACTATTCCCTTTGCTCTCTAGCTTGATCGGGAGCTATGGCTGGCTGAATTTCCTCTCTAAGGTTGGGAGGAACTGAAATGGAAGAGAAAAGATGCTGAAAATGCAAAGTGGGTGAGAAAAATAAACTTGATCTCTCAGCTCACTTATATACTCATGCCTCGCACGGGCATGCATCCAAGGTGCATGAGCATGCACAAGGGAAAATGGATTTAATTCATTTCTCATGCATTCGTATGATCGAATCCTTTCGAAAGGAATCATACGAAAGCCACACAGGCTTTGGAAACTTACTAACTCACCCCTAAACTCATCTAAACTCTCAATCTATTTCTGGATTTCGTTTCTAACCCCAAAACTCTTCCTCTAAGGGCTTTTCTAACCTGGGATGCTACAATTACCCTCACCTCTATGTTACTAAGCCACATACTATCCCAAACACCATCTTGCATACCAAAAAACTCTCAAAACAATCTTTTCCTTAGCATAAACCTACTTAAAAAAGCAACCCCTAAATGTAAACCCAGCCTTGTTTTGTTTATGGCCAAGAAAAAGGATAATTAGTTGACAAGAAAAAGTGGTAGTATCTCAAAGAAAAGTTTCGATGCATGCTTGGTAGGAAATTTGAATGATTTAGATTTGAGGATAAATCCTTACCAACTTGAAAGCAATGGTATGTTTTCAAGTCCCTCTTCACTTGTAACCCAGGATGTAGTTCACTCTAGTGATAGAAAGATAGAATGGTAGGTCATAAAACACTTGAGTATTAGGTTGACATGGCAAAGATAAGTAATATGGGACTAACCTCTGTAAGCAATGCTATTTTCCTCAAATTGCTTACCCAAAATTGCTCAAAGAGTCTTCAACAAGTTTAAGCTCATCTATAGCCATTTGAACCATCATGATATCATTATATATTAAGCACATCTAAGCCTATGGGTTTTGTTCTAGCCATGCTTAGGAAAGGCCAAGAGAAGAAACCAAGATTTTGGCTAGACACTATCATAGCATTACCTAACTTTTATCCAAAATAGTGTGTCCAAGTGTTGTAATGTCATCTACACCATTGCAAAGTGAATGCATGCTACTTTTGTGCATCCATCCGTCCACTCCAAAGATGGAAAAGAGACTAGTTAAGATTCATAAGCAATCACATTCTATTATCAGATATAGTTTCAATAAGAACCATAATCAATATCATAGTAAGAACATATATTAGATGGATCCTCATGATAAATCATGAGTATTATAGTAGAATAAATATATTAGCTATCATCTAACTTAGAGAAGGAAGATAATGTAGTAAGAAGAGAAGTGATAGAATGTTAGACTCGAGGATTTAATGTTTCATACTTTGTTTTATATGTATATCCATACATGTAATTATGGTAGGGTATGAGTTAAAGCCTCTAAAAGAATGAAGTCTATAGAGTATTTGGAGAAACGAAGCACAGTTAAACAACTAAGATAATATAGTCAATCAAAAATAAAATATCAGATAAGAAGCAACCATATGCCATAAATAGAAACAAAAGAGAAACTCAGCTAAGAACCTAAAGGAACTCTAGAGTGTGTTAGCTTATAGGAACTAATAAAGAGAGAAAGCAAGGTAATGAATATCAGAAAGAGAAGAAAACTAAGTGAGCTAATTCCATCTATATCTCTTTTCATGCTAAGTTATATACACGTACTCATATACTTACTTATGACGAAGTGTGAAATCAAACCTGAGCAATAAGATAAATTAGAATAGAAGAGGAAGCTTACTTAAATAGTCAAGGTCTAAGTTAAGTTTATCAGTTCAGCAGTGAGACTTATCATAGGCTAAGTAAAGTCTATTGACTAGGCATGTAAGAAAGATAATAAGCCATAATATAAGGATACCTAGAGCTAAGGCAAAAGAAACTATTAGGCTATCAAGAACTTTGTTAAGTTCATTAATATAACAGCTAGCTAGTTGAATTAGAAAGCGTAGAGCCTATCCAAGGGTAGAGATAAGAGATGCATACTGAGTGACTTATCACTTATTCCTTTTAGTTTTCCTTTCTAGTATTTCAGTGTCTTCGGGAACGAGCTAAATTTGGAGCACAAGATGGTTGGAGCGTGGAATATAGCTTGAGTGGGTTTTCACCCAATGTTTTTAGTTATATATATATATGTATGTCTATATGTATTAAGTTTTCAACAGATAGCATACTGGCTCACATGCTTAGATTGCTCATGCATATGAGATGTACAATATCATATATGTTTTCAGATATTAGATAATAGTAATAGATTATTAGTTTTATTCGGAATATTGTATAGTGAGTTTTAGCATTTCATCACATTTCATTTGAAACTTTCGTACAACAAATATTTTCAATAAAGTAACTTATGTAGGACTCATGCTGCATATAGTCCTTTTTCTTAGAACAATATAACAATATATTATTATTTTGATAATAAACATAAACGATATAATTATAGCAATATATATGGCAATGGGTACTACAAAAATTTTAAAAAACACACCAAACTTTTTTAGAAATCTTAAAACCCCTGAAATTTTTAAACAATTTAATGCAAATATATAATACTTGTATTTATATATTTTTTTTATTATTTGTAATTCTAATTAATATAAATGAAAGAAAAAATATTTACTAAAATTTTAGGGATAAAATATTATTTAATTTGAGTGTATTTTTGTTTGTTTTAACAACTTTATAAAAAAATAACAAAAAATCAAATAAATAAGTGAAAATTTGACATTTTTAAACCTAATAGATAAAACTTTGCTAATTCAGAAAGTTCAAAAGACTATTTCCATCCGTTGTTTGGTTAACTATTAATTTTAACGATCAAAAGGTATTCATATCATTTTATCCAAATATTATGATATAAATATGTTTAAGGTATAATCATCATTTTTTGAAATTTAGCAAGCGTAAGTCTGTAATCTTATTTCTTGTTTTAAAAATTATTATATTCATTCATATATTTTAATAATGTTTTAAAATCTCAATAGTTTGTAATACGATATTTGTATTTCAAACTTTTTCTAAATTTCAAAAAGGCCCTCTTAAATTTTTAGAAAACACCCTAATTTGTTTAATTCTAAAAAACCCATAAAATTTTTAAAACATATATTTTATCTTAAATACATATTATTTAATCCAAATATTATAATAAAAATGATTTGAGGTACAAACATTATTTTTTTGAACTTGCAAAAGTACAAAGATAACTTTCTTATCTTAGTTTAGAAATTATTATATTTACCCATATATTTTGAGAATATATTATAATTTCAATAAACTTTTTTAGGTGTGTAGGACTCGCTGTTACGTATACCACTGCTGCTGAATATTTCTTTTCTTTTATTAATTTACTGAAAATCTCAGTATACACAATAGAAATCTTACAAAAGAAAAGCTGCTACAATCTGAATACAAAAGGATGGAAAAGCTAAAACTGAATACATACATCATGATAGGCCAAAACAAACTGTACATATATTTACGTTTTTGTACAATACACTAAATACATGCAAAATTTACAACAAATCCCACCAGGCCAACTGAAGTCTAGCATGGAGCCCTCTCCCATTAGCCACGGTCCACTCGCTCCTCACCAGCACTACACATACCTGAAAAGAAAGGAAGAAAGGAAAGGAATGAGTAATGAAAATCACCTAGTAAGTAATCCTTACGTCCCTCAACCCAAGTAAGCATACACAATAAAAAAAAAATCCATACCTAGCCTTGGCCCAATTACTTATACATTCGCTTGCTCATTCTATCGAATATTGCTTAATCTGTTATCTTGATTGCATTAATGATTAATGCAATGAAATGAATGTCATGACATCATGTCATGTTGAATACATCTAAATATGCATGCATCTAAACCTCTATGTATCCGAAGATACCTATTGTGCTGATCAGACTGATGAACACAGGGATTCGGCATCTTGGCCATGTGGGCTAAATAGTCTAGCGAAATGCTAGAAAGCTAAATATACATATTAGTCCTTAGATTAATAAGCTGAAACTGGACGATCTGATCATAGTCAAAAAGTTGGAATCCCACAGATGTGTCCTCAAGTTCACCCAAAACTCAAACCTGGATATCGGGTTCTGAATGTTGAATGGCTAATGGTTTCGGATCCCTTGATCCCTTTTTCATACTGATGCCTTGGCATGTCATGCGATGAAATGCTTATGCAGCATTATTTTATCTCCTTTTATGCTTATATATTGCTTTATAGCCTTTGAAATGGTTTTCCATGCTTTATTCTTCGTTTTATATCATTTTCTGGAAAATTAGCTTAAGCATGAGCGTGTGGTTAAGGCATATGGGCGTGCAAGACAAACACATGGGCATACAAGGCAAAGGTACACAGGCGTGTATGGAGACACACAGGACCGTGTGTTAGCCGTGCAACCGACTGTGTAAGCTTCTAGAATTTCAACGTATTATCACTAAGAAAGCAAGCATATGGCCGTGTCCTTCAGGCACACTGACGTCTCTTCTGTCAATCAAATTATGCACACTTCGTGCACATGGGCGTGTATCCTACAAAAGTAAAGGCACACGGGCGTGCACCTACGAGCATACAGGCATGTGTCCTGCTCTGTATCGATAACACTCACCTAAAACTTGCAAGATTTCACACCAATCCTCAACCAATCTAAAATTAATCAAAAACATGCATTTTTATCGCTTCAATAAACATACAACAAGCTCCAATTTCATCCATAACACACCACATCATAATCCACCATTAAAATATCCATTCTCTCACATATTTACACACATACATAAGCAAGCATGATTCTTTGGTGCAAATCATCATTTCAAGCAATTTTTTTTCATCGTATCAACACATAATCATTTCATATAACTCATAAGCATGCTAGAAACGCAATCAAACATTCTCAAGCATCAAACACAAGCTGGTAAACTCAAGGAATAAGTAAGGAAGCACTTACCTCTAGCCATGGCTGTTGGAAACTCTTTCTATCTAACTTCTTTCTTCTCTAGCTGGATTGGGAGCTGCTGGATGTTGAATCTCAACCCTAGGATTAGGATTCTCTGAAAAGAAAAGGGAACTTATCTAAAAAATGGGATAAACTGGGTGAGAAAAGCCTAAAAACTCTCATCTCTCTCCTCCAACACACCTGCACGGGCGTACAGCCAAAGGTGCACGGGAGTGTACAAGGGAAAATGAAAACTCTTCATTTCCTACACTACGCATGAAAGAAACCTCCCAAGGAGAATCATACGCAGGCCACACAGGCTCTAGAAACTTATGACCTCACCCCGAAACTTTTATAACTCTCAATCTATTATATTTCTCACATCTAACCCCAAAATTCTACCTTAAAGGACATTTCTTATCCTGGGATGCTATAAGGTGTAATTGTTACTTTTGAACTATTGAAGGGAATAATGAAATTTTAAAAACACTACAATTTTTTTTCAAATTTACAAACACTCTAATTTTTTTTAAATTTAAAAGTACCCCGAACATTTTTTAAATTTCAAAACCCTTCAAAAAATTTAAAAAATTATAGTTTAACCTAAATATATAATTATTTATTATCTATATTTATATTTATAATATTAACATTTTTTTATTATTTTTAATTTTAATTAATATGAATCAATGTAAAAAAATATTTAATAAAAATTTAAGAATAAAATATTATTTAATTTGAGGGTATTTTTTAACAATTTTATAAAAAAAATTTAGTAGAAAATATAATAGGCGGGTGGAAATTTTGATTTTTCGAACTTAACAAGTGAGATTGTCATTTCAGTAAATACCAGATGAGAATATTTTTGGCCTTTTTAGACTACTATTATTTTGTGGATTGCATTATAGTCAAAATACGAATGAAGTTTCATATTCAATCTGTTGATTATATGTTATGGAGAATAATAGAGTAGGGAGATTTAATTCAATTAGACCCTAAGACAAATGCCTCTAAAGATGAAATTGATTTTAATGAAGATGATGAGCCTAAATGCTAGAGCATTAAATTTATTACTTTGTGCTTTATATTCCCCCAAATTTAACCATGTTTTGTTATGTGTAACAACGAATGAAGTTTGGACTATCATTCAAACTACACACGAGGGACCCAATCAAGTAAAGGAGTCTAGGATTAATCTTAGTTTCCATTAGTATGAGCTTTTTGAGATGAAAAGAATAAAAATATCAAGGTGATGTACAAGAGGTTTCCAAACTTATAAAAACCTGAGTTCTAGAAATGAAGAGTTAAAGAAAAATATTTCATGCATGCAACTAGAACTAGATGCGATAATTAATGAGCATGAAAAATCTAAAAAGGAATTACAGTCCATTCTTCATGAAATAGATTTCTTGAATAAAGAGTTAAAATGCATAAGAAAAGAAAATGATGATTTAATATCTAAAGTAGCTAGCTAAAATGAAATTCTTGAGAAGTTCAAAGTTGACACTAAAAGATTAGGTGAAATGCATGCTTTTCAAAGAAATGGTTTAAACAAAGAAGGCCTTGGATACAATGAATATAATTCTTTCACCAAAAATTAAAGGCAATTGAAAAATCCTAATGTTTTACATTTCAAATGTAATCATTACAAGTTTATTGGGTATATGTCTAGATTAGGAATGGTAAACCTTTGAAGATAAAAAAGGTTTGGGTTCTTAAGTATATTACTCAATCTAACAATATTGGACCCAAAACAATTTGGGTATCAAAGAAGGGTTAAATATTTTTGATGTAGAGAGTACCTTGAAGCCAAAAGGTGAAGATGAAGAGAAAATGACTTTGCGAGGCATTGAATGGAAATGGTGTGCTCATCATTCCAAATAAGTATTTTTACATGTTTAATTGTTTATTACATGTTTTTTAGATAACAAACATGTTTGATTGAATTGTCATGTTATGACAATCTACTTGTTTAAATGATTACTTGTTGTGTTTGAATGGTTGATTGATTAAGCATAAATGCAACCATACTAAATTTTTGTTACAACATGTGCCTAATTTGAATTCAAGTTAAAACAATCCAAATTTACATTTAAAATTTCTTAACATATGAGTTCATATACTAATTTGCCTCAAAGGATCAAAATATTCAACATTTGTATCTTGGAGTATTTTGGTTTATGTTTTGAAATGATTTTCAAAAGAATTTGCATTGTTTTCAAAGGTTTTGAGCGATGTATGGTCGTAAATTATATGGTCACAACCATATATCATATTTGGCTAATCAGAATGTACCACATGTTAGTTGAATCTTTGTAAAAATGTCATAGTCGTGGCTTGCACAGTATGAAGTATCATCGTGCATGTTTATATTGCCTGATTTGAAATTGACATTTCACGATCTTGATAGGGTGCCACAATTGTGATCTTTAACACCAATTTTAAAAAATCATGGTTGTACATACAAAAATGTACACTTGTACATGTGATAATATAAATTAGAACACAAAATTTTCATTCATTTTCCATGAACCCTGACTTTATTTTGCGATTTATTTCCATAACCATCTTTGATTTCTGCTCAAATCTTACCAAAACTCATGATTTTTGTTTAACAAACATATTTCACTTCTTTAATGGTTTTCATACACTAGCTTTTTGAAAAATCAACTTCCTTATCATGTTTTAAGCTAATCCTAGGTGCACTATACTAAGAATCAAGTTGATTGTGGGAAAGATGAAAACACTTGCATTTGGTATCTCAGTGTGTGAAAATCATTGGAAGAAAGCTTTTAAAGTGACGACGAACCAAGGTATTTACATCGGGTGCAATTTTGATAGAAATTAAACTAGATACCGAAGTAGATAGACTTAGTAAAAATGCAAAATGGAATTAATTGTTTGTGATGCAATTTGAAGTGTATGAAAATTTAATGAAAGAATTCTATAACTTGTTAAAAATTGAAAAAGATGTAAAGGGAAATATAAAAGATTTTGTTATGAGGTTTAGACTACAGGACACTGAATTCACTATATCACATGAATAATTACCTTAATGGCTTAAGTGAGATTACAATAAGATTTTAGATGCGTTATAATTTGAATGATGCTTGAACAAACTTAGGACGAAGCAACAACTTCAATGCTTATACATTAAAGAGTAGCGAATTCCATGATCCTGCACTTAGAGTTGTACATAGGATGATTATGTATACATTGAACGCTCGATAGCACACCAACAAGCCTGTGAGCATCAAAGATATTATTTTGTTGGAGGCAATAATTAATAGAACCTAGGTTGACACACTTAGGTGGCTGATTAGGAAAATCAACAAGATTTAAGAGGGAAAATGGTAAAAAAAACTTTAGCAAGTTGATCACTTTTACTGTCGTCCATCTTGGATTTGAGCCCGATGTTAACCAATCAAAATATATTCATAAATTTGTTGAAATTTGTTGGATGAATGTAGAGGCATTATTTAGGATAAGATTAATAAAGAAATATGGTAGGACGAGATGAAGGTTATTGAAACAGTTGAAGAAAATAAGCCATACATTGCTCGATTAGTAGGTCCGTCAAATGTTCATGAGTATAGCATAAGAAGAAGTAAAAAAGAAAGAGTGGAAGTAAGGAATGAAGAGCAATCACCATAAAAAATACAATGTGTCCTTGCCTATCTCCAATCCATCTAAGGGTAAATGCATAATATAAATGGTCACGTTATGGAAATTAGAAGTAAAATAGGAACTATGTAACGAAAAGAAAAAAGAATTGAAACTCAAGTGGAAGAGCTACGTTCCTAGTTTCCCAATTTATGTGTATGAGATAATGCTCTTAGTAATGCTATAGCGGATCCTCAATATGATTCATAAATAATTTTTTTTATGCATTATGTTTTTTTTTTTAAATAAACTTGTCATCGCTTTTATGGCACATTTAACTCTTTAATAGTTCTTGACTTATTTATGTTTTGATGATGTTTATAAGATTAGTTAATTTTGACAATGTTATTTAATTTTAATGAATGATAGTGAGATTGAGATTGAAGCATTTTTATTGATATATTGGTATCTGATGAAGTACATCGATTAATGTTAATTGAGAAGTTAAGATTAACTTGATGAAGTTGGTTGTGAAGTGATTTCCTTTGTTTTTTGTTAAGATATTGATTAAAAGACTTGCTATTAAAATAGATAAAGCGATAACAATTTTTTATTTATTTATGTCAAAAAAGGGGGAGAAGTATATGTGTTAAAATGCAAGATTTTATAAAGAAATGGAGAATTAAATTGGTTTTAAATTGGTTAAATTAAGATTTCATAATAAATAAAGGGACAAATAAATTGCTTTTAAATTGGTTAAATTGTTTAAATGAATTTACTAAAAGGAGGAGTATAAAAAGTGTAAAGAATATATAAGTAGAGGGGAGTTTAAGTCAATTTGAAAAGCGAAGCTTTTGAACAATTCATTAAATGTGTTAATCATATTTTTAAGATTATGCATTAAGGTATTTTAACATGTTTTTTTCTTCTATTGAATATGGATAGATTGTTGGACTCCTAGGTGTTTTGATAATAAAAACTATATTAAAATACTTAATATGTCCTTGGCGTGATTGAAATTATGACCAAAATAAGACAATTTATTTTATGCTTTGTATGGTAAATGTACGATCATCACTTGAACATGTACACTTATATATAATTCAATTTGGGCTCGTACACAACTTTTCACGGCCTCATGAAGCTACTTGTACTCAACACTATATTTTAATATATTAGCATATGTGGTTATACATGTTATATGTATGACCTTGGCTAACCAATTACAAGTCAATCGCGAGCAAAACAATCCAATAAAACAACCTTATACATGAGTCAAGAGGTGTTAAAAAAAAATTCAATAATCAACACCCATGTATGCCCGTAACAATTGAAAATTCATCCTCGTGATGATGTTTAAGAAAGTCATGATGAAGGATTCACAATCACTTGCTCTTATACATAGTCAAAAGATGAAGTTAACAAGATGCACACTTGTGAGCTTAAGAGATTCATACCCATGACAACACAATAAAGAGTCACGCCTTTTCAGTCATAAATAGTTTGCCTGTGAAGAATCAAAGAACAAAATTCAAATTTTCATATACGCTTATGAGGATTTCTTCTATGCTTATGGCTAAGCTAAAATTAAAGTGTACATATCCTTGTACAAGGTCTCATACATGGCTCCATCATGCTTGTACACTCTATTGCATTAAGAAAAATTTGACTATTGGAAGAGTAACTCGAGGTATTAAAAGACATGGTCATGCTTGTGACACATGATGCACATTCGTACACAAAAGTAAAACTTTAGTTTTACTAGCTATAATGGATCTATTTCTTTTATACCGGACGTATTCATTTTCTAGCAAGATTGTGGCTATAGATTGGAGCTTATTTAAAGTGAAAAATGTTAGAGACTTTGTGCAAATGAATTAATACTTTATTACTCTCATTTTCTTACCCTTTCCTCTTTAAATTTTTATTGTATATCATTGAGAGGAACCATTTTATACTCATTTGTTTATCTTTCTTAGAAAGACATTATACATTGTATTTGATATTTAGAAACCTTGGGCACAATCTCATATAATTAGTGTAAAAGGTGAAATTTGAAGTCAATAATATAAGGGTGTAATCTTAGATAACTAGTGTAAGCGATTAGGCACAATCCTACATTAACTAGTGAAAACTCCAAGTAAGTTTGCTTGAAGAAGTAAACGTAAAAGACTTGTGGTTAAAGCTTCAAACCACTCTAAAATTAGATGAGTATTCCTTTTATGTATCTTTTTTATATTACCTATCTTATTTTACTAGTTTTATAATTGCGTTGATTATATTGTTTTTTTTTTTAATCATTGTTTGCATAATTGATATTTAATCACATTTGCATCAAAGTTATTTTATTTGTCAAATTGATTTTTAAGTTTTTTTGAAAATTATATTATTCACCCTCCTCTAAGATTACTTAGCCATTTGGGGTTTTACAAAGAGAGAGAAAAGAAGTTGAAAAAAAAGAAAGAAAAATTCTATTTGTCTTGGCCTAGGCTTTTTATTTTTCACTACTTTAAATCCCTAAAACTGTGAACTGTTCTTTAAGATGCATGCATTAGTTGTATGAATGACATTATAAGTTTGGCTCACTTAAGGGTTCATTTCCATTGTAACCTTGACCTAGGGGTTTTGGGTGAAAGCGCATAGGTTGACAACATTTTGTATTCATACATCATGGCATACTTATCAATCTTATATATGTGAAAAGTGATCATGCACCATGTAGAAAAATAATTAGAAATGACATCCAAGCATTGTGTACGAAATATAAACTTACATACATTTATGATTGGCTTGCCCTACAAGAGGTAACAGAGTTTTTAGCTTGCCTTACACAAGAGACAATCTATGTTAGCTTACCCATAAGGGGTAATAGGTTGTTAGCTTGCCTTAAAAGGGGTAATTCAAGTGTAGTTCACCCAAAAGGGTGAAGTCAGTTTTAAGGTATTCTAAGGGGTAATTTGTTGTCAGGTTCACCCCAAAGAGGGCAATTCAAGTCTAGTTCTCCTTAAGGGAAAATTCATTGTTAGTTTGCCCTAAGGGGCAATTCATTACTTAGTTCATCCTACAAAAGACCACTCATGTTTAGCTTACCTTAATAGATTGTTAGCTTGCCCTATAAGGGGCAACCTATATCTTTAGATTCCCTCACAGAAGGCAATAAAGTTTCTAGACTACCTTATAAGAGGCAATAGGCCGCTAGTTTAGTTAACAAGGGGCAACTTATGTCTAGTGAGCTTAGTTTGCCCTAAAATTAGGTTTCTAAGCTTGTCCACAGAAGGAAAATTAGGACATACACTTATTAGAAACATGTTTCTACCTCATGGTTGATGGCGTTTATTTTAGAAATCTGAGGGTTGTGCATCACTATTTATACTAGAAATTCTGATAAATTGTGTTAAGGTTTTAACTAGTGTTTAGGCTAGAATGATTAGTTTAAATGAATAAAACTAGTGATTAGGCTAGAGTGATTAGAATAAAACCAATGCTTGGATTGGAATGATTAGCTTAAGTGTATAAAACCAATGTTCATACTAGAACGATTAATTTAAGTGAATAAGACCAATGATTGAGCTAGAGTAATTAGGACAAAGCCAATGCTTAGGTTGTAGTGATTAGTTTAGATGTTAAAACTAGTGTTCAGGTAGGACTGATTAGAATAAAACTAATGCTTAAGCTAAAATGATTAGTTTAAGTGCACAAAACCAGTGTTTATGGTAAAATAATTAGTTTGAATGAATAATATTAGTGATCAGGTTGGAATAATTAGGACAAAAATTGTGTTTAGGTTAAAGTGATTAGTTCATGTGTTAAACCAATGAACAAGCTGAAGTGATTAGAAAAAAACTAGTGTACAGGTTAAAGTGATTAGTTCAAGTGTTAAAACTAGTGATCAGGTAAAAGTGATTAGAAGCCAATATTTAGGTTAAAATGATTATTTTAGGTGTTAAAACTGGTGATTGGGCTGGACTAATTAGAACAAAACCAATGCTCAGGCTAAAGTGATTAGTTCAAATGTAAAAATTAATGCTCAAGCTAGATTGATTAGTTCAAGTGTACAAAACCAATGCTTAAACTAGAGTGATTAGTTTAAGTAAACAAAACTAGTGCTCAGGTTGGAGTGACTAGTTTAAGAACCCAATAGTTAGGCTTAAAGGCCTATGCAGAGTGTAAGAGTTGTGTAGACTATAAGGAATCATGAAGATCATAAGAGACTAGACTACTTCATGTTAGATAAGACTTGGTCATTACAAAGTCCATGACTAAGGTCAGTTCTTTACCATAGATTACATCATTCATCTTATTTTAGATAGGATTTGGTTATTACAAAGTTTGTGACTAAGGTTAGTTCTTTGACATAAACTTAATTGTCTATTCTATTTTAGATAGGACTTAGTCATTATGAAGACTGTGACTAAGGTTAGTTCTTCACCATAGACTAGACTATCTATCTCATGTTAGATATGACTTAGTCATTATAAGGTCTATGCTAGGGTTACTTCTTCACCATAGACTAAATCATCCATTATGTGTTAAACAAGATCATTAATATAGAAAAGGGTTTAAAAGGGGTTCATTGACGTAGGTTGTGGATCATTAAGAAAGATTTTTTGGGGATCACTTAGAAGGAGAGATTATTTACTACTATAAAGTTTACAACTATAGTCAATTCTCCGATTATTTTATGTTGATTAATTTGTTGGGTCTTATGTCTTTATTATACTTTATTGTGCTTTGCATGTGTCTTATGTTCATTTTTTTAAACTGTATTCACTACACAATACACACAAACCCTATAAAGTAGAGGGCATACTATAGACACCTTATTTTAACCTACTAGATATTCCCCAATGATGATAGCCATCAAGTTTCTAAATTAGACTTTCTTTTTTGAAAAGATAAGGTCTAAAAGTGATAGACGTATCTACTTAAGATTGAGCCCTAAAGCGTAAAGAAGACCCCATATGCCTATTTCTAGTGAATAATAGCTTTAGCACCATATTTAGGCTTATTTTGAGCCTACAGATTGTGAGGCCTACTACTATATATTACTGTATATTAAGAATTTTTTTTTTTTTTTACAACTGCAATAATCTTTAAAATAAAGCAATAGATCCTACTATGGCTACTTATCTGAAAACACAATATGCAAAAGCTTAAAAGAAATATGTGGTGAAAAGTTGAAATCCACTATACAGTATCTTGAATAAAACTTATACTATATAACTATATTTAATATTATTAGATACATATATGATACTATACATAATATGCATGAGCAATATAAAACATGCAAGCTACCAATATGCTATCTGCTAAAAACTAAATATATATATATGAATATACATATATATAAAACCAAAAACATTGGGTGAAGACATGTTTTAACCATATCATACATTCTAACCATCTCTAGCTCAAAGCTTAACTCCCTGAAACATTGACTTGCAAGAAAGAAAACTAAGAGGGATAAGTGACAAGTCACTCAGTAAGCATCTCCTATCTTTATCCTCAAGTAAGCTCTAATCTAATTTATCACTGGCTAGCTGTTAAATTGAAAAACTTAACCAAGTTCCTGACTAGTCTAATAACTTCTTCTACTATAGCCTATATCACTGCTCACATTCTGTTTCATTCCTTTTAAGCTCAACTATACTCTCTTAGGGCTTCATATATAATAGCTTTGATGATAGTGCTCTTAAGCTAAGCTACTTTTATCTCTTTTTCTTTTTTGGAAGCAAGTTGATATCTTTGGAAATTTTTATCATTAGACTTCTTCCTTGGCTTCCACTACACACTTTATTTACTCACTTTGAACTCTATCTTAATCTCTGATACAGTGATCATGGCTTAATTGAAGTCTAACATCAATATCTCTCTCTGAAGACTTTTTTAGATAATCAAACTAAATAACAACCTAAACAAATGGAGTATTGCAAAGGAAATACTAACTAAGGTCAAGATGAACCCAGCCTCCCTTTGTTACCTTTATACCTTTTCTGACTAGGCTTACTCTGTCTCTTCTTGGCTTGAGTTTATCTCTAGATGAACTTATATCCTCTTTAGTAGGGTACGCTAAACTTTTATGTCTTGGCTAGTGACATTTGAAACATACGTCATGACTAGCCAAACACTCTCCTAAGTATCTCCTCCTACACCTGGTACACTTTGATAGCTAGAACTGATCTTTTTGTCTCTTCTCTTCTTTGAACAACTTCTTTTTCTTTTCTTTCTTCTTTTCCTAATCTGGTTCTTTTCCTTTGTCTTTAGCTTTATCTTTCTCAGCCAACCTTGAAAAAATCTTTATCTTTTGGAGATACATTTATGACCTTAAGGCTTTACCTAAAGCATTAATGAACCTTTGGAGAGGAGAATATCCTATCATCGTATCACTAACTACGATAGGATACAAACCATGAACAAATTTTTACACCTTACCTAACTCTGATTCAACAAAGTTAGGAACAAATCTGGCCAAAGCATTAAACTAGATCACATACTCCTCTATTATACTTAACCTTTGAGTCAACTTAATAAATTTCTAAGCTTTGGCATGCATCATATCAGTGCTCTTAGACTTCTTATCAAACATCTATCTAAACTCAGCCTAAGTCAAACTGTCTTTATTCACTGCTGTCTTTACATGGTTCCACCAAATCCTCACATCTCCTCTGAGTAAATACACTATATATTTGAGTTTCTCTTTATCTGACTTATTGAATAATCCTTTTGTACTTTATATTGCCTCAATCCAGTCTTATACTATAATTGGATCTCAAGATCCACTAAACTTAAGAGGCTAATGAACTTTTGGAAAATTGAAAATTGAAAATAGGTGTAACCTATTTGTAACTCTGAACTCCGATACTAACTCTACCTTGCTATCTAAAATCTATGTCTGGTTGGCTCTAGGTAACCACCCCTTACTGCTTTTTGATATTTTTTTTTCATAGACTACTAAAATCTTCTCTCATTATTTCTTTGATAATTTCTCTTATATTCTCAAATATTGACAGATCTTCGAGAGTTTTGAAAACCTCTTCTAGCCTTCACTAAACTGCTACCCTTATATGCCACAAATTTAGGAATGTTATATCTAAAATTACACAAAAAGAGGGTTAAGATTTGTTATCTATACCAAATCTATTATTAAGATAGTTACATTAAGGGGAACTACGAGCTCTAGCTATTTGGATACACTGGCTCTATGTCCATGTAACTAAGAAATAATGCATACTTGAGAACATTTTATAAAATATTAGCTCAGAACTTGCTTTGATGGCTCAGAACATGCTTCAATACCACTTTGTAAAGCTTGCTACTATATATTACTATACACTAGGACTTTTTTTTATATAACTAGAATCATCTTTAATATATAATAGTTGGTCCCATTCTGATTGCTTATTTGAGAACACTATATGTGGAAGCTTAAAAGAAATAAATTGTGGTAAGCTGAAACCGACTGTATAATATCCTAAATAAAACTCATATTTTTTAACTATATTTAATAATATTATAAACATATATGATATTATACATAATATGCATGAGCAATACAAAGCATGTCAGCCACCAATATACTATCTATTGAAAACTAAATACATATATGCACCTACTTATATATAAAACTAAAAACATCGAGTAAAGACCCACTCAAGCCATATCCCATGCTCTAGCCATCTCATACTCCAAGCTCAACTCCCCAAAACACTAACTTACAAGAAAGAAAACTGAGAATGATGAGTGACAAGTTATTCAATAAGCATATCTTATCTCTACCCTCGGTTAGGCTCTAATCTAATCTATCACTGGCTAGTTGTTAAATTAAAGAACTTAACCAAGTTTTTGACTAGCTTAATAACTTCTTTTGCTTTAGCTAATGTCATTGTTGAAACTCACTGCTTACATTCTAATCATAATTATATATATGAGTATACGTCTATGACTTGGCATTAAAAAAGATCTAGCTATTATGGCTTACCATAACTAATTCTCTTTCCGATATTCATTATCTTACTTTCTTTCTTTACTAGTTTCTAAGACCTACAGTGTTCTTAAGATCTCTTACGCTTTAACTAAATTCTTTATGCTTATGCTTAAATGATGTATATCATGTAGTTATACATCTTTATATTCATTTTTTAATTGTTTCTTAACTATTTCTTATCTTATTGTTTGTATACTGATTCCTTCCATGTTATGCTATATTATGGTATGAAGCATGCTAAAATCAAGTTATTTGGCCTTAGGCCTATTTACTAAAAACATTTACTAAAATACTACATATGAGATTTGAAGATCCTAAAATATTGAAAAATTGAATGAATTTTTTTTTTGAAATTTATATATATCTAAAGATACCTACTGTACTGATCAGACTGATGAACACAAGTTTTCAACATTTTGGTCATATAGACTAAACCATACTAGCAAAGAGCTAGTAAGTTGAAATATCCTATCGTACCAATCTTTAGGCCAGTAAGTTGAAATCTAACAAATTTGACCATAGTTAGAAAGCTGAAATCCCGTAGATGTCCAATCACACCCATGCTCAGGTATATTCAAAAATCTCTAATAGAAATTACCCTCAATGGTTTTACTATAAATTTATTTAAAAAAATACAAAAGAATGATATTCGTACTAGGGGTAAAATGGTGATTTAAGGGATAAATTGGGTATTAAAAAGAAAGATCTAAAATAATTTATATGTTTATGAAGGTCATTCTTAGTAAATGGTATGAGGATATAAATGGAATTATTGAAAAAGATAAAAAGTAATTATTATATTTTGCACTAAGGGTAAAATGGTCATTTTAAAACGATTCAAGGGATAAAATGGACATTGAGAAGGAATGGCATAAGGTAGATTATATGTTAGGAAGGTTGCTTTTGGTAAATTGAATAAAGGGCATAAATGTAATTTGTGAAAAAGGTGAAGGGCATTTTGGGAAATTAGGCATAATTAATTAATTAAAAAGGATAAAGGTGCCCTTTTTTCTTCCATTTTGTTTCTTCTCTACAGTTGGATGTTTGTTAATGTCTTTTCTCTTTTTTCTTCAATTTTTGGAAGAAATAAAACAGGATTTGTGAAGAATTTGCTAGGATTGTTCAAGAAAAGTGTTTCCATCATCATTTAAGGTAAAAATCTTGTAAAAAATTGTTGAAATTTCATGTATTAGGTGACGTTCTAATTCTTTAATGGTGGATTAGGAATTCAGAAGGAGAAAAACCATTCAAAGGAAGAAGGAGAAGTAAGGGAAAAATTTGAAGGTAAGTAAATTTGATTGGAAAGTTAAGTTTCTCATCTTAGGGTTTATGGAAAATTAGAAATTTATTAGTTTTGGTAGTTAATGATATAAGAAATAGATAATATTGTGGAGATGAAATTATATAAAATTAATTTTAGGAGAAAAAATGTGATGCAATTAAGGAGGAAGATTTGACTATGTAAAAAGAAAATGAAGAAAATGGATTTTGAGTGAATTTGAGGTTAAATGATTGAATATATGATATTGATATGTTATGTTGAGGTATGTATCATGAGAAACTTAACTTGTTATGCAATCTTGGAAAATGGATATGGTGATGTGGTAAGGCTAATATGTTATATCAGTAAGTATTCAAGGTATTTTCATGGCCAAGTTTGACAAATCATGCAATATATATATACATGTTATGATGAGTTAGTAATTGTTAAAATGGTGTGATCTAATTTATTATTAGTAAGCTTAAATGATAAATGGTCATGGTAATCTAAAATTTAGTAGTGGTAGTGACCTAATATAATTCGTACCTTAATGTACAAAGATGTTTAGCATATAAGAAAATATTGAGCAGAATAAATCTGATAGAAAGATCACGTAAATGCATAATAGCTAAGAAATAAGTATAACATTGCACAGACATGCATATACATATTTTTTCATGACTGAATAAGCCAATAAGCATTTATAGACAAGCATTTTCTTATTTATGCACTTAAGTTTTCACACAAATTTATATTTATAAACTTAAGTTTGTAGTCATTGAAAATGCATAAAAATTATGTAATTTATAAGGCATTTTTTCAATAGACTGTTGCGATAGAGAACTTATGAGTACCCTTACATGCACGTCACCAAAAATGGAGTGACTTTATATTCAGATGTATTGTATAATCCGTTCAGCGTACATGTAGGATGAGGATTATATCCAGACAGTTATGTTGCTCATATGGTCAGAGAATCCATGTCTTAGTTTAGTCCAATTGGCAAGTATAAAGAGTTTTTAGAAAGAAATAAGAAGTTTAGATATATATTATGTCATATATGTCATTTATCATACATATATATTTATGGTGTTATATCAAAGGGAAAATTCTATAAAGATTAAGTGAGATCTAATATGGATAAAGGCATACTGAGTCATTAGTACTCATCCTGTTAGATTTCATTTATTTTGTACTTGTTGAGTAGGGGTCAGGGAGAGTCATGACATAGGCACTAGCATGGCATGTGTCTTTGTTAAAATTAGAAGGATATATTTTGTATTTTTTGTGATATTGTAGATATCTTATGGATTATATGTAAGTTTATGATGCTTGAGTTGTAAGTAAAATATATTATCTATAAAACATCTTTACATCTTCTACTAATATAATCATAATAGACAATAGATTATGTTTTATTTTAGTTAATAGTTATGTTATGTAAATCCAGTCATTTGGTAGGACTAGTAAATTATGATGGAGTGATTAAAAGTGTTTACTATAATTATTATGAGTAGGATAAAGAGAAATTTTCTTCCGAATTGTGTTATTTCTAGGGAAACTCCTACTGTTTTTCCTTAGAAATAGCTCGACTTTGGAAAAGTGTTTACATGCCCTCTTGTATTCACCCTTAATAACTAACTTGGATATCAGGTTTAATATTAAAAAAATGATGCATCTAGATCGTTTGATCCCTTTTTTCTGAAAACATTACTTTTGCATACCATGTCATGACATGCATATCATACATGTACTTTTATTATTTCTCTTTCCTTTTTTTGGTATTCTGTATAACTGTATAATTGTTATTGTTTTGTTTCATGTATTCTTGTTAAAGCTTCTAGTTCTATAACTTATAAGGTTGTTAATAAGTTATGCATAAGTTATTTTATATTCTATTATGTTTCTGTTAGTTTACTAATCTATAAGTTCCTATAACAATAACTATTGCTATTTCCTGTTTTCGTTTTATTTTTTAATTGTAAGCTAATGATTATCTATACTGTTTCTATATTGCTATTGAGTTTCTTATACTTATATGAGATTGAATGTGTGATTTAGGGAAAATATTCTTTCATTTTTTGTTTTGTTACCATTTCTCTATTGTTTTCTATTTATTAAACTTTTTTTTGTCACTTTTACTGTTTGTATGGGCGTGCATGTGGTTGTGTGTCTAGTCATGCTAGTTTTTAAAATGTTTTTACTAAAATTTGGCTTACTGCATAGGCATGTGTTTTAGAACACATGGTCGTGCGTAGCATCCCAGGCTAGAAAAGCCCTTAGGGGAAGAGTTTTGGGGTTAGAAACGAAATCCAAAAAGAGATTGGGAGTCTAGTAAAGTTCAGGGGTGAGTTAGTAAGTTTTCGGAGCCTGTGTGGCTTTCGTAGGAATCCTTTTGGAAGGATTCGATCAGGCGAGTGAGCGAGAAATGAGTAATACTCATTTTCCCTTGTGCACGCCCGTGCACCTTTGATGCACGCCCGTGCATGTGATTATATAAAAAGAGAGCCGAGAGAAAGTTGACATTTTTCTCACCCAACTTCATTCCTTCAGCCATTTTCTCTCTTGTTTCAGCAGCCCCTATCATTAGAGAGGAGATCCAGCCTCCCGTAGCTCCCAATCCGGTGAGAGAGCCAAGAGATAATTGATAAAGAATAGCTTTCAGAGGCAATGGCGTGAGGTAAGTGTTTGCTTACCTTTTCCTTGAGTTTCCTTGCTTGCTTTGTGATTTTTGATGCCATGGATGAGTTCTTTGCATGTTGATGAGTGTTGAGAATGATTATATGATGTTGCATGCTGAATTGGATGATGAATTTCCATCCTTGAATCTTTGCATGTTGGTTGATCATGTTTTAGTGAGAGAAAGAGTTTGCTTCCATGGTGAAATGCTTGAGGATTGATGCATGTGAAAGTTGAGGCTTGAATTGTGTTATTTGGGATGCTAGGAACATGTGTTTGAAGTGATTTTGCAATTGAATGAGATTTGGTTGATGATTTGTGCAATTTCCGGCTGGTGTTCTTGTTGAAGAACAAGATACACGACTGTGTGCCTGCATGGCTCGGTCGTGTGCCTTTGTTCTCCAGGACACACGCCCGTGTGCACGCTGTGTGCACAGGCATAAAGTACACACACACGCCCGTGTGTCCACAGACACATGCCCGTGTGCAAGGTTTCAGTGAAATTCCAGAAAAATTCTAGTAGCTTGCACGACCAGACGCATGACCGACGCATGGTCTCGTGCATCTAGGCACACGTCCGTGTGCCTTAGCCATGCACGACCGTGTGTGAAGGCATGCACGCCCGTGTGCCTTGCCCACATGCCCGTGCACTTGCGATTTTTCAGAAAAAGAAAATAAAATGAGAAATTAAGCATGTGAATTCAGATTAACGGTATAAATGCTTCAGACAAGCATCAGAAAAAGCATGAGTTCAGTTAATAAGGCTACATTTGCATAGCATAGCATGACATGTAGCATGAGAAAGGATCAAGGGATCCAGATTCAGCAGTATTCAATTTTCAGAACCCAATGTACGGGTAAGAGTATAGGGTGAACTCGAGGGGGCATCTATGGGATTCAGCTTTCTGACACCAGTCAGAATGTTCAGCAACATTATAGTTTCAGCTTTCTGACACCAGTCAAATCATTCAGTAGTTATTATTCAGCTTTCTAGCCAGTAGCTAGACTGTTCAGCCCACATGGCCAGGATTTCGAATCCCTGTGTTCACCAAGTCTGATCAGCACAGCAGGTACCTTCGGGTACAGAGAGGTATTCAGATGCATGCATCCACAGTGTTTACAGTTAGCATGGCATGACATACACATCATAACATGAATAATAATGAGAATTCAGATAAATCAGATATTCAAAATAACAGTTTCAGATTCCAGCAAGCGCATAGATGTATGAATAGGGCCGAGGCCCAGGTATGTTTGATTATTGTGATTACTTGTGCTTGCTTGGGTTTTGAGGGAAGTAAGGAGCGCTTACTGGGTGATCTTTATCACTCATCCCCCTCCTTGTTCCATCCTTTTCAGGTGGTTCGTGTTGTCCCCGAGGAGCGGTTGGATCGAGGCTGGCAGAGAGGGCCCACACCATGATCTTAATTTGTATGTACTTTTATTTTGGACCTGTGTGGTCATATGTACCCTTTTGTAACTTATCAGATGTATCAAGATGTACAGAAACAATTTATATATATATATATATATATGAGAAAGCCAGTATGGGCTCATGATGTATTTCAGAAATATGTGTTTTACGCTTCTGCATTGTATTTCAGAATGTATAGCAGAAGAAGTTTTATTTTATTTTCGTAGGATTCCCATCTCGAGTACCTGAGTTTTCAGAGTATTAATAAAAGCTTCCCTCAGTTTTCAACAGTAGGGGTACTCGGGGCGGTGGGTCCTACATTGTTGGTATCAGAGCATTTGTAAGTGTGTGGTGCTTGTTTTCTCTCCTTCGTAGCCATCGTCCAGACCCTCCTCACAGCACAGTCAAGTATTTATTTCCAGCTTTGATTGTGTTATGTTTTTCTAACCCCCAGTTTGTGGTGATGCTATAAATAGCGAGGAATATGTCCCTAGCTGCATAGATGAGACAGATAATAGTTCATCTGCCTGTCCTATGAGTGTTAGTGATAGGCGACGATCTCAGGGTACCTCCCATGTGTCGATGAGACCAGAGCAGTTGAGAGAGATGATTGGGGATGTTGTCAGAGAGAGCCTCCAACAAGCTGGAGTGGGTAATGTTCGAGAACCAGATAGAGTTACTCCTCCCCAGTATGAGAGTTATCAGATAACGAGACGAAGAAGACAGTCTCAGTCATAGCATCAGTCACAGCCACAGTATCAGTATCAGTATCAGTCTTAGCCTCAGTCAATTAGAGAGAGGCATCAGTATCCAGCTGGTTATACAGATTCTAGTCAGAGTATGAGTACAGAGATAGCTGGCACTAGTTCTTCAGGTAGACTTCATCCGATTTTCCACCTGTCAGGGCCGTATTAGCCAGCCAAATTCAGTGGATCCAAGGATCCAGCAGTGGCAGAAGAATGGGTAGAATCAGTGGAGAGTGTCATAGGACTCTTTACTCTTTCAGAGAGAGAGAAGGTCAGATATGCAGTGTTCCATCTCAGGGGTGATGCCAAGGTTTGGTGGGGTCTAGCCAAGGCTTCCATCAACGAGGAGCAGATGACATGGGCTAAATTCAGACAGTTGTACGATGCTGAGTACAAGAGTACAAAGGTGTTATATGCTAAGGCCCAGGAGTTTATTGATTTGGCTCAGGGGTCCAGTTCGGTCAAGGAGTATGCCACGAGATTCAATGCATTAACTAGATTCGTCCCGAGTTTGGTAGGGACAGAGATGGGCCGAGTTTAGAAATTCATCCATGGGTTGCACCCTGCAATCTACAAGGATGTCATGACAGGAGCAGATCCTCCCCAAAGATTCAGTGATGCCTTGGGGAGAGCGCTCAGATCAAAGGTCGATTTGCAGAAGATGGGTGCTATGAGCAGAGCATCCGAGAGAGATCAGAGGATAGATGATAGAGATAAGGGTAAGAGGCCGATGTCAGCCAGGAGATCTGCTAGGGGTTTTCAGAGTCAGAGGCAGAGAGTTGCACCCCAGTCGCCACAGTGTACCAGATGTGGCAAGCACCATTTAGGAGAGTGTCTAGCCGGCCAGATAGTTTGTTATTGGTGCCATCAGCCAGGGCACATGATGGCAGCGTGTCCAGTCAGAGGTGGAGCTGGTGGTGGGTTGGGCCGAGACGGAGTTGGTCAGTTCAGAGGCCGAGGTAGTCCACCTAGAGTTGGAGCTAGAGCAGAGAGAGATGGAGCAGACATTCCCAGAGCTGGTGGTAGAGCACCCGAGGGAGGTGCCGGTCCTTCTGGAGTTGGCGGAGGTAAAGCCAAAGTGTATGTTGTTCGCCAGGAGCAGGCAGAGGTCATTCCCCACGCAGTGACTGGTCAGTTACTTTATTTTGATACTCCATTATTTGTACTTGTTGATTGTGGAGCCACATACAACTTTGTAGTTTGGAGTGTAGTGGAGAGACTAGGGGTTGACCCTAGTGTGGCCAATAGGAGTACCTAGGTAGAGATGCCAGATGGGGAATTTGTGTTGAGTGACAGAGTCCTCCTAGATCAGGAGGTAGAGATTATGGGTAGACCTATGATGATTGATTTGATTCTGCTGGAGTTAGCAGATTTTGATATGATTTTGGGGATAGATTTCTTGGGGAGATATGGTGCAGAGATAGATTGTGGAAGGAAGAAAGTGAGATTCCACATAGGCCCTGATCAGTTTGTGTTTGGTGAGGGCAGAGTTGACAGTCTGATGATCTCCAGTATTCAGGCGAGTAGATTGATGAGACAGGGTTGTGTTGGATACTTGGCCAATGTTGTATGCAGTAGTTCAGTGGGTCCGATATCAAGGAGGTACCAATAGTCAAAGACTTTCCTGATGTCTTCCCAGATGAGTTACCAAGGTTACCTCCAGACAGAGAGTTAGAGTTTAGTGTTGAGCTACTTCCTGGTACGACTCCAATCTCTAAAGCTCCGTACCGGATGGCTCCAGCTGAGCTTTAGGAGTTAAAGAAGCAGCTTCAGGAGTTGACAGATAAGAGGTTTATCAGGCCCAATTGTTCACCTTGGGGAGCTCTGATTCTATTCGTTAAGAAGAAAGACGGGTCGATGAGGATATGTATCGACTACAGGGATCTGAACAGAGTGGCAGTGAAGAACAAGTATCCCCTGTCGAGGATAGATGATCTGTTTGATCAGTTGAGAGGTGCGGCTATGTTTTCTAAGATTGACTTGAGATCTGGGTATTATCAGGTCAGAGTGGCAGATAGAGATGTTCCCAAGACAGCTTTCAGGACCAGATATGGGCATTATGAGTTCATGGTTATGCCGTTTGGGTTGACTAATGCCCCAGCGATCTTCATAGATCTGATGAACCGGGTGTTTCATGAATGTTTAGACCGGTTCGTGGTAGTCTTCATTGATGACATTCTAGTGTATTCTAGGAGTGTGGCAGAGCATGAGGAGCATCTTAGATATGTGCTTCAGAGATTGAGAGATAGACAGCTGTATGCCAAGTTCTCTAAGTGCGAGTTTTGGCTTGACAGAGTTACATTTCTGGGTCATGTAGTGACAGCAGATGGCATTTCAGTGGATTCCGGTAAAGTGGAGGCTATTTTGAGTTGGCCAAGGCCGAAGACAGCAAAAGAGATCAAAAGTTTCCTTGGGTTGGCAGGCTATTACAGGAGGTTCATTGAGGGATTCTCTAGCCTAGTGAGGCCTCTCACTGCCTTGACTAGGAAAGAGGTTTCATTTGTATGGTCAGATGAGTGCAAGGCACGATTCTAGGAGCTTAAGCTGAGATTGACTAGTGCTCCAGTTTTGGCGTTACCTCAAGAGGGAGTGGAGTTTGATATTTATACAGATGCATCCCATTAGGGGATTGGAGCAGTTTTGATGCAGAGTGGTAGGGTTATTGTCTATGCCTCCAGACAGTTGAGAGATCATGAGATGAGGTACCCTACCCATGATTTGGAGTTAGCTGCAGTTGTATTTGCCCTGAAGATTTAGAGACACTATTTATATGGGGTCAAGTGTAACATCTATTCAGACCATAAGAGTCTTAAGTACTTCTTCACCCAGAGAGAGCTCAATATGAGACAGAGGAGATGGTTAGAGTTGGTGAAGGATTATGACTGTGACATCAGATACCATCCAGGGAGAGCCAATATAGTGGCTGATGCATTGAGTAGACAGGTGGCCTTATCTAGTCTTTCAGTCCAGTCAGAGTTGCAGTATGAGATAGCCCGAGAGCAGATTGAGATAGTGACTGCGGGATTCTCCAGACTTCAAATCAGATCTTCTCTATATGATGAGATCAGAGACAGTCAGATGTCAGATGAGTGGACTCAAAGTATGATTCAGAGGATGTCAGAGAGATCAGTGCCAGACTTTGAGTTCAGATATGGGATCTTGAGATTCAGAGATAGAGTATGTGTGCCACAGAGTTCAGAGTTGAGGCAGAAGATTTTGTCAGAGGCACACAATACGATGTATTCAGCATACCCAGGCAGTATAAAGATGTATCAGGATCTCAAGAAGAGTTTTTGGTGGTCAGGCATGAAGAAGGACATAGCAGATTTTGTTTCCAGATGTCTGGTATGTCAACAAGTTAAGGCAGAACACCAAAAACCCTCACGTTTACTCCATCCTTTGAGTATTCCTGAGTGGAAGTGGGAAGATATTTCTATGGATTTCATTTCTGGTCTTCCTAGAGTTCAGAGAGGATTTGATGGCATATGGGTGATAATGGACAGACTCAGTAAGTCCGCACATTTCTTGCCAGTCAGACAGGGCATGTCTACAGATCAGTTGGGGAGACTGTATATCAGAGAAATAGTCAGACTTCATGGTGTTCCCAAGACTATAGTGTCAAACAGAGACTCTAGATTCTTGTTAGCTTTCTGGAGATCATTGCAGAGAGCCTTGGGGACCAGACTACAGTTCAGTTCCGTATATCATCCTCAGACAGATGGCTAGACTGAGAGAGTTAATAAGATTCTGGAGGATATGCTCAAAACTTGTTGTATGGACTTCCAGACCGATTGGGCCGAATTGATTCCTCTCATGGAGTTTGCTTATAATAACAGCTATTAGGCAACTATTCAGATGGCTCCATTTGAGGCATTGTATGGTCGAAAGTGTAGATCTCCTCTTCATTGGGATGAGATTGGAGAGAGAGATTCTCTGGAGACAGTTGTGGGTCCAGAGATAGTTCAGGGGATGATTGAGTAGATCAAGATCATCAGGCAAAGAATGAAACAGGCCTAGGATCGACAGAAGAGCTATGCATACTTGAGACGCAGAGAGATTGAGTTTTTAGTAGGCGACAGAGTATTTCTGAGAGTCGCTCTGTACAGGCAAGTTCTCAGATTTGACAGAAAGGGGAAGTTGGCCCCTAGATTTATTGGTCCCTATGAGATTCTTAAGAGAGTGGGGACGGTTGCCTACAGATTGGCATTGCCAGCTAGCATGGATAAGATTCATAATGTCTTCCATGTGTCTCAGTTGAGGAAATATGTGGGAGATCCTTCTCATGTGCTTAAGTTTTCAGAGATAGAGTTGGCAGATGATTTGAGTTATCAAGAGCTGCCAGTGCAGATTCTGGACTACAAAGTCAAAGTTCTCAGGAACAAGCAGATCCCCCTTGTGAAGTCTTATGGCGCAGCCAGAGAGTGGTGCAAGCCACTTGGGAGGTAGAGTCTGACATCAGGGATAGGTTCCCAGAGTTATTCAGGTAATTTTGGGGTCAGAATTTTTATAAGGGGGGAGGAAATGTAGCATCCCAGGTTAGAAAAGCCCTTAGGGGAAGAGTTTTGAGGTTAGAAACGAAATCCAGAAAGAGATTGGGAGTCTAGTAAAGTTCAGGGGTGAGTTAGTAAGTTTTCGGAGCCTATGTGGCTTTCGTAGGAATCCTTTCAGAAGGATTCGATCAGGCGAGTGAGCGGGAAATGAGTAATACTCATTTTCCCTTGTGCACGCCCGTGCATGTGATTATATAAAAAGAGAGCTGAGAGAAAGTTGACATTTTTCTCACCAACTTCATTCCTTCAGCCATTTTCTCTCTTGTTTCAGCAGCCCCTATCATTAGAGAGGAGATCTAGTCTCCCGTAGCTCCCAATCCGGTGAGAGAGCCAAGAGATAATTGATAGAGAATAGCTTTCAGAGGCAATAGCGCGAGGTAAGTTCTCGCTTACCTTTTCCCTGAGTTTCCCGGCTTGCTTTGTGATTTTTGATGCCATGGATGAGTTCTTTGCATGTTGATGAGTGTTGAGAATGATTATATGATGTTACATGCTGAATTGGATGATGAATTTCCATCCTTGAATATTTGCATGTTAGTTGATCATGTTTTAGTGAGAGAAAGAGTTTGCTTCCATGGTGAAATGCTTGAGGATTGATGCATGTGAAAGTTAAGGCTTGAATTGTGTTATTTGGGATGCTGGGAACATGTGTTTGAAGTGATTTTGCAATTGAATGAGATTTGGTTGATGATTTGTGCAATTTCCGGCTGGTGTTCTTATTGAAGAACAAGATGCACGACCGTGTGCCTGCATGGCTCGGCCGTGTGCCTTTGTTCTCTATGACACATGCCCGTGTGCACACTGTGTGCACGGGCATAAAGTGCACACACACGCCCGTGTGTCCGCAAACACACGCCCGTGTGCAAGGTTTTAGTGAAATTCTAGAAAAATTCCAGTGGCTTGCACGGCCAGATGCACGACCGAAGCATGGTCCCGTGCATCCAGGCACACGCCCATGTGCGTTAGCCATGCACGACCGTGTATGAAGGCATGCACGCCCGTGTGCCTTGCCCACACGCTCGTGCACTTGCGGTTTTTCAGAAAAAGAAAATAAAATGAGAAATTAAGCATGTGAATTCAGATTAACGACATAAATGCTTCAGACAAGCATCAGAAAAAGCATGAGTTCAGTTAATAAGGCTGCATTTGCATAGAATAGCATGAGATGCAGCATGAGAAAGGATCAAGGGATCCAGATTCAGCAGTATTTAGTTTTCAGAACTCGATGTACGGGTAAGAGTATAGGGTGAACTCGAGGGGGCATCTGTGGGATTCAGCTTTCTGACACCAGTCAGAATGTTCAGCAGCATTACAGTTTCAGCTTTCTGACACCAGTCAGATCGTTCAGCAGTTATTATTTAGCTTTCTAGCCAGTAGCTAGACTGTTCAGCCCACATGACCAAGATGCTGAATCCTTGTATTCACCAAGTCTAATTAGCACAGCAGGTACCTTCGGGTACAGAGAGGTATTCAGATGCATGCATCCACAGTGTTTACAGTTAGCATGGTATGACATACACATCATGACATGAATAATAATGAGAATTCAGATAAATCAGATATTCAGAATAACAGTTTCAAATTCCAACAAGCGCATAGATGTATGAATAGGGTCGAGGCCCAAGTATGTTTGATTATTGTGATTGCTTGTGCTTGCTTGGGTTTTGAGGGAAGTAAGGAGCGCTTACTAGGTGATCTTTATCACTCATCCCCCTCCTTCTTCCATCCTTTTCAGATGGTTCATGCTATCCCCGAGGAGTGGTTGGATCGAGGCTGGCGGAGAGGGCCCACACCACGATCTCAGTTTGTATGTACTTTTTTTTTGGACCTGTGTGGTCATATGTACCCTTTTGTAACTTATCAGATGTATCAAGATATACAAAAACAGTTTATGTATATATATATATATATATGAGAAAGCCAGTATGGGCTCATGATGTATTTCAGAAATATGTGTTTTACGCTTCCGAATTGTATTTCAGAATGTATAGCAGAAGAAGTTTTATTTTATTTTCGTAGGATTCCCGTCTCGAGTACCTGAGTTTTCAGAGTAATAATAAAAGCTCCTCTCAGTTTTCAGCAGTAGGGGTACTCGGGGCGGCGGGTCTTACATCGTGTATACACCACACATGGTCGTGTCCCTACGTACACGAACCTATAATAAAGCACCTATATGGTCATGACTTCATCAAGGCACAACCATGCATAATTGGGAAAATGCATATGACTGTGAACCCCACTTGTACAATCATGTGCATGAAGGCACTGACATACTGGTCTCAATCATGCATACTCTACACAATCGTGACCATGCAAAAAAATACAAACATATAGGCATGTGTATCATATACTCTGTAATTTCCATCTTCAGAACTTGCAGAACTATTCCCAAACTCAACCCAATTTGAATATATCTTCAATTAAGCTTATTCTAACACATAAACAAGCAACCACGAGCTTCTATCACAACCTTCATCATCTCATAACTTTTAATCTCGGCCAACCATACTGTTAAATGCATAAAATACATATATGTACATAAAATTGTTCTAAACATGCTCTATCTCAAAATCTTCCTCTATCTTAACATCATTTATCTCAAGATCATGCTTACTAAGCTAGAAACATGGTTCTATCACTGACTGACCTTATCCAAGAAGATACATGCCGTAGAAATAGGAAAAAGGTAAGAAAACACTTACCTAAAGTTGCTAAGAATCTCTATCTCTTTAACTTTGATTAAATCCTGATTGGATTGGCCACTAGAAGTTGGTTGAATCTCTTAGGAAATTTGATTAAGGTTATCTAAAGAGAAATGAGAGAAATAACTGAGCAAGAAACATGTCCCATAAGGTTATTCTAGTAGGCATTAACCTTTTGAGCCTCTTTCAAGAGCCTAACTCTTTAGTTCCATGTCCTATACAGGTGGAATTATACCTCTTATTCCTAACATAAATAGACTAAAAGACAAATAAGGCAACAAAAAAGAGAAAAAAAATTAGTAGTAGTAAGAGCAAGAAACATGGTAGAACAAAAGTGAACATTAGCTAACTACATCACACAAATGACTAATGATCAACTTTCAAGCATAACCAAACCATTTGTAAAAGCCAAAACTTCGAAATAAAACTTATTATAGTTTAGATGATTCAACAAAACTAGTTTGGAGGATCAACTATAAAAGACTCATATGGACATTTTTCAAGAGTTGTTCAAATATGTATAATACTTTTAAATGCAAAGAGTAATCTATGGTACCATCAAACTAAGTTTATTCTCATTCTTGCTTAAATCAGAACCCTCTTATGGTTTAACTTATAGCAAAGAGGACACTTTGCAACTTGGGCAGCCTTATCATAAGTTTTCCTATTAAAAATTTTTCCACCAAGCAAAACAACAAAGTTTAAAGATGAACTAACACTTTTTATAATAAAAGAGGATGAAACCTTGCATGATGGTAGGGATAGATTTAAAGACTTTTAGAGATAATGCTCACACCATAGTAATTTGTAAGGTTACTATTAAAAAATTTCTACAAGGAACTATCGGGTCAAATCAAAAGTGCGCTAGATATAATAGTTAAAGGATGACTAATCAAATTGACCCCCCTCTAAGCCATGTAAATAATAAAAAGAATGGCCACAAGTAGTGCCAATTAGTCTCTAGGAGAGCCAGACAAGAAAAGAAATCTTGGAGCACATGTAACGATGAGAAAATTATGGTTCATGCCAAATTGGTTGCCTTTACACATGAATTGGAAAGGATGGATGTTACAACCATCTCAACCATTAATTGTGAACTATATCGAAGAGTCCACATAAGTATGAACTTCCCTACCTTGATCTTAAATGTGTTAAAGTCAGTGATCAAGCAAGCTAACATGGTAAATTTCAATTAAAGACCTTAAGCTAACCATAGTCTAACATTTATAAAATTACCTAAGCTGAAGGAATCACTCAAATTTCTTATGGAATAACCAAGTAGTTAGACCCAACAATTAGTCAAACTTAAAACCTAATCTACCAAGATTTTAATCGAGAAACCCTAACCCACTAATACTAATGCAATAACCAATTTAAAAGAGAAATTTTAAACTAATAATGGGAAACCTCTTACAAATTTAAAAATAAAAGGTCAATTCCTAGGAAAATGAGCCAATAAAGTGAAGCACTATAAGCCTTAATAGCTAAGGTAGATTAGCCAGCCACATATAACCAATTGTTGGAAACTCAACTTAGCCAAATAGTTGGATTAACTTTTAAAAAAGATAGAGAAAAGTTACCTTGCCAACTACAAAACCCACTAGAGTATTTCTAAGCTATAGTTACAATAAGCAAAAAAATAGTTGACTACACTAAGAAATAAGTCAAGGGAATTACACCTACATCTTAACCAAAAACTAAAATCACTATAAGCCTCAAAGAAGTAATCGTAAAATCAAAAAGTAAAAAGAAACTTTAGATACAGTGCAAGATAAACCTTAACACACTAAAGAAGGAAAGAAAACAAAAAGAAAAAAAAGAACAAAAGGAGGAAAAGAGTTACGTTCACAAAAAGTAATCATTTAGCTACTATTTTCCTAAAAATACGCTAAAGCAAACGTACACCAATTATTTGCCATATTTTTTGATATGTTCAAACAACTTCAATTGAATGTATTACTCTTGGAAGCGATCACGCACATACCTACCTATTATAAATTAATGAAAAAAATTCTCTTCAATAAATGTAGCATAGATGAGATAAAAATCATCATTTTATTATAAGATTATTGTGCCACTATACCGAATAGGTTGCCACCAAAATTAAAAGACCCAAATATTTTCTTTGTCCCTTATGTAGTTAGGAACAAACCTATAATAGAGTAGTATATGATTTAACAGCTAGCATTAGTCTAATACCCTATTTATTTATAGGAGATTAAATTTGAAAGAATTGAAACCTACTTCTATTACCATACAACTTACATGTAGATTAGTAAAATAATTAATGAATATTATGGAAAACATGCCAATCAAGCTATAATGATTATTTCTATTGGTAGACTTTGTGATCTTAGAAATAAAGGACGTTAATATCCCAACAAGTCTCAGATGACCATTCCTTGCTATAATAGGAGTCACTATCAATGTTAAAATGGTCATTTCACATTTGAAATATAATAAGAAAAAGTTAAATTTAACATCTTTGCTGTACAAGAAAGCCCTACAGAAACTAGGATATGACTGAGGGAAAAACAAGCAAGAAGAGGTGAATGATATCTTAAAGAAAAAAACACTCAAAATTCCTAGATAACGACAACATAAGATTAGTTGAATATACTCATATGATGGTTCAAAAGGAGAAAAATCCCAAACTATTGCCAAATACCAATTAGTAAGGGAACAATAGGAAAATAGAATCATGATAGGTTTGAAAGTTCCCACAGGTAAAGCTATAATGAATTGTAGTCAATACCTAAAGAATAAAAAGCTATTCAAATCAAAATTCAAAAGTTGTAATAGATGTTGACTGAATACTTCATCTATAAAATTGGGACAATGGGTTCATTTTTCTTTCCATATAATTATTTATCTTTCTCTAACAAAACACCTAAACCCTTAGACTAAAATAACAACAACCATGTCCAACGCATGAAAACTCATCCTTAAAGGAAAAAAGTCATTATTGGTTATAAACATGGCCAAAATTTAGTATTACCAATCAAGAGCTCATTTTTGTTAGAGAGCCCTATTCCATTATTGAAACAACTATGACCAGTGATTATTTCTACTCTGAGGTCATCACTACAATAATCACAAGCCACACCACCAATAAAACCATTTCCACCCCTAACGCCACAGCATACCTCATTCTGTTTTATACCAAAACCACCATAAAACCCTAAGGCAACATCAACTTAAGAATATGAAATAATATTGATCCTAGAGTTTAATAACCTCATTGAGCAAATACATATTGCTCAAATTGTAGAACATATTTTTGAACAAACTTTGTATTTCAACCTCAAAACCCAAAAAAACCTAATCTTTATCCTTGTTAAAAATGGGCATCTAAAATTGTTCTTCTCTCCTCCTTACCATTCATACAAAGAGCTCATGATTGAATTCCTACCATCATATGATAACTGAGAAAGTTTAACCAATATCAATAAAAGCATAGTCTTCTTTAGGCTCCTCAAAAAGGATTTCACAATAGAGTTAAGTCATTTTAGTTCAATCTTGGGGCAAAAAGCCTCTAACATCACTTTGCACACTATCGACACCATAGACCTTAAAAGATTATAGGTGGATCTAACAAGAATAAAACATTCGAAGGATATCTATAATAAGGCCTCACATTTCAATGATCTAATATACTAGATTTTGTTTGTGTATGCCTTAGAAACCAATTATATTATTAGTTTTAAGACATTTGATTTTTTATAATATAATTAATAAAAGTGTCCTTTTATTCATATGTGTAAATTGCTTCCTTTATTTAATTTATGAAATATAAAGTACATATTTGTGTTGAAATTCCTAGTCACTTAAAGGGCATCCATAAAATAGAATTTAAAACCAAACAAAGCTTGATAAAACCCACAAAGGATCAACGTCATTCAAATTTGCATGAAAAAAAAATTATATCGTTAAAAACACCCATACAAGATTTTTAAGTTCATATATACGTTGATGGCTCTATCAAATCTTTTTATGGCAAAAGAGGTTTTCATCTTTTACATCTTTACCAAAGATCCTAACTAATTCTTTCCATCTAATATCATGGTACTCATTGACATGTACAAATTCTTGTGAAAGTCTAACACAACTCTCATGCTACCTAAAAATAAAAACACTGAATCAAAAATGCTGACTTTGCTATAATGCTCTCTCTTCTCTCCCGTTTTCAAGTATCCCTTACTTCTCGCTACTGTGTTTTCTTCCTTCTCTTGCGTCTAAGTTGTCTTCCGATGGACTGCTCTTCTTCTCCGGTGATCTCTGGCCGGCTAGCCTTTGCCTGGTCTGCTCCTTTGCGTCTCTCAGTTTTGTGCTTCTCCTCCTTGAATTCTTATCCATTCCAGTCTTGTCCTGTCTGTGGCTGTGCTTGTGACTGGTACTCTTCTTTGTTTTGTGTTACATTCAGGTTTGTTCCCTCTTCTCCTCTTTGTCCTGTGGTGTCTTGTAGCTTGGTTGCTCCGGTTGGGAGTTTGTGGGTCTTCTTGGCTGGTACGTTTTTTTATTTTTGTATTTGTTTTGGTTTGGTATGTGTGTTTCTTGAGTGTTTGAGTGTGTGTATGCCTTTATCTTGGTCTGGTGTGGTCTGTGGTGTCTAATTTATTTCGGCTTTATTGTCTCTGGTTAGTTTGGTTGTGTGGTTGGTGTGTGTGGGTTGGTGTTTGTTTGTTTGGTAGTTTTCCTTACAGGAGTTTGGTGTTATGGCCAAAGTCGTCAATGCTTCTGATTCTTCGGATATCATGTTGCGTGATGGTGTGCCTAGTGTACGTAATCTTAATGAGAATGAGGTGGCCCATCCGAAACCTTGGAGTAAATTATTTGGGGGAATAAAAATGGGTGCTGACTTGGAGTTTATTCCCCTTCTGGGTTCTTCTAAAAGACGAAAATGTATTGTGGAGATTTCGAAGGAGGTTACGAATGAAGGGGCAAGAAGATGGGAGTCTTGTGCTGTGGGTTTTTTTTTGGGTAGAAGGCCTCCTTTTCAAGTTATGAGAAGATTTGTTGAAAAGTTATGGGGTAATAAAAGGCTTATAGAGGTGACTTCGAATGGGCAGGGTATGGTCATTCTTAGGTTCAAAGAGGCTGATGATTTGAATGAAGTCCTTGACAATGACACTTTGCATATGAGGGGTCAACCTTTCTTTATCAGAAGATGGTCACGGAACCTTTCCATGGTTGTAGAGGAGATTAGGACAATTACCATTTAGGTTAAGATATTTGGTGTTCCTTTAGAGCTATGGAATCTGAAAGACTTTAGCTATATCGCCAGCTGTATTGGACATCCTATTAGACTGGATTCTATTACAAAGAAGGTTTGAGATTGGACTATGCTAGAATTTATATAGAGATAGAACTAAATAAAGAGTTTCCTAACACGGTGGAAATCAAGCTACCAAATGGAAAAGTCATTGAATTGAAAATTGATTATGCCTGGAGACTTATCAAATGCCAAATGTGTAGTTCATACGGCCATAGTCGCGAGCAGTGTAAGTTGGGTAGTCATGGAGTGGGGATAAAGCGAAGAACTCAAAGGGACCCGAGCCAGAGACAGAGTGAGTAAGCCCGTGTAGGCGTTAATAATCAGATGGGTGATAAAGGAAATGACAACGGAGCTTGGAAAAGAAAAGTGAACAATAAAAAAGAGAAAACTGCGGGGAAAAACATACTTGAACTTCATGAAAATAGATTCGAAGTGTTAAGAAGGTCCAATGATGAAGAGGGGGTTTGTGATGTGGATAGTGAGATTGTTGTAGGGAGGAGGTTTGATCACCTCGAGGAATCGTACCCACCTTCTGATTTGAATAAGGGGTCAAGCTTAGATCTTCACAAGGGTGAAAATAACGAAGAATTAAGGACAGGTAAGAAGAATGCGAAATAGTCCATTGAGTGTGGAAAGGAAGGTGAAGTATTAGAGGATTCACCCCAGGTTAGACCTTTTGGTAAAGGTATAATGGTGGATGAGATGGAGATAAGGAAAGTGGGTAGTAAGAATGACCTTAGAGGAAATAGAAAGAAGAGTGGGAAAAAGGGGGGGAACAAATCTCCTGCACTTAAGATTAATGGTTGATTTGGCTTCTTGGAATATTCAAGGCCTAAATGCCCCTCTAAAACAAAAGGAGATTAGGAAGTTTATTAGGGGTAACTCCCTTGATATTGTGGCAGTCTTGGAAACAAAGGTTTAGGAAAGTAACAGTGGGATTGTTAAAGATAGCATAGGTGGTGATTTGAATTGGGTTGATCATTATAATTTTTGCCATAGGGGTAGAATTTGGGTTTTGTGGAATGGTAGTAGTATAAGATTACGTATGTTGGAGCAAAGTGAATAATATTCACTGTGAGATTGAGACAGTAGCTAGCGGCAATTAGTTTGTGGCCACTTTTGTGTATAGGGATAATAGGTATATTGAACGTAGGAGGCTTTGGGAGGACATTATTAGGATTTACAATAACATGGGTAATACACCTTGGGTGATAATAGGTGATTTTAATGATATTAGGAAAAGAGAAGAGAAAAGTGGGAGTTCGAGACAATGGATTGATCGGGATGAGGAGTTCAATGATTGTTGTAATAGGGCCCACCTTCATGAGCTTAAACATATTGGCCCTCTGATGACTTGGAGCAACATGAATGAGGGGCCTAGTAGAGTTGCTTGTAAGCTGGACAGAGTGCTGGTTGGAGAAAAGTGGCTCGATAAGTTCCCTAATTCTTTTGGTGTGGTGCCTTCTAATGGGATATTTGACCATAGCCCCTTTGTTGTTCGATGTGAGGATAATGAGTACTATAGGAAATGTCCCTTCAAGTTTTTTAATTTTTGGGCCTCAGATACTCGGTTTTTGCCTTTGGTTAAAGAGTGTTGAGATTCCATGGTGGTCGGAAACCCGATGTTCAGATTGGTTAGAAAATTAAAGATGGTGAAAAGAAAGTTGAGAGAGTTAAACTGCAAAGAATTTTGGTGCATCTCTGAGAGGGTCAAACAAGCAAAGGACAAATTAGACTTTGTTCAAAATAGACTGCTTAGATCCCTCTTGGATGAGAGATTAATCATAGAGGAAAAGGATTTGTGCAGAGAGTATTGGAGGATAAGCTGGATGGAAGAGTCCTTGCTAAAACAAAAATCGAGGATTAATTGGCTGAAAGAAGGGGACTAGAACTCAAGCTATTTTTTCAAGTGCCTTAAAAGTCGACAAAATAGAAATTCCATTAGTGTTATTTTGGATGATAATGGCAACATGGTTTATGAGAAAAGTCTTATTAAAGACAAGCTTGTGGGACACTTCAAAGATATCCTATACAATGTGAATGGGGATGTGGATATGGATCAAATGCCTCAGTGGTTTAATTACAAGATCCTGGATGTTGCAGCTTAAGATATGGTTAGAGAAGTTTTTGAGGATGAGGTTAAGTCTACCATTTTTGTGATGAATGATAATAAGGCTTCTGGTCCTGATGCTTTTGGTGCCAAGTTCTATAAAACGGCTTGGGAGATTGTTGGTCAAGATGTGGTTGACACGATTAAATATCTCTTTGACAATGGTTCACTCCTTCGTGAGGTCAATTGTACCATTCTTGCCTTAGTGCCTAAATGTGATAATCCCACTCGTGCTAATGACTTCAGATCTATTGCTTGTTGTAACACGATTTACAAATGCATTTCAAAAATCTTAGCTAACAAATTGAAAGGGATTCTTCCGGAGTGTGTGAATAGAGCTTAGGCGGCCTTTATTAAAGGAAGAAGGATTGGGGATAACATCTTGTTGTGCAATGACCTTCTCAATAAATATCATAAAGATGTCGCCAATAGGAAAAATGTGCTATTAAAATTGACTTGATGAAAGCGTATGACATGATCAGATGGGATTTTGTCTTAGCTTGTCTTGGGAGACTTGGCTTTCACCCTCGGTTTATCCACTGGATTAAAGAATGTATTACCTTCCCCATGTTGGAGGGTTTCTTTAAAAGTTCTAGAGGGTTAAGGCAAGGGGACCCTATTTCTCCTTACCTCTTTGTGATTGCTATGGAAGCCTTCGCCAAGATTGTTGAGAAGGATATTATGAAAGGGAAATTTGAGTACCACTGGAGGTGTAAAGAGAGTAATATTACGCATCTGTGCTTTGTAGACGACCTCATTATGTTTTGTAGAGTGGACAAGCACTCCATCAAAACTTTTAAGGATTCTCTCAATATTTTTCAATATTGGTCTAGCCTGGGAGCAAATCGTGATAAAAGTAACATATTTCTCTCAGGGGCGGGTAAAGAGGAAAAAATAGGCCTGATTAATATCCTTGGGTTCAATGAAGGGACTTTTCCCTTTAGGTACTTGGGTGTGCCGATGGTTTCCTCCAAAATTTCTGAAGCTGAATGCAAACCTTTAATCAATAAAATTGTGAGTCGGATCTTTTCTTGGAAGAGTAGATACCTTTCTTATGCTGGTAGACTGGTGCTTGTCAAAGCTATTTTATTTAGCATTCAGGTGTTTTGGGCCACTCACTTCTTCCTTCCTAATAAGGTCCTTAAGGAGATTGATACCAAGCTGAGGAATTTTTTTTGGAGTGGGGGAGAGGCTAATCTGAACAAGGTGAAAGTTACTTAGGAAGAGGTTTGTAAGTCGTATAAAGAGGGGGGATTAGGGATTAAGGCAAGTAAGGAATGGAACAAAGCTGCTATGGCTCGTCACCTATGGACTATCATTTGTGGTGACGATTCCTCCATTTGGGCTGATTGGATAAAGAGAAACAGAGTGAAAAATAAGAGTATCTGGAATATTGAAGCCTCTCGCGATAGTCCTTGGTGGTGGAGGAAACTGCTCAAGTTAAGAGACGAGATGCATAATAGGATAAGTCATATTGTTGGAACTGGGGAGGACACTTTTGTTTGGTGGGACAATTAGCACCCTTTGGGGCCTCTTGCCAAAAGGTTTGGGAATAGAATAATCTATGACTTGGGAATGGGGAAGAATGCTAAAGTCAAGGAGCTCATTGAGAATGGTGAGTGGAAGTGGCCGGTGGCTAACTCTCACGATATGATGGAGGTTAAGAACACTTCCTTAAGTAAACCTAGGATAAGAGCTGATAGAGTTGTTTGGAATCCTTATGGGAATGGTAGCTTTTCCATCTCTTCGGCTTGGAATGAGTTTAGAAAGAAGAATAACTTGGTGAGTTGGGCTCACCTCATTTGGCACAAGAAGCACATCCTTAGGCATGCCATCATCCTCTAGCTTGCACTAAGGAAGAGGTTACCCACTCGTGATAAATTGCAAAAGTATGGTTTATGTTCTAATATTACTTGTGTGTTGTGTGATGTGTCTGATGAGAATATTGACCACCTTTTCTTTCAATGTGATTATAGTCGATTTATTTGGGATAATATTCTTAACCAGAGCAACTTGAGTTATAGAGGACAACCTTAGGAAGAGTATGTTGAGGAGATCTCTCAAGAGTGGAAAGGGAAATCTCTTAGGGCCACTTTAGCAAAAATGAGTTTGGGTAGAGTTGTTTATAGTATTTGGTGGGAAAGGAACAATAGAGTCTTTTCGAGAGGGGTCTTGCCTAAAAAGAGAGTTTTTATTAATGTAAAAAGAGTCATTAGGGACAAGGCGGCGGAGCTAGGTAACTTCCCTTATTCATTCCAGAATAGCTCCCTTGTGGATTCTTGGGCTTTTCCTTTGTGTACTTTTTGTAGGATCCACCGCCACGCATACCCCTACTGTTGAATACTGAGGTACTTTTTATTAATAATCTAGAAATACGGGTACACGCAACGAGAATCCTACAAAAATAAAATTTTGTACTACTGCTATACAATCTGAATACAAGCGGAAGCTGAAACTGAAAATACATACAACTGAAATACATCATGAGCCTATAATGTGTATGTCATGCTATGCTAACTGAAAACTGATTAATCTGATTATCTGAGTCTCATACATTTACTGATTTCATTTTTTATCCATGTCATGATATGTATGTCATGTCATGCTAACTGAAAACTGAAAATGACTGATGATGCATGCATCTAAATATCTGAATATCTGAATGTACCCGAAGGTACCTGCTGTGCTGATCAGACTAATGAACATAGGGATTCGACATTCTAGCCATGTGGGCTAAACAGTTTAGCTACTGGCTAGAAAGCTAAATCTGAAATGCTGTTGAACATTCTAACTAGTGTCAGAAAGCTAAAACTAAAATGTTGAACAATCTGACTGGTGTTAGAAAGCTAAATCCTACAGATGCCCCCTCGAGTTCACCTATACTCTCACCCGTACGTCAGGTTCTGAATACTGAATACTACTAAATTCGGATCCTTTGATCCTCTCTGAAGCTATATGTCATGCTATGGTATGCATATGTAGCTTTATTAACTGAATTTATGATTATTTGATGCTTATCTGGCTTTTAAACTGATTTCCCATGCTTAATTAAATCAATTTCATGCTTTTCTGAAAAATTCTGCTGCTGCACGGGCGTGTGATAAGGCGCACGGGCGTGCATGACTCACATACGAGCGTGCATGGCATGGGCACAAAGGCTTGTGCCCAGATGCATGGGGCCGTGCGCTGGTCGTGCTGATGGTCGTGCAAGTTACTGGAATTTCTGGGTAATTTCACTGAAAATGCTACACACGGGCATGTCCGTCAGGACACACGGGCGTGTGTCTGCGATTCTGGTCCTACACACAGCGTGCACACGGGCATGTGTCTGGAAAAATAAAGGCACACGGTCGTGTGTCTTGTTCTTCCACAAGAACACCCGTCTGGAAATGCATAATTCACCAACCAATTCATAATCAATTTCAAATTAACTTCTAACACACATTCCCAGCACTTCAATAAGCATATATCTTAACTCAAATTCAACATGCAACCAATATGAATCAATCCACCATGAAAGCTTCTTCTTTCTCTCACTAAAGCCATACACAAGCAACATGCATGATCCAAGGGTGGAAATTCATCATCCAATTCAACATGCAATGGCATATAAACATTCCCAAAGTTCATCAACATGTAGAGAACTCATCCAAGCAACACATTTCATCATAACAAGCTGGGAAACTCAAGGAAGAAGTAAGCGAATACTTACCTCTCGCTATTGCCACTGGAAAGCTTTTTATCAACTAATCTCTTAGCTCTCTAGCTTGATCATGAGCTACTGCTGGCTGGATCTTCTCTCTAAGATTGGGAGGAACTAAAACAAGAGAGAAGAGTTTGCTAAAATGGAAAGTTGGGTGAGAAAAATGACTTAATCTCTCGGCTCTCTCTTTTATACTTGCCACTTACACGACCGTGCAAACCAATGTGCATGGGCATGCACATGGAAAAATGAGCATTACTCATTTTCCACGCATTCGTATGATCGAATCTTTCCGAAAAGAATCATACGAAAGCCACACAGGCTTTAGAAACTTACTAACTCACCCCTGAACTTTTCTAGACTCCCAATCTCTCTCTGGATTTCGTTTCTACCCAATACTCTTCCCCTTAGGGCTTTTTTGAATCTAGGATGCTACACTCTTAATAACCATGATCCTTTTTAAGTGGTTTTTTTTTCTTCTCTCTTGCTTCCTGTGTCTTTTGAGGGAGAGAGTTCACTGTAGCCTTGTGATAAATGAGACTATTAGATTGAGAGAGGTTAGGTGTTATTCTAGAGGGGAAAAAAAAAAGGTTTTTGGAATGTTCTAAGTTGGAGAGGAAATTTGTGGGGGTTTCTTTTGGTTTTGTTGATAACTCGTGTGGGAAGGGCTTCTTTGTCTAACTTTGCTTATTTGTTTTGCAGGTTATTCACAAGAGACTAACTTTGTTTCTCTTGAGCTTTGGTTCACCTTTAGGTATCTTGACATGTGGTTTATTTATCTTGGAGAGGAATGCATATTGTTTCAGCCAAAAGAAAGCATTATGGATGATTTTGCGAGTTAAGGGAAGACTTTGCTTGAGGACTATCTTGTTTGGTGTCGCCTTCACCCCTCCTACCTTTGCGATGTTTCACCAAGGGAGGAAACTCATTCTAACCATTTGAGGTGGCTTGTTGAAGGAATTATGAATAGTGGACAGGTTATTACAAGGCAAGTTTGTATGATTTCCCAGCCCAATGGTCAAATTTGGCACTTTAAGCAAATTCAAAGGAATGAAGGTTGTCCTAAAAAGCTTGCTAATGTTTACACCTATGGGAATTGGTTAAGGAAAATTTGCACTCCTTTGGCTGGTATTCATACTTGGTGGAGCAATTCTTTTATTGTGTTGGTGCATGCCTTCCAACTCAAGATTCAATTTGGAGTTTTCAAGGATTTTAGGGATAATGAAGGTTGGTTCTTAAACCATACGTATAGTTACACGTGTGGGGATGTTTTTACCAAAACTTTCACCTTCCGAAAGGCCTTTTTACGCTGCTTTTTCTTTGATAGAAATTGTATTTACTATTCACAGAAGCAGTCTGTGAACAGTAAAATCTGTATTTTTTCTAGATTCAAGGCTGATTTTTTTGGGGTTTTGGCGGCCTTTTTGTGTGTGATGCGTTGGGCACTTTTCGAAGGTATTTTGGGCAATAAAAAGGGCAATGTTAAGACTCCAAAGTGGTGCATTTCAAGGCTGAAACGTATGATTTTGGTGGCTGTTTTATTGGTTGGAAATTAGACCTGGAGCATTATCTTTATCTTACCCGGTAGGTTGAATTTAGGCAATTGTCCCTCCAATTTGCAAGCGGCCCGGATTCTCAAGTGGGGTTGCATCTGGGACATGTTGAACATGGATTTCTAGCCATTCTCAAGGGGCGTTGGACTATGTTTTAGGTGAGTTTGAAGCAAGTTATACTTATCCTTATGGGAATGATGTGTACAAGGGTTGGTGGTTTACTCTTAGCTCAAGCATGGTGGATGGAGTGTAGGACCCGCCACCCCGAGTACCCCTACTGCTGCAAAAAAACTGATCTTTATTTAATAAACTGGAAATTGGGTACTCGAGACGGGAATCCTACGAAAAAGAAAAGAACTTGCTACTATACATGGTATGCGGAAGCTAAAACTGAATATGAAATGTACAATGAGCCCAAACTGGCTTCATATATATATTGTTTCTGTACAACATTCTTTACATCTGAGAATGTACAAAATACACACAAGACCTCACAGGTCCAAAACTAAAAGATAATACATGTACATGCTGAAAAGGGTGTGTGTGGGTCCTCTCTCACGAGACTCGGTCCACCCGCTCCTCGCCAGCAGCACACTAACCTGAAAAGGAAGGAAGAAGGAAAGGAATGAGTGACAAAAATCACCCAGTAAGCATTCCTTACTTCCCTCGACCCAAGCAAGCAACAAACAAGGGCATACATACCTGGCATCGGCCCTATTCATGCATCTACGCGCTTGCGGGTGCTGAAACTGATTACTGGAGTGCTGATTCTCATTATTAATTAATTACTAAAATGTATGTCATGACATGACATAATAACTAAGTAACTACTGATGGTGCATGCATCTGAAAACTATATGTACCCGAAGGTACCTGCTGTTCTGATCAGGCTGATGAACACAGGGATTCGGCATCCTGGCCAAGTGGGCTGAACATTATAGCTACTGGCTAGAAAGCTGAATACTAAAATGCTGAGCAGACTGACTGGTGTCAGAATGTTGGGTCCCACCGATGCCCCCTCGAGTTCACCCCAAAACTGAAACCCATACATTGGGTTCTGAATGCTGAAACTACTGAATTCGGATCCCTGGATCCTCTTTCAGACTACATGTTGTGTCATGTTATGCATATGCTGCATTCTTATCTGAAATCTGGATTATCTGATGTCAATTAGGCCTTGGATGGATTACCAAACCTTTAATAAGTCATTTCTGCCTTTTCTGGGAAAAGAGTGCTAGAGCACGGGCGTGCAAAGCAAACGCATGGACGTGCACTCGCACACATGGCCGTGCTGAGCGCAGGCACACGGGCGTGTGCCTAGGCACACTGGACCGTGCCCTGGTCGTGTGCCTGGCCGTGCAAGCTTCTGGAATCTAATGGCCATTTCATGCAAATGCAGGACACACGACCGTGTCCCTCAGGACACACGGTCGTGTCCTCAGCTTTTTAGACCGTGTGCACTTCATGCACACGGTCGTGCCTTCGCAGAGACAAGGGCACACGGGCGTGCTCATGCGGGCACACGACCGTGCGTCTTGTCCTGCTCAGACATGGCCTGCCTGAATCTGCTGGAAACCAACCAATTCCTCAACCAAACTTCAATTAACTGAAAACAAGCATAAATGGCACATATGCATCATCAATTTTATCATCCATCCAATATCACGCATTTCACCATGCAAACTCATGCTTTCTCTCACTAACACGCACAAAGCAAAGCATTCATGTATTCTAGGTGGAAAATAAGCATAGCAATCAGCATATAATCATCATTTCATCATCATATACACATGCAAGCATAGCATCTCAAACTGGAAATGGAAACACACGTTCCCATCCACATCAAACAAGCTGGGAAACTGAAAGAGAGAGTAAGAAACACTTACCTCTCGACATGGCTGCTGGAAGACTATCTCTCAAGCTGATTTCTCTGATCTCTAGCTGGAAAGGGAGCCGCTGAAAGCTCGGTTTCGCGTCTAGGGCTGGGAGCTGCTAACAAGAGAAGAAACTTGGCTGAAAATGGGTGAGAAATGCAATAACTCTCCTGTCTCTCTCTTTTCTACCCGTCTGCACGGGCGTGCAGGGATGATGCACGGGAGTGCACCAAGGGAAAATGGATATAATCCATTTCTCACGCTTCGCATGATTGAAACCTCCCTAAAGGCATCATACGAAGGCCACATAGCTCTGGAAAACTATCATCTCACCCCTGAACTCTGCTAGACTCCCAAACTATCTCTGAATTCTATTTCTAACCCCAAAACTCTACCCCTAAGGGCTTTCTAAAATCTGGGATGCTACATTCCTCCCCCCTTAAAAAAAAATTCTGACCCCGAAATTTACCTGAACAACTCTGGAAACCTATCCCTGATCTCAGACTCAACCTCCCAGGTGGCCTCTTCCACACACTGGCTACGCCACAAAACTTTGACCAGAGGGATCTCTTTATTTCTGAGGACTTTAACTCTGTAGTCTGGGATCTGAACTGGAAGCTCTTGGTAGCTCAGGTCTTCTGCCAATTCCACCTCTGAAAGTTGAAGTACATGAGACGGATCTCCCACATACTTCCTCAACTGAGACACATGGAAGACGTTATGGATTCTGTCCATACTGGCTGGCAGTGCTAATCGATAGGCGAGTGTCCCTACTCTCTTAAGAATCTCGTAGGGGCCAATGAATCTGGGCGCTAACTTTCCCTTCTTACCAAATCTGAGAATTTGCCTGTAGGGAGCAATCCTCAGAAATACCTTATCGCCCACTGAGAACTCTATCTCCCTGCGCCATAGATCAGTATAACTCTTCTGACGATTCTAGGCCTGTTTCATCCTCTGCCTGATGATCTTGACTTGCTCTATCATCCTCTGAGTTGTCTCTGGTCCCACTGCTGTCTCCAAGGAATCTCTCTCCCCAATCTCATCCCAATGGAGAGGAGATCGGCACTTCCGACCATACAGCGCCTCGAATGGAGCCATCTGAATCGTTTTCTGATAACTATTGTTGTAGGCGAACTCCATTAGAGGAATCAACTCTGCCCAATCAGTCTGGAAGTCCATACAACACGCTCTCAGCATATCCTCCAATGTCTTATTCACCCTCTCAGTCTGGCCATTTGTCTGAGGGTGATACGCCGAGTTGAACTGTAGCCGGGTTCCCAATGCTCTCTGTAGAGATCTCCAGAAGGCTGACAAAAATCTGGAGTCCCTGTTTGATACTATCGTCCTGGGAACCCCGTGGAGTCTCACCACCTCTCTGATATAAAGTCTGGCTAGCTGCTCTGTAGACATTCCTTGTCTGACTGGCAGGAAATGTACTGATTTGCTGAGCCTATCAACAACCACCCAAACTCCATCATATCCTCGCTGGACTCTGGGAAGACCCGAGATAAAATCCATGGAGATATCATCCCATTTCCACTCAGGGATACTCAAGGGGTGAAGTAGTCCTGAAGGTCTCTGGTACTCTGCCTTCACTTGCTGACATATAAGGCATCTGGAGACGAAGTCTGCAATGTCCTTCTTCATCCCTGACCACCAGAAACTTTTCTTGAGGTCTCTGTACATCTTCGTGCTGCCTAGGTGCGCTGAGTACACTGCACTGTGCGCTTCTGACAAAATCTTCTGCCTCAACTCTGAACTCTGGGGCACACAGACTCTGCCTCTGAACCTCAAGATCCCATCAGTGAACTCAAAGTCTGGCACCACTCTCCCTGACATCTTCTGAAGCATACTTTGAGTCCACTCATCTGACATCTGCTCCTCTCTGATCTCATCAAACAAAGAGGATCTGATACGTAGCCTGGAGAAACCCGTAGACATCACCTCAATCTGCTCTCTGACCAACTCATGCTGCAGCTCTCTCTGAACTGATAGGCTGGATAGAGCCACTCCTCTACTCAATGCGTCAGCCACCACATTGGCTCTACCCGGGTGGTATCTGATGTTGCAGTCATAATCCTTCACCAGTTCCAACCATCTTCTCTGTCGCATGTTGAGCTCCTTCTGGGTGAAGAAATATTTCAGACTTTTGTGGTCTGAATATATGCTACATCTGACTCCATACAGATAATGCCTCCAAATCTTCAGGGCAAAAACGACCGCTGCCAACTCTAGGTCGTAGGTAGGGTATCTCAACTCATGATCTCTCAATTGCCTAGAAGCATAGGCAATCACCCTACCATTCTACATCAGAACAGCCCCGATCCCCTGATGGGATGCATCTGTATAGATATCGAACTCCACCCCCTCCTGGGGTAGCGCCAAAACTGGAGTGCTAGTCAACCTCTCCTTAAGCTCCAGAAATCGCTCCTCGCACTCCTCTGACCACACGAATGGAGTCTCTTTCCTAGTCAAAGCAGTGAGAGGCCTTACTAGGCTGGAGAACCCCTCAATGAACCGTCTGTAATAGCCTGCTAACCCGGGGAAGCTTCTGATCTCTTTAACTGTCTTCGGTCTTGGCCAACTCAGAATCGCTTCCACCTTGCTGGGGTTCACTGAAATACCCTCTGCTGTCACCACATGGCCTAGGAATGCCACCCTGTCGAGCCAAAATTCACACTTGGAGAACTTGGCGAACAGATGCTGGTCTCTCAACCTCTAAAGCACGAATCTCAAATGCTCCTCGTGCCCTACTAGACTTCTGGAATAAACCAGAATGTCGTCTATGAACACCACCACGAACCGGTCCAGACAGTCATGAAAGACCCGGTTCATCAAATCCATGAAGATGGTTGGGGCATTAGTCAATCCAAATGGCATAACCACGAACTCGTAATGCCCGTAACGAGTCTGAAAAGCAGTCTTGGGGACATCTCTCTCTGCTACCCTGATCTAATAGTAGCCCGACCTCAAGTCAATCTTGGAGAAAACTGCTGCACCTCTCAACTGATCAAAGAAGTCATCAATCCTCGGCAGAGGATACTTATTCTTCACCGTCACCCTATTCAGCTCTCCATAGTCGATGCATGTAGGAACCGCCGCCACGAGTACCCCTGCTGCTGAAAAACTGATGGGAGCTTTTATTAATCACCTGAAAATATGGGTACCCGCGACGGGATTCCTACGAAAAAAAAAAAAAATAAAAATATAAAATAACTGAAACTATACAATGCTTTACATTTCTGTACACGCGGAAGCTTTTCTGAATATACATCATTAACATATATATATATATATTCTGTTCTGTACAATGGGCCCATTAGCCTTTATCTTATACATACATAGTGTTTCTGTACATCTGGGTACATACAAAAGTACATACGACCACACAGGTCCAAAACTGATATACACTGATCGAGATGTGTGTGCATGCCTTCTCCGTCAGCCTCGGTCCAACCGCTCCTCAGCCCAGCACGAACACCTGCAAAACTGGAAGAAGGAGGGGGGATGAGTGATAAAGATCACCCAGTAAGCGCTCCTTACTTCCCTCAATACCCAAGCAAGCACAACAATCATATAAACAAACACATACCTGGGCCTCGGCCCTAATCATACATCTATGCGCTTGCTGGAATCTGGAAACTGTTATCTGTATCTCATTCATTCATCATTATCATATGGATGCATGTCATGATGTGTATGTCATGTCATGCTAACTGAAACTGAATGCATGCATCTGAATACCTCTCTCTGTACCCTCGGGTACCCGCTGTGCTGATCAGACTGGGTAATACAGGGATTCGGCATCCTGGCCATGTGGGTTAACCATTCTAGCTACCGGCTAGAAAGCTGAATCTGATATCTGCACTGCTACGATCTGACTGGTGTCAGAGAGCTGAAACTGAAATGCTGCTGAATCATCTGACTGGTGTCAGGAACTGAATCTGAAAATACTGCTCAACGTTCTGACTGGTGTCAGAAGGCTGATTCCCACAGATGCCCCCTCGTATTCACCCTATACTCTCACCCGTACATCGGGTTCTGAATACTGCTGAATTCGGATCCCCTGATCCTCTCTGAAGCTACATGTAATGCCATGACATGCATATGCAGCTTATTAACTCATTACATGCTTATTTGATGCTTATCTGAAGCTATTAAATATTTATTCTGAATTCGCATGCTCAATTTCCCATTCAAATAACATTTTTCTGAAATTCTACTGATGCACGGGCGTGCATGAAATGTGCACGGGCGTGCACCATGACGCACGGGACCGTGCGCTGGTCGTGCGTCTGGTCGTGCTGGCTACTGGAATTCACTATTCATTGTCACTGAAAATGCTTATGCACGGGCGTGCGTATGCGGACACACGGGCGTGCATGCACCTTTTCTGGCCGTGCATGGTCGTGCACACGGGCGTGCATCTGGAGAAACACAGGCTCACGGCCGTGCCATACTGGCGCACGGTCGTGCGTCTGGTTCTTCAACAGAGCACCGCTCGGAAAATGCACAAATGGCCAACCAAATCACATTCATTCACAATCACACTTCAAACACACGTTAACCACGTCCCAAATAACACAATTCGAGCCTCAACTTGCACATGCATCATCAATCACGGGATCTACCATGGAAATACCTTCTTTCTCTTTCTAAGGCTATACATACACACATGCAAGCTTCAAGGGTGGAAATCTATCAACCAAATCAACATGCAATCACATATAAGCCATCCACACATTCATCAGCATGCATATAATTCATCCATGGCAGCAAGAAGGCACAAAGCAAGTCGGGAAAGCTCAAGAAAAGGTAAGGAACACTTACCTCTCTCCATGCTTAGGAACTTCACTAATCCCTTTGCTCTCTCGCCGGATTTGGAACAACCGGTGGCTGGATTTCCTCTTTAAGGACGGGAGGCACTGAAAGGAAGAGGGAAACTGGCTAAAAATGCAAACGGGTGAGTAAAGAAATGAACTTAACTCACGGTTCCACTTATATACCAAGCCACGCACGGGCGTGCACCAATGATGCACGGTCGTGCACCAGGGAAAATAAGTATAACTTATTTCCTGCTCGCTCGCCTAATCGAATCCTTCCGAAAGGATTCCAACGGAAGCCGCGTGGCTTCGAAAACTCACCAACTCACCCCTGAACTTATCCAGACTCCCAATCTCTCTCTAAATTCGATTTCTAACCCCGAAAGTCTACCCCTAAGGGCTTCTGGATCTAGGATGCTACAATGCACATCCGCATTGACCCGTCTTTCTTCTTCACAAATAAGATTGGAGCTCCCCACGATGAACAGCTCGGTCGAATGAATTTCTTATCCACCAGCTCCTGCAGCTGCTTCTTCAACTCTTGAAGCTCAGTTGGAGCCATCCGGTACGGAGCCTTGGAAATTGGAGTCATACCAAGGAGAAACTCGACACTGAACTCCAACTCCCTGTCTGGAGGTAGCCCTGGCAACTCATCTGGGAAGACATCTCTGAAATCTCTGACAACGGGTACCTCATCGATACTTGGCCCCACTGAACTGCTGCATACGACATTGGCCAAGTACCCTACACATCCCTGCCTCATCAATCTACTTGCCTGGATGCACAAGATCATCATGCTGTCTACTATGCCCTCACCAAATATGAAACAATCAGGGCCTAGGTGGAACCTAACCTTCTTTCTTCCACAGTCTATCTCAGCATCATATTTCCCCAAGAAGTCCATCCCCAAGATCATGTCGAAATCCGCTAGCTCCAGTAGAATTAAGTCTATCCTTATCTGTCTACCCACAACCTCTATCTGCTGATCTAAGAGGACTCTATTGCTTACCATGTAACCCCCATCTGGCATCTCCACTAGGATACTCCTATCAGTCACACTAGGGTCAACCCCTAATCTCTCTACCACTCCCCTGGAAATGAAGCTGTGTGTGGCCCCGTAATCAACCAATATAAACAAAGGAGTACCAAGGTAGAGAATCTGACCAGTGACTGCATGGGGTGTAACATCTGCCTGCTCCTGGCGGACAGCATAAACTCTGGCTCTGCCGCCACCACCTTTATCTCCTCCTGAAGTGCCAGCACCTCCTCCAGGTGCTCGAGCTTCGGGTCGGGGAAAATCTGCTCTACCCCGCTCAGCTCCACCTCTCTTTGTACCGCCTCTAGATAGACCTCCTCTGCCTGGCCCCACACCAGCTCTACCTCTAGCTAGGCACTCAAACATCTTGTGCCCTGGCTGACGGCACAAGTAACATACGATCTGGACAGCAAGACACTCGCCAGAATGACGTCTGCCACATCTAGTACACTGTGGCAGGGAAAACTGTGGTGCGGTCCTCTGTCTATGACTCTGGAAACCCCTAACTGATCTCTTGGTAGACATTGGCCTCTTGCCCTTATCTCTGTCATCTGACCTCTGCTCTCTACTCAAGGTGCCCATCCTCTGAAGACTGGCCTCTAATCTAAGGGCTCTCCCCAAAACATCACTGAACTGCTGGGGAGGATACGGTCCAGTCAAAACATCCTTAGCTATAGTAGGATGCAAGCCGTGGATGAATTTCTGCACTCGCCCCAACTCGGTCCCCGCCAAACTAGGGACAAATCTCGCCAAGGCATTGAATCTGGTGGCGTACTCCTTCACTGAGCTAGGCCCCTGAACCAAATCAATAAACTCTTGGGCCTTTGCATACATCAGCTCTGCGCCCCTGTACTCGGCATCAAATAGTCGTTTGAACTCTGTCCAGGTCATCAGCTCCTCAGGGATGGTAGACCTAGCTATGCTCCACCAACCCTTGGCGTCGCCCCTAAGATGGAACGTCGCAAATCAGACCTTTTCTCTCTCTGATAACGTGAAGAAACCCATAATACTCTCCACTGACTCAATCCACTCCTCTACCACCGCTGGATCTCTAGACCCACTAAACTTTACCGGCTGATACGACCCTGGCAGATGATAAATGGGATGCAACCTCTCTGATGAACTTGTACCCACTGTCTCTGTACTCATGGTCTGACTGTACTCTGTAAACTCTGGTGGATACTGATACTCTTCTCTAACTGGTCGAGGCTGAAACTGAGAACCTCCTCTGACTGATTGAGGCACTGAATGATATCTTGGTTGAGGTTGTGACTGCGGCTGTGGCTGTGTTGTTCTTCTTCTTGAAGACTGATAAATCTCAGGCTGAGGGGGATTAACTCTGGCTGGCTCTTGAACAATACCCACACCAGCCCGCTGTAAACTCTCTCTGACCACTTCCCCTATCATTTCTCTGAGCTGATCCTGCATGACGGACACATGGGAGGAACTCTGAGATCGTCGCCCCCCACTCACACTCATGGGACGGACAGGAGGACTACTACTGGCCTCATCTATAAATCTAGGGACATATTCCTCTTCTCTATCTATAGCATCACAAGCAAACAGGGGTTAGAAACACAAAAAAAATCAAAGCTGGAAAGAAAATACCTGATTGTGCTGTGAGGAGGGTCTGGACGATGGCTGCGAGGGAGAGAAAACAAGCACCACACACTTACAACTTAAATCTCTACTAAAATGGCACAGAGAACCTCGCTCTGATACCAAAAATGTAGGACCCGCCACCCCGAGTACCCCTGCTGCTATAGAAAAGCTTATCTTTATTTAATAAACTGAAAATTGGGTACTCGAGACGGGAATCCTACGAAAAAGAAAAGAACTTGCTACTATACATGGTATGCGGAAGCTAAAACTGAATCTGAAATGTACAATGAGCCCAAACTGGCTTTATATATATATTGTTCCTATACAACATTCTTTACATCTGAGAATGTACAAAATACACACAAGACCTCACAGGTCCAAAACTGAAAGATAATACATGTACATGCTGAAAAGGGTGTGTGTGGGTCCTCTCTCGTGAGCCTCGGTCCACCCGCTCCTCGCCAGCAGCACACTAACCTGAAAAGGAAGGAAGAAGGAAAGGGATGAGTGATAAAGATCACCCAGTAAGCATTCCTTACTTCCCTCGACCCAAGCAAGCAACAAACAAGGGCATACATACCTGGCATCGGCCCTATTCATGCATTTACGCGCTTGCGGGTGCTGAAACTGATTACTGGAATGTTGATTCTCATTATTAATTAATTACTGAAATATATGTCATGACATGACATAATATCTGAGTAACTACTGATGGTGCATGCATCTGAAAACTATATGTACCCGAAGGTACCTGCTGTGCTGATCAGGCTGATGAACACAGGGATTCGACATCCTGGCCAAGTGGGCTGAACATTCTAGCTACTGGCTAGAAAGCTGAATACTGAAATGTTGAGCACACTGACTGGTGTCAGAATACTGGGTCCCACTGATGCCCCCCTCGAGTTCACCCTAAAACTGAAACCCATACATTGGGTTCTGAATGCTGAAACTACTGAATTCAAATCCTTGGATCCTCTTTCAGACTACATGTTGTGTCATGCTATGCATATGCTGCATTCTTATCTGAAATTTGGATTATCTGATGTCAATTAGGCCTTGGATGGATTACCAAACCTTTAATAAGTCATTTCTGCCTTTTCTGGGAAAAGAGTGCTAGAGCACGGGCGTGCAAAGCAAACGCATAGGCGTGCACTCGCACACACGGTCGTGCTGAGCGCAGGCACACGGGCATGTGCCCAGGCACACGGGACCGTGCCCCGGTCGTGTGCCTGGCCGTGTAAGCTTCTGGAATCTAATGGTCATTTCATGCAAATACAGGACACACGACCGTGTCCCTCAGGACACACGGTCGTGTCCTCAGCTTTTTAGACCGTGTGCACTTCATGCACACGGTCGTGCCTTCGCAGAGACAAGGGCACACGGGCGTGCTCATGCGGGCACACGACCGTGCGTCTTGTCCTGCTCAGACATGGCCTGCCTGAATCTACTGGAAACCAACCAATTCCTCAACCAAACTTCAATTAACTGAAAACAAGCATAAATGGCACTTCAAATGGCATATATGCATCATCAATTTTATCATCCATCCAATATCACGCATTTCACCATGCAAATCATGCTTTCTCTCACTAACACGCACAAGCAAAGCATGCATGTATTCTAGGTGGAAAATAAGCATAGCAATCAGCATATAATCATAATCTCATCATCATATACACATGCAAGCATAGCATCTCAAACTGGAAATGGAAACACACGTTCCCATCCATATCAAACAAGTTGGGAAACTGAAAGAGAGAGTAAGAAACACTTACCTCTCGACATGGCTGCTGGAAGACTATCTCTGAAGTTGATTTCTCTGATCTCTAGCTAGAAAGAGAGCCGCTGAAAGCTGGGTTTCGCGTCTAGGGCTGGGAGCTGCTAACAAGAGAAGAAACTTGCCTGAAAATGAGTGAGAAATGCAATAACTCTCCCGTCTCTCTCTTTTCTACCCGCCTGCACGGGCGTGCAGGGATGATGCACGGGAGTGCACCAAGGGAAAATGGATATAATCCATTTCCCATGATTCGCATGATTGAAACCTCCCTAAAGGCATCATACGAAGGCCACATAGCTCTAGAAAACTACCATCTCACCTCTGAACTCTGCTAGACTCCCAAACTATCTCTGAATTCTATTTCTAACCCCAAAACTCTACCCCTAAGGGCTTTCTAAAACCTGGTATGCTACATGGAGCTTTTTCCTCCTTTAGGCTCCTTTGTTACTTCGCATGAGAAGATTTTATGTTCCTTGCTATTTGTACAACTTCGATGTACATATTGGTTACATAGGTTTTAGGTTGTAGTTTCTTGGTTTTTGTGATTGTTTTCTGGATTGTATAAAGGTTTGGTGTAGTTTCTTTCTTTGTGGTTGGTTTTCGCCCTCTTGAGCCCTCTCTTTGTTTTTCCTAGTTAGGCTCTCAAGAGGGTAGGGATTCTTGTAGTTGTTCCTTGTTTTGCAGGCATTCTCTTGCGCTGCGCTTAGGTTGTTAGGGCTTGCCCTTTGTGTTTGGTGTTTATAAATATACTTACTTACCAAAAAAAAAAAATCTTTTTATGGCAAAAGTTCCTCGCTTTTTAGTGTCTTATAGGTCGATAACATCGAAATAGTCCACATAAGGCAATTAAAAGAGGCTATGCAAAAGGTCAAGTTGCTAGCGTATTATATGCTAGTAAGTGTTTGGTGTATAGGTATGACTCTCTAATTTAGTGTTCATGTGCATCTAAAATCATTGTGTTTCCTTATATAAAAATAAGGTCATAGGTGTGATTATGAAAAGGTATACTAGTAACACCTTTATATACACCAATGAATGAAACATTCAAGGTCATACATTATTATCTATATAACACATGACTTTTTCCATGTTGCATAAAATCTATATAAAATTTTGATCATGGAGTAACCTTTGAGCAATTGTATGTACTCCTATACAAAAAGTCTATACGTATGTGCATTAGTAGATTATTAAAATTTTGACTTAGTTTGACTCGTTCAAATCTAATTCTATCCAAATGTTTAGGATTCTATTAACCAACTAGTTGTGCGTCTATAACCCATTAAGATTTATAATTGTACATTAAGATAAATCCCTCTTATTTGACTTTTACCTTAATCTAAATCGATCTAATAAGCCATTGTGACAACATTTATATACCCAAATATTAAGATAATAATCTTATACCTCTAATATTAACTTTATACTGTGTGACCTTTAAACTTTATAGTATCTCAGTGTTATCTATATTCAAGCTAAATCTAAATACCATTCATGAGTGGTCTCTAACAAAGCATCATGATCACCCAAACAATAAAGTGTAATTGAATTCCTATAAGCTTGATCAGCTTAATGGTTAATATACAATATGAACCCTTCATCATCATATCTCATGAAACAAAGATATAGATATGTGTCTATCTTATTTATCTCTTATATATACAAATGTCTAAACCAAAATATTGGATACAGTGCTAATCAATTATGACCATAATCTTAATGGTTATAGATAAATCAACTAAGACATTACGCTCATACCTAATAGTGACAAATCTTATACTGATTCACTATAGTCTTTGTACTGATTATGATATAGCCAATCACTCACCTTTATAACCCTATTTATGATATTACATTTGATGATGTCAAATGGTATCACTCTTAATATAAGACTGTCTGACAACCTTAAGTAAAAAGAACACATGTAACCATTAAATAAAGAGAACAAATTTATAGACATAAAAAGCAAAATGTATATAAAGTTCTCTTTGATGGGCTAGTCTAAAGAACATGATCTATAGATCATACTCCCATGTGTAAGATCAAACTATAAGCAACATACCATGACACTTGCAAATTATTACCACCTTTGGATAAGATCACTTATGTTATGATCATTTTCACACTAATATTGTGAACATGGTTCATAGTAATATTGAGATTATGGATAATTTTAGTATAGCTACAAATGAGTATGTATGGAAGGTATGATTATTTATTTGATTGTATCATCTTGGTTTAACTATACTAAAGACACGTTATATGTATCAAACAATAATATAGCTAAATACTTCATTTGTTAGGGTTGGTTCCCTATAGCTAATTATTTCTTATTATTTTTACATGTATTTACTTGTACTCTTAAGTAATTTATAAATACATCTTGATTATTAATAAAATGAAGTATTCAATTATATTACTATTTAATACATATATAATGTATCCTTAGAAGGTATAATTAAGATGATAGAATCATATCACTGGTTATGCTTTCCATACACACTTATTGGTGTTTATACTAAAATCATCTATAATCCTAACATCACTATAAATCTATAACATAAGTGATAATGTGAGGATTATTGTAGTGTTAGTGATCTCATCAAAAGATGGCAATAGTTTAAACATATCAAGGTGTATTACTTAAAGTCTAGTCTCACACATGGGTGCATGTTTCATTAGTCATATTCATTAGGTAAACCCACTAAAGAAAAATTCATATATATATATATATATATATATATTATTTCTTATATCTATAAAAACATTCTTTTAACTTAATGGGTATATAGCTTTTTTGACGTGAGGCTACTAAACTACCTTATACTAAGAGTAATATTGTTTAACATCATCAAATATACCACCATATATAGGGTATTATAAAAATGAGCGATTGATCATATCATAATCAATATGAAAGCTACAGTGGATCAATATTTTATTCACCACTCTCAAGCATAAGGGTTATGTTTTAGCTAAGTTATCCATAACCATTAAGACTATGGCCATAGTTAGAATGATTGGAATCATACCAATATTGCAATTTAAATATTTACGTGTACAAAAGGTACATAAGATAGATACGTATCTATATCTCATTCTCATGTGACATGGAAATAAAATGATCATATTTTATATTAACCAGTAAGTTGATCAACTCTACAGGTGTTTATTGATACTCTACTTTTTAGGTAGTCATATGCTTTACTAGAGACTACTTATGATCTATGTCCAGTTTGAGTTTGAGTTTGGATACTATAAAGATGATAGGAAACTTAAAGGCCACACACTAAAGAGTTAAGACTAAAGGCATAAGATTATTGTCTTAATGATTGGGTATACAAGTAATATTGCACGTGGCTTATTGAATCCTTTTGATTTAAGTTAAAAGTTAAATTTAAGGATTTACCTTGATACACAGTTGTGAGCATCCTTGTGTCACAGGTGTATATCTAGATGGTTGATGGAATCTTAAATATTTTTATGGAATCAATTTTAACCAAGTTAAACTAATTCAAAAATTTAAATAGTATGCTAATGTACGAGTGCACATGTATCATGCTTAAGTAGGAATACAGTTGGTTAAGGATTATCAAGATCCTTAAAGTCAAATAGATCTTATGTAATAAGGGTAGGTTTATACGTTATCCAAATACAAATGTATGATTATGAATATCGTATTCATAAGCATACATGAAGGAATCACCAATGTATATTATCAAAATTAAGCCTATGACTGTATCTCTAGATAAAGGAGTACAGAGACTTTTTACACATGAGAAGCTTAAAAGCCTTAGTCACACTCATACCTACCTCACTTATAATCATATACTAGTAAGCGTTAGCACGCTTACAGCGTTTGTAGTCTTCTTTTATTACTCTGTATGGACTATTCAAGTGCCCTCAGCTTATAAGACATGGGAAAATGACTTTTCTTACCATAAAAAGATCAAAACAAGCCATCAAATGGAGGTACACTTTCAAAATACCTGTTATGGTTGGTTATCATTTTTTGGTTTTTTTGGTCAAAAAATAATGATCCTATCTTAGGGACCCAAACTCTACTTAAGTTTTTAAATTTTACTACATGGCCACCCTTCTAGTGACTTCGAGTTTCCTTACATGATCTTATTGACAGTTATAATGTGTTATATAAATGTATAGTTTTTACATCAATAGATACATGACTATAGGGCACTTACCCTAACAATATAAACTATCCAAATGAAATACACCTCTCTATAAAAAAATCCTTTGACAAAATTTCCCCTCCAAATAATACATCAAATGGGAAATGATCTCATATAATAAGCATCCCAAATATCTTCATTAAATGTAATAAGGATGACTAGTATAGGTCATTATGATAGTAATATCATCAGGACATTGGCATCGACTGACGATTAGAAATCTTTCTTTTGAATATGACAATATACAATGTATAACATGGTTCTTTTATTAAAAGTAAAAATAATTCATCATATGATTGTACTAGTGTATGAAATGATCCAGAGACTTGAGATGTCAGGGTCAAGTTTAATACGAACGCATATGGTTTATATGGTGTTAAGCACAAGACTAATCATATGTCATAGACTAGATTGGTCATACGCTATTCAAATATGGAAATGAGCGACAATCAAGATGGGATATGTTAGCTAAAAACTAAAAGTGTTAAGTTTCCATTGGCTTAGAAAAATTAGGTTTTGAGTTTTTAAATGGATATTAGCAGATATCAAAAATAGAAATCAAGATGGGATATGTTAGCTAAAAACTATAAGTGTTGAGTTTCCATTGTCTTGGAATAAATAGGTTTCAAGTTCTCAAGTAAATGTTTATAGATATCAAAAATAAAAATCTCTGGCCAGAGTATATTAATAGTTACATGATAATGAGTTTGTAGTGAAGTGTTTTGTATATTATAATCAATAATTTGATAAGTGATTATTAAACCATGAACCTTTACTCAATCAAGATATGATGATGTAGGGATTTTACCTACATGATATGTGTGATTAGAAATTTGGTTCAATGGAGTATGTCTTTATCATGGCTTTCGGATTATTGATCATTGCTAGATGATATCCATAGTCATTGGGTCATTAGAGTTGTTTCAGTTTGGATCCAAAATTACGCTTATGGCTAAGCCATGGTGAATCAAGAAATGTTTATAATATAAACTAAGGTGTTAAGTAAACTAAGTGAGAAAAATTTTACCTTGGTTGGCTAGCACCTTCTGGAAAGTTAATGGAAACAAAAATAATTTTTAATATATTATTTATTAACATTAAGGGTTTAGGTGTCTCATTGGGTGGTCAATTAATATGTTGGATCTATTATAAGGACCTTTTAATAAATATGGCTAAATAAAAAAAACATTCATAATTTTTAAATTGCAAATCACCCTACACTATATAAAGCCATGTGATAGCCAATATTAAGTAAGCTTTTCATTTTCCAAAACCAAAATTTGTAAGAAAAATTTTTTCTATCTCAATCTTGTTATTGATCCATTTTTTCTCTTCATGATATTTCTTCTTGAGGTCTTACAATTGGAAGACTCATCTCCATCTACATCAAAGATTCTTACTTTGAGATTATAATTTTCTATCCATTTCATGTTTTAAAAATTGCCTATTCTCTACCGTTTCTTCTATAGAGCTGTTTGCATGTATATTAATATGCATGTTGATTTTCTCCATTGTTTTCCACCATAATTTATCTCTGTTATTAGAGCCATTTTCAACTCCTTTCATGTTTCATTTTATGTTTATTCTTATGGCTTTATGTGTAAAAGTATATATTGACAACTTGTGTTATTTGGTTGAAAAAGAATGATTTTTTCTTGACTGTTAATCAAGTTTGTGTAGCTTAAGACAGTTTTATTTTATTGTGTTCTAATGTATTTTGTATGAAGAACATGACATAAAGGTGGTTTTAGTGAACCATTGTTTTGTATGTTCAAATAGATGTTTTTTTTAATGTAAATGGTTGCTTATACTTCACATGCATGTTAATGATTTTGAATAATTTATCAAAAAAAAAAAATTTTTTGACAGTTTGTGACGTTCAAACATGCCTAAAAATGTTTATACATGCATATAATTGATATATAATGACATATGTCATGTTTTGGAAATGTAGGTGTTATATACACTTGTATGGTTATTTGGCATGAAAATATGTTTTTATTTAAGTTATGCTTGAGAAAATGTATATGCAAGTTTTACTATTATCCATGTAACATTTTTTTTAACATGCATATAAAAATTGATGAAAGAAAAAGGTCTCACTTTGTGATTTTGGCCATATTGCATTTCTTTTATGGACATGCTAAATTTGTTATGCTTAATAGGAATTAAGTATAATATTTAATTTATTAATATGTGTATGCAACGGGTTGCATATAATGTCTGGTGAAAATCATTGTGGTGAAGAAATGGTTCTTTGTTTTTCATGTGACAGGTGGAATTTCAAAAATGTCATGATAAATCTTGCATAATTTTTATTACTATTTAGATGAAATAGTTAAATTTTTAATATAGCATGTCATAGCACATTTGATGATGATTGACTATGATATTCAACTTGATGATTACATGATGAGAGATATAAACATATTACTAATAAGGAATGTGAAATGTTATATGTGCCCTTATGGTAATCATGACATAAATCAAGTAGTCGTTATTTAAAATTAATATTATGAATATTAATTTGGATGCATCAATATATTTATATTGAATAAATATTAACTACATGGTGACGGAGTTTATCTTATTTTATGATATCATATTATGAATAAATATTTATGTGTTTATGGATGAATATTTAAGGATAATCATGGTTGATATTTGGTTTTTATTAAACCTTGTTTATTTGGGCATATAATATTATTTCATTCAATGGGGTTGTAATAATCAATTACATTTTATTTATTTTAATGTAATTATAGTTTGCATGCCTTAGTGTTTTAAATGTAATAACCTTGGTAAAACATGTGGATAGAGATCCAAGCAAATTTTAAAAGGTGACCTAAATAAAGGCGTAGAATTAAGAATTTAGTTTTCTTAAATAGGTTTTTATTTTGAAAATCCCATGATCATCCTACCATGTTTTACTTATGGTTATGCATGTATGGATGCTTAATTATATATAGGTCTTATTAAATAATGAATAAACCAAATAGATCTCGCTAACATAAAATAATTAAATCATTGCCCTCCATTATGGGATAACCAATTCTCTAACATAAAATTAAATATTCCAAGATTTCTATTATGCGAGAAAAGTTGGTTTTATGTCATAGAATTGATCTTATCCTTGCTCTTGGAAGGATATTTTAATTATGCCCAAAATTTCTATTATATGAGAGCATTAGAGAAATTCCATTTTTAAATAGCACAATGGTTTAGTTTTAACTAGTTTAAGACGTTAAAATTTATATTATATGAAACATCCAAAATTAAGTGCAAAGTTGTTGCATCAGTTGATATAAAAAGAATATGGTTTCTTACTTACTGAATTCAATTAACCAAGATTTCTATTATTTGTGGAAAATTAAATTCAACAAGAATTTGATTTTCTACTCAGAAATTTGATTCAACAAAAATTTTTAAGTCACTAATAAGGGAGTGAGGGATTTAAATAAAATAATACGATCTTTTGAAACAAAAAGGGGTTTAAAATATACAAATCACTAATAAATGTATTTCTTTTTATACAATGTCTTTTATTTATGATATTTTGAAAATGAGTAACAATGTGCTTCTAAAAATTTTGTACAATAATATATTAACCAGACCCAATTACGAGGATTGGTTAAGGAACCTAAGATAGTTTTAAACTATGGAAAGATTGCCTATGTATTGGTGACATAACTTCTAATAGCCATTCCCTCTAAAAAAAGTGAAGCAAAGGAAAAGGTCTTTAATAAATGAAAATAGCAGGATTTGGAAGCCAAAAGCTACATGAGCTTCAATAAATAAAGAGTTCTAAACTATACATAATAGCATAAGATTGGCATATGATGTCATCAAAGCACTACAAGAGTTGTACATTGAAATTCTCATGTGAAGGAATACAAACTATGTTTGACACTATTCAACATTTGACTTATAGAAAGAATTACTCCAAATGATCATATGATACAAATGATTAAAATTCTAAGTGAGTTAGACATCTCTAGAGTAGTAATGCTTGATAGACTAAGGATGATTTTAATTTTCCAATCTCTATCTCTAAGCTATAAACCATTTATAACCAACTACAATTTGAACAGGAAAGAGTATACTCTTTCTAAACTTCTGAATAAGATTTAATGGTATTACAACCAAGGCTTAAAAGGAAAAATCTATCAATATGTTAATATAGTGTTAATAAGTGGCATTGAAATGGCCTGGTTTTGATAATTGGTAATTTGGGTAAGAAGAAGGGTGATTTAATTATTTTTATGCCTTTAATTTGATTAAAATTGATATGAAGGGTAAAATAGTCATTTTGACTTTATTTGAGGTCATACATGTATCACTTTAAGGTGTTATCTTGTGTACAATTTGTTTGGGTACATAATTTTAAAAATTTCCATCATGGATGATTGTTCATACTTACAATGCATGATTATGGATGTCAAAAATGGTCATTACCTATATAAGGTAGTGTTGGTTTTGAAATTTTATTCTATCGATTTTTATATATATTAAATCTTTCCTAATGTTCTGGGGGCAAATAGGTTTTTCCTGAATTTTGCTGCTGAGACCACATTATATTCTTATAAATAATTTTGAATATACATATTAATATTTTTTAATATATATATATATTTTTTGAAGTGAAATACTTCAATGAGAGATTATTGTGTTAATTTTTTGTTGAGATTTAAGTTTTTATGATCAAACTCGATCAAATAGATTTCGTGTTCGAATAGGGTACTTCAAAAAAATTATTTAAGTTTAAAGCATTCTTAGCCTTAAGTAATTGATTAATTAATTTGTAATTGTAATTAGGACAAGCTTAAAGGCAAATCTAATGTAGGTTCGTTTCATGATTATTCCAAAACCCAATGACAAATGCTCCTCCCTACTTTCCAATGCCAAGGATTTTTCTAGGATTTAAACTATGATTCCTCTTTGTTGTTTTTGGCTGGGGTGGGGTTTACATCTTAAAGTTTCGAAACCTTTGTAATTTTTTATTTTTATTTCAGTATAATGGAATAAACTAAATTTTATATGTGGGCAAAACTTTTATAATTTGTGTTTATATTTTTTAGATTATGATGTTTCAATTTCATCACTAAAACAATTTACCTTATTGAAGTTGGCATTAAAATGTCATTTAATATTTGAAAATTAAAAAGAAAATTAGGATTTTAAGAAGTTTTATGTTTAATTATTATTTTATAAAAATTATGAGAATTATATGATATTTTTCCTAACTACATATATAAATGAAGCCTTAAAAATAATATATATATATATATATATTATTAATGTGAAAAATTATCCAACTTAAAAAATTATGTGGGTGTTATGTATGTTAATCATTTTCCACTTGGAACGAAATTCGCGCGATAAAATGTGAGGGAATGAATGACAGTGGCTGTTCAGATTTGACATAATGCAATGTCTTTGTCCTTCTTTCTTCTTCGCCAAAATAAAACCAACAACTTTTGTTTATAATGTCCGGAAAAATTTACATGCTCTTTTTCATGAAATTGGGCATCTTAATTCTAGTTTCCCAAAATTGAGTAAAACCAAAACAAAACAAACAAACACTTCCAACTCAAAACCACAAACAAACCAACCTTCCAATCGGTTGGATTTCAAACATTTGCTCCAAATATACATAAAAAACTTAAAACTTTAATAAATAACAAATAAATAATAAATAATAAAAAACTTACAATTTCGTCCTCAAATGAGGGCTAAGCTGAAGAAAAGAAGAATTCCGTCTCCAAAGGAAGAAGAAATGGCCGAAAACCGTTCAAAACAGGCCTGGAACCGGCGAACACAGCAGAGAAAACAGATGCAGCGGCGCGGGAGGAAAATGGGAAAAGGAAGAAGAAAAGTTCGTGCGCTAGGTTTAAAAAGACCTTTAGCAGCGTTTTTAAATAAGTTTTACCTGTGTTTTTATAAATGCCGGTAAAACCATATTTTGCGGCGTTTCTAAATGAGTTTTACCAACGTTTATACATGATTTTACGGCGTTTTTTGGCGTTTCTGAAAAACGCCGCTAAACTATAGACTTTTAGCGGCATTTGGGTAAACGCCGCTAAAGCCCCATTCTGCCGTAGTGATCCTTAATGCTTAGACTTTGTTTATCCTTACACATAATATTAGCTAGATATCCTACACAACTCTTACTTAACATCTTTCTCACTTTAACACAAGAAATCATTTTACCCCAAATTTTACCTTCATTGAAGGTAAAATCATCCCTATAACTCAATTGAAATTAGATTTTTCTTCTTTTTTAATCAATCTCAATGCCATATCTATGCTTAGAATTATATCAAAATTTGACATCTTTATCATAATTAAATCTATCAAGAACAATCTACCTTGAATCCTTATTAAATATTTCAACAACATCTAATCATTCATTACAAATTTTATGACTTATCATAATAAGATTTAAACTTAATCTATCGACAATATTTTTAAAAATAAAATAATACATAATACCACTATCGATCAAAAGAGGTAAATGAGAATCATGGAAAGTAATTGACTTGTTACCGCTAATGGATTAACATTTGCTTACTCTTGTACCAAAAAGAATACTCAAGCCTTACAACTTTGAACTCTACCAGCAACAGCTCTAGTAGGACATTTAAACACCCTATGACTCGATTATCTATAGTTGTAACACATATTTGCCTTATAAGACACTCATATGAAAGATTCTTTTGACATTTACCACTTACTTATAGCTTCACATGGGCCTTTTTATAACCCTTATATTATTTCTTAGTTTGAAGTAGCCTCAACTTTTTCCTTACTACCATTACTCTCAACCAACAACTTTATTTTCTTTATACATACCTTTGATATCAATGCTCTACCCAATGCTTACTATACCTTCGAGATGGATATGTACCCATCATCACATCCCTTATAATGATTGGATACAAACCATGAAAAAACTTTTGAACTCTCCCCTCTTTTAAACAAGCCAAACTAGTGGCATACCTAGCTAAGAAATTGAATCTCGTCGTATACTTCTTAACTAAGCTAGAATCTTGAGTCAACTCAATAAACTCTTGTGTCTGAGCATAAGTCAAATTTGTATTACAAAACTCTTTATCAATCATTTTTTAAAACTCTCTCTAACTTAACCTAGATATATCCACTAAAATCTTGGTCAAATTCCACCGGATCCTTGCATCACCTCTTAAAAGTACATAAAATATTACACCTTATCTCTATTTGTTATCTAGAATAAGCTTATAGTACTCTTAATTGACTCCATCCATTTCTCAACCACAAAAAGATCTCTTGAACATTAAATTTATGTGGCTAATGCACCTCATGAAGATTGCAAATCAAATGTAATCTCTTTCTACTTAGATATCATGAATTAGTAATATCCTTATCAAAATTTAGCCTTAAATGACTATCCACTATTAACTATTGATCCCTATCTCTTAAAGTCTTCTAAATCCTCTCTCTGACATTGTAGCACTCAAACTAACTTGAGTCACATGGGAAACTCTTCTTACACTAGAAACAAACCTTATTAAGGCACTACTCTTGACCATATCATCTCTAGGCTAGGAAATACTAACTTTTCTCATCTTTAAAATTTTCATTAATAATGAATTACTTAATTTAATGAGAATTCATATTAAAAGGAAATTGAATCCTTACAATGAATAGACACAATGAGTATTGGCTATCAAGGGAATTTTCAAATTCATAACTAAATGTAATTTCAAAAACAATTTATCTTTGAAAATACTTGAAAAATCTTATTTTTATACAAATAAATGTAGTAACTATTGTATATATTATAACTTTAGTAAACATATAAATTATCACATTAATCTTTCATAAAACATATACTAAAAACTTAACTAGCATTCATTAATAATCATAAATCATAATTAATAACTTATACTTAAAACATAACTCAGTAATAAATAATACTGCTTTATTAACTTGTTATAAAGTGTGAAACATAAAATTGTTTACAAAAGTAAACCATAACAGTTGTTTTGGAAAACATTACACTATAACTATTACATTGTTTCTTATTAACAATCCTAAAAACAATAGCCTTTCATGCAACTACTTAGCTAACAAACTAAACTCAAACCTAGAAGGAAAAGGTATTAGAATAAGGGATAAGTCACTCAACAA
>JAJEJH010000812.1:0-84792 GCA_026122585.1 Anacardium occidentale
ATCTGGCCTCCTCGTTCGGTGGAGGCGGCCAAATCGGCCGCCTCTAGTTTCGGAGGAGGCGGCCAGATCTGGCCGCCTCCACCCGAAATAAAGGTCGGAAATGGCCAGTGGGGCCAAGGCCGGCCCTTTACGGCCGTTTTCGGCCTTTATTTCGGCCGGAGGAGGCCAGATCTAGCCGCCTCCTCCGAAATTGGAGGCGGCCGATTTGGCCTCCTCCACCGAACGGGGAGGCTAGATCTGGCCTCCCCTGAAACCAGGTGGCCGGAAATGGCCACCTGGTTCTATTATGGGCCGCCATCGCTGCCGGTGCCGGCGGCGGTGGCTGCTGGGTTTTTAATTTTCAAATTTTTTAAAAATTTTTTTAATTTTTTTAATATTTTATATTATTTAAAAATTATTTTATATTTTTATTATAAATTTTTATTTTTTAAAAGGGTAATTTAGTAATTTTAATAAAAAATAATAAAAAAATTGATGATGGGTGGGAGTTCGGGCTTTTAAACTTAAGCGGGTGGGAATTTGTCCCAGCCTCAAACTATGGGTGGGAAAATGTCCTTTGGCCTTAAATAAATTCTGAAAACTACGACTGCATGGGCGTGTGGGCAAGGCACATGGGCGTGTGTCCAGACGCAAGGAGTCGTGCGCTGGTCGTGCGTCCGACCGTGCAAGCTACTGAAATTTTTCTAGAATTTCACTGAAAGCTTACACACGGGCGTGTGTGTGCGTTTCTTGCCCGTGCACATAGCGTGTACACGGGCGTGTGCCTGGAAAAACAAAGGCACACGACCGTGCGTCTTGTTCTTCAACAAGAGCACCGCCTGGAAATCGCACAATTCTCATCACAAATATCATCAAATAAGCATTCACAAACTCATCAACATGCCAAGCAACAAGATTCATCAAGGCAAGCTGGGAAAATTTAAGGAAAAGGTAAGCGAACACTTACCTCGCACCATTGCCTCTAAAAGCTATCTTTCGAACTATTCTCTTGGCTCTCTCGCTGGATTGGGAGCTACGGGAGGCTGGATCTCCTCTCTAATGATAGGGGCTGCTGAAAGAAGAGAGAAAATGGCTGAAGAAATGAAGTTGGGTGAGAAAAATGTCTACTTTCTCTCGGCTCTCTTTTTATACTACCACATGCACGAGCGTGCACAAGGGAAAATGAGTATTTCTCATTTCTCGCGCATTCGTATGATCGAATCCTTCTGAAAAGAATCATACGAAAGCCACACAGGCTCTGAAAACTTACTAACTCACCCCCGAACTCATCTAGACTCCCAATCTATTTCTGGATTCTGTTTCTAACCCCAAAACTCTTCCCCCAAGGGTATTTCTGAATCTAGGATGCTACACCAATGGCTAAACCAAAATGGTAAACTAGATAGTGGAATGGGTTCATTGGATTACATAGGCATTGTTATAACACGAGTGTCCATTGTTTAACAAAGAAGACTCCGTAGGAGATTGTTTATGGATACCTTCCACTAACTCTCTTATCTTATGTGTTTGGTACAACTCAAGTGGAGGCAATTAATAAGAAGTTATGTGTTTGTGATCAAGTACTTAAGGAACTGAAGGATCAATTGATAGTTACCCAAAATCAAATGAATAGATTTTATGATGTGGGATGAACTGACAGAAGTTTTGAAGTGGGGACTTTGTGTACTTATATCTCTATCCATATAATCAAGTTTCAATTTCACTTAGAAGAAACCTTGAGCTATTTCTAAGATATTATAAGCCTTTTAAGATAGTTCAAAAGGTTGGACTAGTTGCTTATAAACTCAAAATGCCTTCTAAATCAAAGATTCATCCAATTTTCCATGTATCATGCTTAAAGAAAAAAGTTAGAAATATGGTACAATCCTTGATGAATGAATTTAGAAGAGACGAAAAGAGACACTTCATCATTAACAAGGGCATTTACCATCAATTGCAACTTGAGAATGTTGAACAATTAAAGACCCATTTCCTAAAATTTCTCCTTGAAGACAAGGATGGATTTTAGGGGAAGAATGTTATGGTCTTAAAGTCATTTATTTATAAGTGGGTTTTATTTGTACCATGAGTGGATCTTATATATGTATAATAGCTGCTAAATATTAGTTTTTATTTATCATATAATTCTAATCTTAAGGGAAGTCTTGATCTAAAGACATTTCAAAAGATATTAGCTTCTTTTCAGAAATAGTAGTTTGTTATGTATCTATCTGTGGTTTAAGTAACAATTATTCATAAATGAAGTAAATATATTTTTTTTTTTTTGTAAGTAAAAAATATACAAAAGGAAAAAAGTAGATACAACTTAAGCTTAATTAATTGCAGTTAATTAGTAAAACAACCCACGTCCTATTTTATAAACCTATTTATGCTCCAACAAAGATAAAATACAAGAGAGTTTAAAAAATAACACAAATCGAATGCGCAAAGCAAGATAAAATCTATACAATTGTCAAAATAACCAGAGAGATTACAAACAAACACCTTTAGGACTATTTCTATATCCCAAAACCAACCCTAAACCTTGATTTATGTTTTTACATTGTTTTACAAAGTAATGGAAGTATCTAAGAGACCTAAACATGAAGCCCATGCTATCTATTAGCATGTTGCAGCCATGAAAATCCACAAAAATCAGCACTAAAAGACCAGAAGCATCAGTCCAACGCATCTTGAAGAGGTGCTTCTTAGTGTGCCTCAAATCTGATCCGGAATTAAGAAGCACAATGGCTGCGGCAACATGCAAGAACCACGCGGCAGGCAGATTTGAGCAGCTCAAAACAGCAAGCGAAAGCGCAACGTTCAGCAGCTTTTTCGTCCCCTTCATAGCACTACATCTACACAACAAATCCCCAAAATAGTCGGGAATAGATCGCAGCCTTAACTCATGGAGAGCAGCCCTTAAACTTAGGAGAAAAACCAGCCCAAATCTGGGAAAAAATCCAGATTCAGTGTTCACGGTACAGTGCCCGTAAACAGTAAAATCAGCTTTCTCCGTGCAAACACCAATAAAACACAGCCTTTCGAATGTCCAATTTTGGCAAACAGGTCCCCACACGTGTGTTTACCCGCAAACCATCTAAAACTAGTATCGCCATGCTTGAAAAGCCTTTGGAAGGAGGAATGCACGTTGAACGCAAATTGCATTTATGACCAACATTTAACAACCTGTCAATTGTGTGCTAAGCAACCCAAATCAGCCTTTTGCTTAGCCAATGCTGCGCCAAGAGAAATGCTCAAAGTCTCTTTCCCAAGGGCAATCCGCCGAGAGCACCTAGGAAGGAAAACAAATTCAAAGGAGAAATAGGTTAATTAAAACTTATTTATAAGATAAATTATAGGTCATATATGTAGACAAAGGCAAATAGATTGTATATGACTTTGTTAAAATCTGTTTTTGAATAAACATAAACAAATTAGATTGTTATGTTTAGAGGTTGAGAAAATAACTTATTTTGATATATTTCACAAATATAAATTGATTTGTTTTGTATAATTTTATCTTTATAAAAACTCTAATAGTAATTGAAAGTTTTATTAAAAAAATAGTTGTTATAAAAAAATATATAGTTTTTCTCTTATATATTTATAAATTGAGTTATCATTGATCATACTAATTGTTATAATGATAATTAAAAAAACTTTTTTTATAATAAATATTATTAAAAAGATGTTAATAATCGAATAAAAGATGAATTATTATATAATTATTTAATAACTTATATTAAAAAATAATTTATCAAAACAAAGACTCCCGTGATCGTGGCATGAATTGGGATGAAATTAAAAAAAAAAAAAACATTTGTTATGATGCTGAGACTGTTTCAAGATCCATTGTTCCTGGCACTACTGTCATTCTACAAACAATATAAAAAAAAAAAAAAAAACATGGGAGATTTACTAATATTATTGAAGAAATTGCCATGAATATATAAATATTGCAGTTGAAGTTTTTGAATTTATCAGTGGAGTAATTTTGGAAGGGGTCTGTTCCAACCATCTATGTCGAAACTACTTATATGCTAGCATCTAACCAAAACTGAGGAAATTAGAACATAACGGTGAAGACTATTTTCATTGAAACCCCTGCAAATGAGCCTTCTCTTGGTGTGTTCCTTTTGATAAAAAAGACAAGTTTAGCTTTGGCTCAAAAAAATCTACCCAAGTTCTATCATCCTTCAAAATTGAAAGCTGGCCTTACAGTTGATAAATGTGACTATACAATGCTCGAGTCTGGAGTAGGATGTGGTGCTGCCATGCCAGGTGATTCTTTCTCTGGCTTGCTTTCCAGGTCCCTGGTTCTGTGAAGAAGAAATGTTCCAGATACAATTGTGACAAACCCACATAATTGTGTCGTAATCTGTGATGCATTTTGTGAGTCCCAATCCTGTATTTTTAATCAGAGGGAAACCAAAGGCAGATATACAATAATCAGACCCCATAAGTAACCCAAAAATGAAGAATAATGCATCTTCCAAATATGTATATCACAAATGGATTAGATGATTTTTCATCATCCCTAAGTATGCAAAATAGAGTTGTGTTTGAATGTTCCCTTCAGCCTTGGAAACATTTCTGTTATGCGTCCCAAGGTATGCACTAATAGTTTGAATGGCGTTGTGACAGGTAATATAAATGAAATACTTATAAGCGAAAAATTTGTGATACGAAACCTTGAACATGATCATACTAGCAAGAATGGTAAGTGTTGTAAAAGCCACGTAGTAAACTGGAGATATAACAGATGATTTGAAAGTGTCCAGAGCCTGCAAATATAAAATAAGAAGTAGATTAGTTCTGAGATCCTGGAGTTGGAAATGTGATATCATGTAAGCCATACTGTCATAAAGTTTTAAGAGTGTTGAATCTTTTATTTTACATAGAAATGTGAACTCTGTGTTATGTATCTCTGAACTTTTTACCTTGTTCAAGTAGTTGATTTGCATGAGACAGCAAAATGCCATAATCACAGTGAAAAGCCATGTCTGGAAGTAAATAAACTGATTCATTCCAGAAAATGTCAACTTCAAAGCAATTCCCATTGCTTTCACACTCATAACCTGAGTTTAAAAAAGGCTAGTAATTTAGAGGAAACACAATGTTTTCATAACATAAATAAGTTGAAAGATATGGTGCATACCGTGAGAGAGCCCAGGAGAGAGCAAATTCCAATATATACCATCATGTGCTTATGCCCATGGCTTACTTCATATCGGAATATCAGGATAAAAACCACTATCATAACTATTCCACCAAATACGAGAAAACCTGCCATAACCAAAAATTTCATTATCTAAGCAATGGTACCTACGAAAAATCTTTAAGAAATCGATTATGTCATAATCAACTTAGAAGATTATCAATTTTTACATGGGTTTACCAGGTACTTCTTTGCTTCTAAGTTATAATTCATTTGAAAGATAGCCTACATTCATAAACTAACTTATGAAAACTCTGCACAAAAAAACAAAACTCAACATACATATGGCCTGCAAATCTGGCAAATTAATGCATCTGAAAGATGTAGCTAAGCAATACAAGTTTTGATGAAGCATATATATATATATATATATATATATATATATATATATGTATGTATGTATGTATGTATGTATGTATGTGTATGTGTATATGTATATGTATATATATATATGTGTATGTATGTATGTATGTATGTATGTATATGTATATGTATATGTATATATATATGTGTGTGTATGTATGTATGTATGTATGTATGTATGTATATATGTATATGTATGTATGTATGTATGTATTGATCTTCTTGCATACCTGGTTGTGTTGCAAGGTGCCAAACTTCTTTAACAGATTCAATATCTCTCTCATGTGGAGCATGTAAAACAATGCTAACAGACCCCACCACACACAGAATACACCCAACCACACCAAATATATGCAGTTTCTCCTTCAGAATAAAATGTGCCAGCACTGCACTGCATAACAATCATTTCTTCAGGAAGTAATAAGACATAAAAGAGAATTAAATTGAAAATAGAATGAAACAAAGCTTCTTCAGAATTTGACACTGCAGTATGTGGTAAAATAAGTCTAACCTGAATATAATACTTAAAGCTCCCAAGGGAGTTACAAGAATCGCAGGTGCAAATGCATAGGCAGCAAAATTAGCTACCTCCCCAACAATCACTGTGAAAACACAATAGTTCAATACTAAAAAAAATTTGAAATTATACTGGGACAAAAAGAAAAATTGTGAAATTATGCATGAAAATTACATTCTGAACTTGTCTTATAAGTGTGCATACTTGGATTGAAATAAAAGAATAAGTGAGCTGATTTCATATTGTGATTTATCATTCAAGGTTGATTTTCACTTTTTTTGGTTTTACTCAGAGATTAAATTGATATATGCTTGGAGATGATTTTGTCATTTTCATATTGTGCAGGCCCAAATTAACATCAGCTTGGGATGGTTTTTGTCATTTTTATTTTGTGTAGAGACCAAATTAGTATTTGCTCCGAGGAGCACATGGAGAAGATGAGAGATAGAAAGGTAGCCACTCATACAAAACCCTAGTTGCACTTCCACTTTCTAGCAACACAATTCCGCTAATTTAACTCCCACACTTGATTCCAATGATGATCTTCTTTCTATTTTCGATGATCTCTCACACCATCCAACATTGATTTTCACTCCAATGGCCATTATCACCTCATTCTCTTTGCTAGTGACTCTCTTGTGTACCTTCCATACTCATTTTTACGTCGATTTCATCCTCTTTCACTCATTTTGGTAAGGTCTCCTCAGTTTTGATAGCCAACCAATATTTTTTTTTCCCTTTTCTAGCTTCATCTGACATGATTGCAACTTTCAACAGCTCACAACATGACAATCTCCCTTCCCGCAGTCATTCTTACACCAGTCTAATCATTTTCTACTACTCTCAATGTTGATCTCTTAATTTCTAGCTGCTCAACCAGTCTTTCAATTGTCTCTGATGGCTTTGACATCATTTTCACCAGCTCCAGCTTAATCCTTTGCCTCCGATAGCTCTGGTTTTACCTCTCACTTTTGGGTGCTCCATCCTAGCATTGATTTGAATTTTAGTAGCTCATTTCTGTGTCAATTCAAATCCTACACACACAGACCTTCCATCTCACCACCATGACCCGTGATTATTCAACTTCTCCACTCAACTGTGACGGCTCTACCTCTATACACAAATGAATCCAACTCGGTTTACCTATTACACAGACTTTATTATTTCTTGTATAATTAGTAACATTACCATTGACAAAGCTCATTGTCGAAATCGATATACGGTCAATTTAATTTAGGTGAGCTTAAGTTAACCACAATCATCTTGCAATTAGTTGATCATTCAATTAAGATGCCTAGAGGCCTCATCGAGGAAATGTTAGAAAAGGATGATGAATTTGTATTTTCTAGTAAACTTCCTTGTTTATATTGTTTCTGCTACCATTCTTCTGGCCAGAGGGATCACAAAACGCTAACATTAATGGCCATAGACTTAAACCTTATACAGATGACATCAACGATAGTAAGGTGATTGAGGAATATTCATTAATAGAGTCACCGAAGTCAATCAAGTGCACCAGATTTGGCCAAAGACTTCGAACTTACCTCAAATGTGTTGTTTATTTAGGGAAAATGACATTAACAACAAATTTCTTTATTTTTGTTGTCTATTGTCCTCTCAAACGTGTTAGAGTATTCATTGATGGCATTTTAAACACAAATACTGTACTCTATTCATCTTAACGAAGACATTTTCTTGACTCTAAGTTGATTAGAGTACCATATTTGTGTTTAATACAAATTATATTAAGACAATAGTAGAAATTGTGAAATTATGTCTAAAAATTACGGTTTAAACTTTTCTTACAATCAATTGCGAAATTATGGTTGTGTTTCCACTCTAACAATCATTGTCACATCATTTTCTTTTCTGGTGACTGTCTAATATTGATTTGACTTTCACACTTATTTTTTATATTGATTTCCTTCTTTTTTATTTATTCTGATGTTATCCTCATTTTCAACAACCAATCACTATTTTATCCCTTTCAACTTTACTAGATATGAATGCAACTTTCACAACTCATGTCATGATGATTTCTGTACCAACAATCATTTTTGTTATTTTCCTTATTTTTGAAAGACCAACCACTATTTTTATTATCTTTGGTTTCTCTAGCACTACCTTCACCATTTTTGGCAACCCTTACAACATCTCTTGCCTTCAATAGCTCTAGTTGTGCCTCCCACTTTTTGGCACTCCATTCTAATTGTCAATTGAACTTTCGATAGCTCATTTTTATGCCAATTTAGCTCGTTTGCACACATACCCTCCATCTTGCCACCATGACCAATGATTGTTTAACTTTTCCACTAGAGTGTGATAGTTCTATCATCATGCACAATTGATTTCAACATTACTTGTTTGGCAAAGATGAAACCAGGATCTACAACCATTGATCTTCACGACATGTTTTGACTAGTTAGGTGAGATTGAACAATGATGACATTTATCTATTTGATTTTTTTTAGTTTAGATAAAATTTCATCAGAATAATTTGATATATGATAATTTGATTGAATGCTATTTGTTGTGGAAATATGTTGGTAGATTTGATTACGAATTTAATAAGTCGTGCCTATTGTTTCAATACCAACTAAGTTATAACGTTTGAAGGTTTGATTATTACCGATCATAATCAGTTGAATGTTGTCTAGTAACTAAGACAACATATGCAACTTGATGCGATTGTGAAAGTTGAATTCACGCTCTTCTCTCTAATGACCAAAGATAGACTTTAACTAATCAATTTGTAACTAAGACGACAGAGAGATAAGATATTTTATACTTAGGTCGTTGAGAGAGTATTTTGTTATTTGCCTAACCTTATAGATTTAAGGAATCTAGAGTGAGAAAAACAATTAGACTATCGACACTATATTGAGTTGAAATCAATCAAAAGTGAAAAGATGCAATAGACTATTAGTTCTATGTTCAGTCAAAACCAAAGGGCAACACTTTTCATTTTGGTAATTTACATTGCTATTAATTTTGGGCACTTAATTCTTTAGTTGATAACTAGTAAACAAATTATACTCAAACATACATTAGGTTGGTAGCTAATGATCTTGGTAGATTCGACTATGTTTACAGCTAACTACCAAATTTGGGATTAGTTCTGAAGTTGGGACAAACCAAAATGTATGCAAGATAAAACTAATGGCATGGAGTAGAATTTTTTTTATGCTCTCATCTCCTCAGGTTGACCTTGTATGACGTTTTAGCCTTCAAATTGATAGTAGTATCTTCCATCAATGTGGTCAATTGAGTTTAAACCATAAGATTCATGATTTTATAGTTCTTAATATCTTGCAGGCTAATTGGAAGACAAGAAGGAAATCTAGCTGAATCATATGTGTTAGGACTCAAGTAAAGACATATCATGGTATTTTCTTCGCTATCAGTGAACTTTGAATGAATTGCAACAAACCAGAAAAGAAAAATGAGCAAACTGGAAACAATGTAGATTGGTGAAAGATAAATGAAGCACAACATCGAAACACAATATGTAGTGGGGTGAAAAATTATTTCTCCATGTAAATTGACCATGTGTAATGCCAGACCAGACGAGGTGGTCTATAACATTACTGAATTGGAGATTGATACAAAGTGATGAGTTCCTTTTATACAAGCATTTTTATAGAGGAAAAAGAAATAGGAATAAAATTTGTTCATGTTATCTTGACCTTTTGGCGGGTTGCCTTCAATAAAATATCAGTATCATCTCTAAATTAAAACCTCATTATAGCACATTCTCAAAACCATATAAATTTGACTATAATCTGAAGCTACATCTGGAGTTGTTAGTCCTAACTTTTCTACTCACCTGATCTAATTAAAAAGAAAGACATTATTGCAGCATGTGAACAAATCAAGTCATATTTTCTTTGGATGCCTCAGGCATATATAAAGTAAAGAGCTACAGAAATAACATAAATACTAAAAGATCATAAATTTCATGAGAACAATTAAATTATAAAATTGATGGCTTTTTCTTACTTGTAATCATCCCAACCCACCACCAAGGTTCACCCAAGTATCCATATCCTCCAGCAGCTGATCAGTCATAATACACATTAGCGAATGAAAATTTGAAATAAAATCAAGTGAAGAAAATGAAAAACCTGCTTCAGTTCCAGTTTCCCTGGCATTTGCGAGACCTTTCTTCTTGATAATAAAGCTACTGCCAATAAATATGCTTGAAGAGACGGCCAAAACGAGTCCATGAACATTGTCCCGTGATATCCCCATTGGATAAAGAAGACACCAAACAAATATACCAAATTCTGCAATTCCCACATCAATCCATCCATTCATATTCATGCACATTATGTAACAAATAAATAAACTCTCTTGCAATCATAGGATGTAAGTCAACACTATCGTAAAATAAAATACTTAACAAGTATTCTAAGCACATAAGTTACCAGATCCGTTAAAAACATTCGTTTTTAAAACGGTAGGTTTTTTTATTTTTGTTTTCAGAACCTCTGGCACCAAAAATCTCCATGGAACGTGTGCCTATAGGACACGTAACAAAAATAAACATAAACACAAACATGAGTTAGATGTCAAAATTGAAAATGGACAGAAAGATAGATATACCTGTCTTGGCACACTGAAAACGGAGATAAATGGGACTAAAAATGCATTGGTGTTGGCTTTTGGAATGAAAAAAGAAAGCAGGGAGATGAAAGATGACAGTTTTGAAGGAAAATAATATAATAAAAGATGATGGTAAGAAACAGAGGAAGAAGATGGCAAGAGGAAAAGAAACCGAAGACTGTTACTGAAAACAGCCACAATCTTAGATGTTGCTCCGCATCGCGCGCAACTAGCTTAAATGCCGAGTACTTGCTTCCCAATATTTGTCCTTTGAACCTTCGTATTTTCACCAAAAATAATTTGGTTTTATGTGCTTGCATGGCAAATACATTATTCTTTAGTTGATTTCTTGTGCATCAATGAAGGAAATAATTTGGAAGTGCTTTTTCTATTTGTAGAAGCATTTTATATGATTTAAAAAATAAAAATGTTCGCAATTTTAGGTCTGAAATAATTAAAAAAAATCTTTTACTAGGATATTTATTTCGGGTAAACAAAATTATTTTGAATTGAATTATTGGACAGTTTCTTGGTAGGTGCTCTTTGATGTCCTACCATTCACGGTTTTCTCTGATACAATCCGAACTAGTTTCGACAATAGGTTGGAAATAAAATTGTTAATTGAACTGGTTTTTTTTTGAGTGACTTTATTTGTTCTTTAAATCATTAAATGTGTTAATATAAATTCAAAAAACCTAGACCAATTGAGAGAATGTGTAAGAATTCTAGAAAATAGAAAAAAAAAAATTAAATAGAAAAATAATATAAGAAAGAGAATGCATAAGGGAAAACACAAAAAGCAAATGCATAACAAATTTTTGATATCTACTTCATGTTCCCTTCCTCCTGAAGAAGCCGCTGGGGAGTTTACTCTTTAGGAAGTTTCCCTAGACCCTTCTAAACTAGATTACAGTGACTCATTGCTATCTTTTTTCCTATGACTAATATGTCACGATTCAAGGATTTTAAACAAAACACACACACACACACACACACTATATATATATATATATATATATATATATATATATATATATAACTATTTCAGAAACCCCTTCATCCGATTAGGTGCCCTTCAATTATGCTCGCTCTTAGTTATCACAAATTGGAATTTGATTCTTGCTCATAAGGATGCCCCATTGTTGCTTCATTAACCTGACATGTCATGACATTACCCCTATGTTCAGGAAGAACCTTATCATCAAGGTTCCGATTTAGGAAAATTTTCATAAATTGATCAAGGTCTTCCCACGTTGATTCCTCTGGTGGCAATAACTCTCATAGCACCAGTACCTAAGTGATTAGTTTACTCTGCCTCATAATGACTCGTTTATCTAATATTGTCACCAAAGCCAAAATGGATGAAGAGTCTTTAGTTAATGGCGGCATGCTAGGCTGAAGTTAAGTAAGATCCCCAATACATCTCTTAATGAGTGTAATATGGAAAACATCATGTATCTTACTACTCATAGGTAATTTTAAATGGTAGGCGATAAAGCCAACATGTTCAACCACCTGATAAGGTCTAAAAAAACATCATCATAACTCAAAAAGTAATATGGTGATATGGTTGTAGACAGACAAATACCCAATTACCTACAACAAATTCCACTAGATGTTGATGTTTGTCTACTTGTGATTTCAATCTATTTTGAGCTTGATAAAAATTGGTTTTTAATTCACATGATATAGTATCCGTTTGTTATAACTTAAATTCAACTATAGCATGAAAAGTAGACTTAAGATATTGTGGTACCATTAGAGGAGGCCAACCCTATATAATTTGGAATGAAGTCATGCTCGTTGATGTATGGAACGCAAGATTATACCAGAATTCTACCTATGGTAAAATTCCAACCACTGTTTAGGTTGATCCATCACAAAACAATGCATATACATCTCTAATCATTGATTCATACTTTTCTCTTGTCCATCCATTTCAGAGTGATATGTATTACTCATAGATAAGATGGTCCCCTACAACTTGGATAATTCTTTCCAAAAGGAGCTGATGATAATTTTATTATGATCATTGACTATGGATCAAGGAATTCCATGTAATTTGACTATATCAACCACAAATTTAGTAGTAACCATAAAAGCAATAAAATTGGCCTGTAAAGTTCAAAAGTCCTTGCATTTTGAAAGTCTATCTACCACCTCCATTATGACAAAATTTCCATGAGCCATAGGTAAACTATCAAGGAATGTTTGACCACTAGAGTGGTATCCAAGCACCTAAATTAAAAACTTGACAAAGTTTGACATTTCCCATACAAATCACTCTTTTTAAATATTGTGCAAAATTTATTTAAAACATGTTATATATAGACACAGGGTATTTAAAACCCATACTTGTGGTAATGGCTCCTTTTATGTCTTCTTGTGGCAAAGAGGTATTCCTTATCAAAAGCATAACAACACTTTTGATTCTACAAGAGTATTAAGAAACCACACAATCATTTGGGTGCTAGTGCTTAATAGATCACTAAGGTGTTTAGGTTGTCACGATAAATTTAAGGATGAACATGACTTTGCAAGTGTGTTTAGGATGAAGGGCAAATAGATTTTCCAACCATATTTTTAAAGAATGAAAAAGTTGTTGTAACCTTTTATATAGAAATAGGCACATAGTTGTGTGCACGAGACTTGTATGACTGTATAGCCCTTATATATGCCTGAATATACATAACATATGATTATGCATCAGTGTTTGGTTATTGAACAAATTATTATCTTGTAAATAATCTATACAATGTTCTTATCATGCCAAACTCTAACCAATTGCATACATGATTGTGTAAAAGGTACACATGATAATGTATTATTAGAATTCAATTCAAATTTCTCCAAATGTTAGACTTATCTAACCCTTAAGTCACACAGTCTTGTGTTTGACAAGCACACGTTCATCTGTCAAGCCAAAATCTTGACTTTGACTTTGACTCTAATGTAAATAGACCACACAAGTCACATATGACAATGCCTATAATAATATCCATCAATATAAACACTAGGACAACAATTCTTTGCCTCAGAGCAATATCAACTCCTTTAATGTGTGACCAATAATTCAACTACTATCTCAATAGCATCCAATTCTAAATCAAACCTAGACATAAATCATGAGTAGCCTTAACAAAACATCATAACCATCTAATCGGTAATATGTTAATGAATATCTCTCAGCTTGGTCAACTTAATAGTTAATGTATAATACGGTCCTTTCATTCCTATGTCTTAAGAGGTTGAGATATAAATAAGAGGGTTTACGAATTAGTATAAATGATACAAAGGGTAAAAAAAGTCATTTTAGAAAAAAATAAAGAAAAATAAAATAGAGAACGAAAGATTTAGAATTATGGAGAGAGAGGAGAAAATGAGGAAGGTAATGGTTTAAAGGAAAAAGAGATGGGAGAAAGGAAGAAAAAAGAAGAGAAGAAAAAATATTCTAGATTTTGTGTTTTCTTATGCCTATATAAGCCAACTTTGTTTGTGTTTTGGGATACTTTTTACAAGCAAAATTCAGCTCATTATAGAGAGGAAATATTAAAGAGTTAAGAGCACTACTTGTTGCTATCAATTCACCGAAGTTTGAGTAAAAAGGAGAGCATGTTCACCAACTTTGCAAGGTAAGTAGAATACTTACTTCCACTTTGAGATTCAAATTTTATTACATTCTCAAGCTGTATAATAATGCCCAATTGATGGGTCAAAGATAATTACATGATATAATGAAGGTTAAACACGATTTTGGATTGAATCAAAGTTAAAATTTAAGGAAAAAAGAAATAATGATTATGTTTATATATGTGATTGAATGAAGTTAATTTGAGTTGAATTTTAGTTGCTTCAATATTAATTCATGTTTTTATGTTATTTCAAGCATAAATTGATCATTACAACTATTTGAATATGATTATATGATGGTAGAGAAATATGTTGAAGAAGTGAACACATTGCATATGTTTAGTATGAAATTAGATTCAGAAATATTTTAAGAATGTTTTAAGATGCTTAATGAAGAGGGTATGATGATTACGTAAAGTGATTAAGCTAAGACATAAAGAATTTGATGAAATCAAAATTGAGTTTCAACACGTCAAGATTGATTGATGAACTTTGTTTATGATAGTTTTTCATATAAAAATTGAATTATTAGATGTCCCTTTTTGAGCCAAGAATGAATTATGACATGTCAACATTACTTAAAAGTGATATTGGCTAGAAAAGGACTAAGATTTTGATAAGATCTAGATGGCCAAAGTTGGCCAAATGTGTAGAATGATAGAACATTATTCTTGACAAAGTTGATGAATAGCACTAATTTAGGTTCTTGATGAATATTTTGAGTTGATAGTAGTAGTATGACATGAAGAGAGTTGTTTGAATTGCTCTTGGCAAGAGAATGACCAAGATTCTAGTAAGAACAAGCTAGCTGAAGTTGACCAAATATGTAGAAATGAGTCGTGCATGAGTAAAAATCCAAAATTTTAATTTTAATTTTAATCCAAGGGCTAATTTGGCATGGAAAATATTAAGCATGTTAGTAGTAGATTATGGAGTTAAAGCTTAGCATGCAAGTAGTGAGGTGATTAGCTGAAGTTATGCATGTGATGATTGTTGCATACGAAATGATAAGTAAAAGCAAGATTTAGTTGAACAGAAATTAGGTGCACGTGAGGATATGTGTTAGTTGGATTTTAGTACATGAATTAGTTAAGATAAATTTATGTAGATTTATGCCAAATCATGGATTAGTTACTTAAGTTGAATAAGCAGGTTAGTTAAGCTTAACTAGTAAATTTAACTTAATATGAATTAGTGGTTTAAATGGTTATTTGGGCAAAATCAAAATTTTGTTAAATTAGAATTAAATAGTTTATAGTTGATTGGATAACATTTGATAACATTCTCATTTCCATAACATGCTAGAAAATAAGAATTTCATTATAAATAAAAGAAGAATAAGTTTGCATATGATATCTATTACTTATGTGAGGAAAAAAGTTAAACATGATTTAAAGGAGTAAAAACCATATATGAGATTGTCATTTGCACCTCCAATAAGCAATTATTTTCTATATGTATATGATATCAAATGCTATTTCAATATAACTCAATGAGAACTAAGCAATGCTTATTACAAATATGTTTAGTATAAAATATGTCAAGTGTTTTTTAAAGAGAAATGAGATTCATACTTTAGATGATTTATGTATATAAAATTTGTGTTTTACAAGACTTATATAAATGATATTTACATTTATATGATTTATATGCTTAAGATGTATACTTTACAAGATTTATATATTTAGCCTTTATGAGTTCTAAGTTAAATATTAAAAGAAGATCTTTATGTTGCAAGTAAAAGTGTTGCTAAGTGCTTTTGAAGAAGAAATGAGACTCATGCTTTACTAGATTTATAAACTTGAGATTTATCTTTTACCTAACTTATATACTCAATTTTCATAAACTCCAAGAAAATTGTTAATGAGAATACTTTACGTTTGCATAAATGTTTTAGTGAGATAAGGCTGCAAGAAAGAAAGAAAAAGTTTTAATTTTTCTAAATTAGAAGCCTTGTATCAATATCGCATAACTAAATAGTTATTCCATTTCACGTAATGTCTATGACTTAAACTATTATGCAATATCTATATATTCCACGAGGTGAAAACCTCTCCCAAAGTGAGGTTAAGCATTTTTGAGGAAGTGAAACACATTAAGGGTTGTACTAGTCTTACTGTAATGTCTAGATTTTCAAAATGGTAAATTGGGTGAGTTTTAAGGGAATTTTAGGTATTTTGGTAAGGTTAAGTGAGTTTTATGATCTCTAGGGTCATTTTAGCTTTATTTTGGCTTGTACATATGTTAACTCAAGAAGTTACCATATGTATAGTATAAAAAAAATGAGAGAATTCAAAATTCTTGTTATGCATGATGAATAATGGACATACATATATATTATGATTTATTTCGGGCGAAATCGGGAGAGATTCTGTCAATTTCGCTACTAAATTGTGCAAATTCGGGATCACGTGGTTATTGTTTTTGTTTTGTAGGAATTTACATAATTTCGAGTCGAAACAAGACCAAGTGAGTGTGTTCGAGACCAAAAATTACAATCGAAGCGAAAGATCGAGGAGTGGAATCGAAACCAGCTGAGCAAAAAAAATCCAGAGCCTGCAGGCCGCGGCATGATGCTGCGGCATGAATAAATGCAAAAAAAAATCAGAAGCCAAAGGCCGCAGCATGATGCCGCGGCATGAATTTAATTCTAAATAACAGAAGCTGGAGGCCGCGGCATGATGCCGTGGCATAAGATGAAGCGGCATAAGATGAAGATTACTTACCTTGCAAGGCAGAGGCTGAAGGCTGCGGCATTATGCCGCAGCATAAAAATCATGGACAAGGCCGCGGCATCAAGCTGCGGCATGATTGCAATTTAATATTACAGAATCAACAGGCCGCGGCATCATGCCGCAGCATGGACACTGTTTACGGAATTCCAATTAAACTGAAATTCTCCCCTAACCCTAAGCTTATATAAGACTTTGTAATGTTAGAAATTAGGAGAGCGGTCCTAGGGGATTTTTTTGAGAGATTCTTCACACAATTTTCTGAGATTCAATATTTTAATTTGGGGATTCAATCAAAAGCTCCTCGGATTGCAATTGTGAGAATTTTTCGTCATCAATATCAATAAGAGATTCAACATTCATCTGGTTTTATTCTTATTTTCTCCATTATGTTTATGATTTGTTTGAATCTTATTGTTTATTTGTTCTTAATGATGAACTAAATAATTTTTGCTAAGATTAGGGCTAGCTAATTCATGAATATGTAGGGTTTTTCAATTATAATTTACGAACATACTATTTCATGTGAGTTTGCATTCTGAACTTAATGCCTATTGAAATTTGGCCACTTTTAATAGGATTTTTGTTGTGTGATTGAGACCGAGAGGTGATATTGCATAAAAGCATGAGAATACGAACCGTGGATTAATTAAATATAGAGATATATTTGATAATACATGCAATAGTCATAGGCACAATAGGCTTGTGCTGAAAGCTAGTGGATTCCATAGAACTTAATGCATTTTCATCTAATTAAACCTAAATAGAGATAGTTAGGTTATTAGATTGTTAAATAGGATTAATATTGCTTGAGAAAGAATGTTAATCAAATTAGGGAATTCCGTTGTCACATGAATAATATGAAATACATAAGCATATGAAAAACCTACATTGTAATGAATTAGTAAACCCGAAATCTTAGCATCATCTCACATTGTGTTATTCGATTTACCTAGGCGTGTTTGTTAATTCTTTTATTTTAGTTTGATTTTATTTTGTTGATTACTTTCGACTCATATTTGATAGTTTAGATAAAATTAGGAGTAGTGCCGTCTTGGTACTTGCTTACGTGATCCCGTGGATACGACACCCTGAATACTTCCCGTATTACTTTGAACTAGTACACTTGCTAGGAAGTTAGGGTTTAAACTTTTAACCACATCAATGCACGATCGTTTATGATTATATTTTGGCATAGCTATATAAAGCGGATTTTATTTCAAATATCTTATAAGATTTAAAAGTTTAAAGATTTGAGATTCAGAAAGCAGAAGGATTATGACTACTTAGAAATGGTGACCAAAGAATGAGCAAGAGAGAGAAAGTTTTTTCTTCAACCTTAGATAAATGTGTTCTTAAACCAAGAATATGATTTGATGTTACTGTGCTCATGGTTTTCCAAAAAAATTGTTGTGATTTCATTTATAAGAATGATTAAAGTATGATTAATACTTATTTGATGATAATTAAGAAATAATTAAAGATAAATTCATCTATAATGCATGATACTTGTAGACATGGGTTAATGAAATGTGAAATGAGTTGTTATGCATATTTATTGCTAAAAGCTGCTCTCATATATGCATCTTAACTATTTCTATGAATATAAATGTGATTTAAAGGAATTTGATGAAAAAAATTTGAAGTAGAAATGTGTTTAGGATGTTTGAGGAATATTTTCTAATGTAAAATGATGTACACTGAGATGATTAAGATTTGATGTTGGTTTATTGATTTTTACTCTTACAAATTTTGTTGAATTATATGAATAAGATCTGTGTTGATGAAGATTAAGTTTTGGTGGAAGAATGATGCAAATTAATGGCTGTTTAGTTAAGATCCAAAGGAGCAAAGCATGACACACGATTGTGTGGGCGATGACACACAATTATGCAATCGTATTTACAACTTCAAGGGCATGCATATAATGCATGCATGACTATGTAGTATGGCAAAAGTCTTTGTTGTAGCATGATACCGAGATACCGAGTCATAGTCATGTATATGTATCAATTCCATATGCGGTGCAAAATTTATGAAGGTCATGACCATGCAACCTTAAGGTGCATAACCATGAAGCACACGCAGAACAAAAATATAATGAAGAAATTTAGAAATTAAAAGTATATATATTAAGAAATTAGGGATTTTAAGACAGATTGAGTAGATGACATAGGATAAGATGACTCTAGAAATCAGAAAAAAGTGTGTGTGTGTGTGTGTGTGTGTGTGTGTGTGTGTGCATGTGTATTCTACTTACTAAGTGAATTATCACTTATTCCCCTTCTTCTTCTTGCAGGTAATTTAGCTTAGTGAGTATAACTAGATGGGGTGGCAAGTGTTGTGTTGTCAAGTGAGGTCCATTATTGTTGCTTGAAATATAGATTCTTATCTTATTTATTAAAATATGAAGATTTCAAATGTTATGTATGTTAAAACATTTCATGATTAACATTGATTTAGTCACAATGCTTTTCATATTAAGTTTAACATTATTATAATCTTTTTATAAAGCGTTATTTCCATAAAGATTTATAAGCATGGTTTAAGAACAATAAATAACTAATAAATTTTAAATCATAGTCCCTCAATCAGTTTTCGACTTATAAACTTAGTAGCTAGTTACATATAAGTTTTTGAGGGTAAGCTAGGTGAGGGTACTACAAGAAACCCCTTGTATATGCATATGTCCAAATTGGGAATCATATATGACACCAAGTAATCCAATTATAGTCATAGTCTCATTGAATTTAGAAAACTCAACTAAAACACTTATCTTGTGCTCAGGATTGATAAATCCTATGTTAATCTATTATAATCTCGTACTGATCATAATACAACCAATCGATTACCTTCTTAACATCTCAATTATGATAGTATGTTTGATGATGTCAAATGGTATCATTCTTAGCACAAAATGGTATAATAAATACTTTATGTAGTCATTTTATCATAAAAGTTACATACAAAAGTTGAATAATACATTAAGAAAGTGGAGGAAGTGTAAAAATATCAACCAAACAGCATACAAGCATTTAAAACAATCTCATATTTTATCATATACAAAACTTACTCTTTTTTATCTAAAGATTGATAACTGTTATATGGATAGGGTATCTATCACAAATAAAAGGGAAAAACATATATATCAATTGTCATTTAATTATTTAATTTAGATGAAAGTACTATATGAAAATATCGTAGACATGTTACCTCTCCGCCAATTAGTTGTGGTATGCCCAAAGATGACATAATAATATGTTCATATCATTATTATAACATTCTTTCATTTTTCTTAGTTCATCTTCCAATTATTGTATTCTTTAATTGATATAACTATTCACCCTTGAAAGGCCTCTCGAGTGATGAGAACATGATGATCATGCCTTAAGTCTAGTAAAAATAACATCTAATCCTAACCGATGCACTCAACTATATCTTTTTGGTCCCATCACCTGTGCATATATATTATCCTCCATATTAGTAACATTCGCATTTGATTCTTGAACAAAATTTTGAAGCTTGTTCATCTTCTCTTAAATAAGTTCTAAACTCAATATAAAGAGTAAAATTTTATTAATTGAACTTTATTTGTCTTAGAACAAGAGATAAAGTTAAATAATTTTGTTTATTTAAGAATAAAATTCAGGAACATCACTTAATATTACATAGAATAATAAGTAAACTTACAGTTATTTTCATAAAGTCCTGATCAATTGGTCTACCATCTATACGACTCCTATGGATTGCTATAAAAATTTTGGTTACAATTAAAAAGATACACTACTAGTAGTATTTTCATGTAATACTACTATCATCAATTAATAATTACATATCAACTTAACATTTTATCCATTAACCATGCATGAGTCAGCCTATTTGTTCCATTACATATTTAAGACATAAAAGTTGCTCAAGAAAAATGACAATTAGTTTTTAACCAAATTGGTTTCATCATAATACTAACATGTAAGATACTTTATCATATCTTCCCTTGTTATGAATCCTAATGTGTAATGAGTGCAATTAATTGATACTTAGGTATTCGTTTTAGTCAGTTGTTTAATTGGTCATCCATATTTGTTTATTTTTCAAAGTATTCTGATTTCATCTCATATTTAAAGCTTTTTCATTTCTTACCCAGAGATTGTAATACTTATATATCACCCACCAGTGGAAATCGAAATCTTATCTATAAAAAAAGTTTCCATTAGATTCAAATTTAGGCACTAAGATAAATAGTAGGATAACTAAAGTTTTAATAAATTTATTCTTACTTTGATAATGGCAAGCAACTTATCTATCTCTGATTGTGGAATTTTCCTCTAATCCAGAAAAGGAATAGAAATTAACTCTAGTTTGCGTGTTATAGTTCCTAATAAACTAGCAAGCACACACGATTCTTGTCCAATTCCTTAGTTGTGATTATTAAATTATACTATCACCTTCTCCTATTTCAGCATGTTCCAAACATAAGTAAACAAAGTAGGTCCTCGTGCTTTTCTTTCTTGTTAAGGAGGACCTAAAAAAATTAAAACTAAATGATGATAATAATAATTGATAAACAAACCGAATAAACATTAATCTAACATAATATTATAACAACTATATTTGATGGGCTCTCTTAGACAAGATCAGATTGGCCAATTACATTTGGTTGTGGTGAATTATTATGTTGCGATCCATGGGATGACTTGCCAAAATACAATATGCACAAATTTCTTTTCCTTTGCATTTTTACTTGTAATCTAAAAGGAAAAATTCTTGATATTTAAAAATTCACATATATATATATATATATATATATATATATATATATATATATATATATGTTCTATCAAGTACATTATAACTTATTTTTTAAAGATAAAATAAACATTAACATAAAGTAAACTAAATTCAATTCAAATCTGATGTCAATATCAAATTTGAGCTTCACCTTAAGTAGTACTGATGACATCATCATCTTGTACATCTTGGTCATCAAGCGTATTAATAAAAATATTATTTACATCATTCCTGACCAAAACAAAATCATCTTTTTTTTGTCTCAACTTATTTTTTTTTTTTTTTTTTTGACAAGCAATAGAAATTTTATACATTATATTAATGTTAATATTCTCGTCAAAAGACTCCTTTCCTAAATCAAAATTATCTCTAGGCTTTATTGGTAAATGAATGAACCACCCATGATCTCTTCGATCTTGGACAAATAACATTTGTTGAGCTTTCGATGCAAAGACAATGGTTCATCAAGTATGTGATCACCAATATGAATTAAGTGAGAGAAACTAATTAGTGTAAATCCTAAGACATCATGTTTTTTTCTTTTACCATGAGTTATATCAACCCAGCACATTTAAGTAACATAATCTTAAATGTGTCATAATAGTTTAGCTCAATAATATTAGTCAATGTACCATTGTAAGTCATATCTCCTAACATTGATTTTGAATCACTAGTACTTACATAGCTTTCAATTTTTACAAACACTATAACTCCACTATTTTGTGTATTCATGTCACTTTCATATTCTTTTGTTCAAAATCTATATCAATTATGTAAATCAAAAGCTTTAAATCTCCTTCCTATATAATTTGGACGATGAACAAAGGCTCTAATTTTAATACTGATTTGCCCATCACCTGCATTTTCCAGCTCTATAACCTAAACTTAATATAAAGAAAGCAATGTTGTTTAAGTTTAAAATCATAGCATAGTAATTAATGCTACTTACTCTTTCCTTGAACCATTCATGAAAAGTTTCATTATATAAGTGATTTACCCAATGTTGAATTGGACGTAGTTATCAATGAAGTCTTTCAATAACTTTGATATGTTCTCTGTAATTTGTGAACATGAAAATAAATTTCATCACACAACATTATTATTTTTATGAATATGCTTGTCAATTACTCTTTATAACTTTGAACTATATTTGAATCACAGTTGAAAATAACATAACGTTATGTTTGTACTCATATTTTTTCATCTATCAAGAAATCTTAGACATTACCATATGGTTGTCTAACATTTGGGAATAAAAGTGATTTTGAGTCTGTGTCATGACTAGTAAGTTTATAACTGACAACATTTGGGAATATAGATCAAAATGTTAAACACTCTTTTAGCTATCATATCCATTGGTCACACTTTATTACGGATGTTTGATTTGAAAATGTATAGTGACCTGCAGAATGACAACTTGTTAGATTATATCTCTAAGCATGATAAAAAGTTCATTTATTTATGTTCATTACCATTCAGTAAGTTACACCTATTGATAATAAACTGGCCTAGCAAGCCTAGCTTTTGTTGCCAAATAAGCAACTAAATGCATCATTATTGTGAAAAATATTGGTTGTAAAATATTTTCTATCTTGTAAAGTGTTTACACAACCTTCAACTTAAGCTATTAAAGTTCACGAATCCGAAGGGACTTATCACATAAAGCCAAAGTTAGATAGTTCAATAAATATTGAACTTAATTTAACAAATAATGTTTTATATAATGGAAAAGGAAGAAATTTTTGCATTAAAACATGACAATCATGAGTTTTAAAACTAGATAATTTGTGTTGCTTGCAAACACATCATGAGATGTTTAATGCATAGTCGTATGGAAATTTTACATTCTCTAAACCATCATAAAAGGTTTTCTTCTCATGTGGTGCCATAGTATAATATACAGGAGTTAAATAGTTCATCCTAAATCTCACTTTTAAGGTCATAACTCCCTTTTTATATTCATCTCCTACAAGTCACAAGTATTAATGATATCTTTTGACTTCTTATCAATATTTAGTATTTTATTCACTATATTGTTACAAACATTCTTCTTTATATGTATCATATCAAAGCTATGGCTTAATAAATTGTACTTTTAATAAGGTAATTAGAAAAAGAGACTTTTTTCTATGTCTTTAGTTTACCCCTAATAACTTCCTTATTTATCTTCTCATAGGTAAACTAGATATTTTTCAATTGATCCAAAATGTTAAACCTAAAGGGTGGAACAAAACTAGATCTCAATTCAAATGTCCTGTCAAATGATTTTACATCAAATTAAAATTGATGATTGATTTTTAAGAAATGCCGATGACCCATGAAGAAAAACTTCTTACCATTCCTCAATCACCTAAAGTCTGTTTCCATATTACAGTAAAGATATGCAAAAACAAATTGCCATAAGCTAGAAAATTGTTTACGGTCCCTATAATTGTTGCATGCAATTTAAAATTTTCTTTAGCTAAAGCATCGAACGTATCTATCCTTACCTCCTATAATTTGTTTGATTCTTTTTTAAGAGGTTACAAGTAAACATCAATATCACATCCAAACCCCAATGGTCCATGAATTAATAATGAAAGTGTAACAAATTGCTGTTTTATGCATAACCATGTTGGTAAGTTATAAGGAATTAAAATAATTGGCCATATGCTACAAGTACTTTGCATTGTACCAAATGGATTAAAACCATCACTAGCTAAATCCAATCTAACAATTCAAGGATCTATAGCAAATTCAAGGTATCTAGAGTCTAAAAATTTGCATGCTTCCAAGTTAATTTGATGTCTCAAAATATTATTCTTAGTACGGTATTTGTCATGTCTTACATCAAATCTAAAGTTTTAGGTGATATGAATAATCTTGTAAGCCTTGATTTTAAAGGAAAATGACATAACGCCTTTGATGAATTTTCTTTTTCTTCATAAAATTTAAACTTATATTAGCATTACAAGAATCATTCTTGGGATGAGAGACCCTACAAATTGAGCATACATCATCATAGGCTTTATCTTTCCAAAAAAAAAGAAAAAAAAAGCATACAATAATTAGGAAAAACATCAATTTTATTATACTTAAGACCTAATGCATTAATACTCTTTTTTGTTTCATAGAGAGATTTTGGTAATGTTTCACCGTTTGAAAAATTTTTTTTAAAAGCTTAATCAAAGCATCAACTGATTCATTAGACCAACCATACAACATTTCAAATTATAGAGATGCAATTTGAGTGAAAGCTTATTAAAATTCTTACACCTTGGATATAATCCTTCCTTGACATCTTTCATTAATTTTCTAAAATTTTTCTATTTTCCAAGAAATTAGTCTATATTTTCTTATGGTGCTATACCATTAACATTAAGCTCCATTACATCAGTTTTATGTATACATATGTCTAAACTTTATCCTAATATCCCAAAAACATTATATTATATTTTCATCATGTCATTATCTTTAGGCATTTCTTGTTCTACCTAAACATCTTTGATAGGACTTTGTGCAAGCATTGGTTCACCATGGCAAAACCACATCTTATACCCATATGTAAAACCATAAACCACTAAATGAGCATATATTTCAATTCGATTTCAAGGATGTTAAAGCACACATTTTTTGCAAAGACTTAGAATCTTGTCACTAATTGATTTATCCCTAAATGCAAAATTAATAAAGCTATTCAACCTTTCTAGAAAATTTTCATTTTCTGTATCTAAACCCATCTATTTCCTACGTTTACAGTTATCCATTATAACTCACTAATAAATGAATAATATTTTAAATTATAGTCTTATTCTTGTACCAAACTAGCTAAAATCATTTATTATGCATAATATCTATGCACTAAATGATTTAACTAATGTATATGAAATCAATCAATGCCACAATATATATGCATCATATGTATGCATTAAATTCAATCAACACCACAACATATATATTCATAATCTCACTCATGTATATGAGATCAATTTATCAATGAAGAATGGCTAATAGTGGACAAATTCAAGCATATTAACAATTAATTAGTCAAACCCATAACTTTAAGATAGCATAAATGCCTAATATATAATTGACTGTCAATGTGACAAATTTTATGAAAAGTGTTAAACTTTTTTCTTCGACAATTCTTTTTCTTCTTTTTTTGTGTCATTATTCACTTACCAATCAAGTTGTGCTCAAACTCAAGGTCATTGTTATATATTCAAGTCATTAAGTTATTTGCTAATTCTAGTAAAGCTAAGAGCCCTAGGCCTAGGCCATGTGAAAATTAAATAATTTGCTACTTTTAGTACCAACTTTTCAACTTACACCTTTTTTCTTTCCTTCCCAAAGTTAGGTTAAAAATTGATTTGGTATTGAAAGAAATTTAACTTAGTTTGGTTTTACTCAAATTTGTGCAGATCAAACTTCAATTGAGTTCAAATTAAGAGGGTTAACTCATTTTTCAAACTAAGACGAATTTGATTTAGTCCAACTTGTGGATTAGAAGAATGATGCGATTTGATCCAAGGGTAACTTATACCTTGATTTGAATTATGCTAAATAATTGTCAAAGCATCTTTTTGTCTATCATTTGAACCATAAGCTTTAATTGAATTTTGAACTTCAAATATTTAGAACGTTTTAATAATTAAAATCATATGAAACACAATATACAATTTCCAAAATGGTTTACTAAAAACTTATAGAAATTAAAAAGGGAACTATTTGTTCCTTATCTTTTACTAATTAAAGTCTACCTTATTATATTTTACTAATGAATAAGTATTGTTAAAAAAAAATGACCCACCACAGATTATGTAATAAAATCGCAAATGCAAAGTCCATTTTATACAAGGATAATATAGTTTGACTTTAACCTAACTTGATCCTTAAAGAAATCTTGTAAGAAACGTGGTAATTAGACATATCAAAAGATGTACAAAGGTTATGATGGATCAATTAATAAAGCATTCATCAATTTTGAGCACAAAAACGTGTATTTATAATAGGCCAAGCTGATAAATATTAATACATGTAGCATCCCAAGATTAGAAATGCCCTTTATGGTAGAATTTGGGGGTTAGATGAGAGAAATAGCAATAGATTGGGAGTTAGAAGAGTTTAGGTGTAAGATAGTAAGTTTTCAAAGCCTGTATGGCCTACACATTATTCCATGCATAGCGTAGGAAATGAAGAGTTTTCATTTTCCCTTGTGCACTCCCATGCACCTTTGGCTACACTCTTGTGCACCCTTAGAAAATGAGAGAAAAAGTTGCTTTTATTACTTCCTCACCAGTTTTTCTCCCTTTTTAGCCAAAGTTTCTCTTTTATTTTCAGAGAATCCTCATCCTAGGGTTGAGATCCAGCATCCAGTAGCTCTTAATCTAGCTAGAGAATAGAGAAATTAGTTAGAAAGTGATTTCAGCAGCTATGGCAAGAGGTAAGTGCTCCCTTTCCTCTTCCTTGTGTTTCCTAGCTTGTGTTTGATGCTTGATATGGTTTGGTTACGTTTCTAGCATACTTATGAGTTATATGAAATGATGATGTGTTGATATGATGAAAAGAAATTACTTGAGATGATGATTTCCACCCAGGAACCATGCTTGTGTATGTATGTGTATGAATATGTGAGAGAAATGATGGTTTTCATGGTGGATTGTGATGTGGCATGTTATGGATGAAATTAAAGCATGTTGTATGTTTATTGAAGTGTTAGAAATGTGTGTTTTCAATTAATTTCAAATTGATTGAGTTTCGGTATGGATTCTTGCAATTTCCAGGTAGGTGTTGTTGTTGCAGAGTAGGACATACGTCCGTGTGCCTTTGCTTTTGCAGGAATACGCCTGTGTGCATGAAGTGTGTATGACTGAACTGCAAGGAGACACGCCCGTGTGCTAGAAGAACACAGTTGTGTGCTTGTTTTTCTAGTGAAATGCCTAAAAATTTCAAAAGCTTGGACAGTCGACTGTACGGTCAACGCATAGCCCCGTATGTCTCCATACACGCCCATGTGCCTTTGCCTTGCACACCCGTGTGTTTGTCTTGCACGCCTGTATGTCTTGACCCACACACCCGTGCTCAAGCTAGATTTTCCAAAAAAAAGTTAAATTGAAGCATATTACATGGGAAACCATTTTAAAGACTACAAATCATTACAAAATGACAAAATGAGATAAAATAATGTTGTATAAACATTTCATAGCATGACATGCCAAGACATCAATATGAAAAGGGATCAAAGGATCCGATAACATTAGTTTAGCATTCAGAACCTGATATCTGGGTTAGTGTTTTTGGGTGAACTAGAGGGGATATTTGTGGGATTCTAGTCTTCTGACTACAGTCAGATCATTTAGTTTCAGCTTATTAGTCTAAGGAATAGTATGTTATATTTCAGTTTTCTAGCTTTTCACTAGACTGTTCAACCCACTTGACCAAGATGTCGAATCCTTATATTCATCAGTCTAATCAGCACAGTAAGTATCTTCAGATACATAAAGTCATATGCATGCATATATAGTATATATTCAGCCTAACATGATGTCATGACATTCACTTCATTGTATTACTCATTTATATGATCAAGAAAACATATTAAGCAATATTCAATATAAGCAAGCGAATGTACGAATGTTTAGGCTAATGCCAGGTATGGATTAGTTTTGTATGCTTGTTTGGGTTGAGGGAAATAAGAATCGCTTACTGGGTGAATTTTATCACTCATTCCTTTCCTTCTTTCCTTTCTTACAGGTAAGTTTGGTGCTAGTAAGGAGTGAGTAAATCATGGTTAACGAGAGAGGGCTCCGGTTAAATTTCAGTTGGCCTGGTAGGACATTTTATAATTGCTTATATTCAGTGTAGTGTACAGAAACATATATATATATATATATATATATATATATATATATATATATATATATATAGAAAAGTTTGTTTTGGCCACCATTGTGTTTACAGTCTTCATCTTTCGCATGTATATTTGTTCAGTAGTAGCTTTCTTTTTGTAGGATTCCTTTAGTGTATACTGGGATTCTCAGTATATTAATAAAAGAAAAAGAAATATTCAGCAGCAATGGTATGCGCGACAATGGGTTCTACAATACCTACCCAAAAATTTATGATCATAGTTAGATTAAGTTGTTACCCAATCTAATGTTATTTATTTTTTAATGTAGACATCAATCTATGATATCAAAGACTTCTTGAGGTAGACACTACTTTTATATCTTAGCTTCAAAGAGTTATTTGATAATGAAGAGATCAAAATGTATAAGTAATCATATCACTTGTTAAAAAGCTTATGGTCATACTAAAAAAAAAGTTGACAAAACTTAAAGGCAAAAGGATTATTCAAGATGAATTAGGTTTGTACTCAAATTAATGATTTTGATTCTCAAAAAATGATTAGACTCAAAACATATTCAAAATGGTTTGAGGTCTAAATTGAGATAATCTTAAGGTAAATGATGTAAAAGGAATCATTATACACTTGTTCTATCTAAATAGATAAGGTTGAAAGTCAATATGAAATTTTTGGCTTAGCTAAGGTCATGTATGATCCTTGGATAATCGTGCATTATCCTAGGTAAATAAATATCCATGGTAGTTGTTAAATTAGATTCAGGTAAGTTTGAAATGGATAATCTGACTAGGTAACGGTCATGTATAATTTATGTATAGTCAAGCATCATCCTATGTGGGTTATTATCTAAGATTTTTATCTGATTACATGAAATTTAAATTGTTACCCATATCATAGGATACAGATAAACCTTTAGTACATAACCATGCATGGCTTATACATGTTTGTACATTGTCTTTTATAAATGGAGACACGATTCTCACATTTAAGACTTTTTACCTAATTAAGTAAGTCATGTGTGTTCTTATATCACTAACACCTCTGCATTACAATTTAGTATACCCTATAGTGCATGGTTAGCCTTAGACTCCATGCTCTATGTGGATATCAAGGCTACTCTTGGATGGATAACAGTCATTAGGCACTTATTCTTCGTCATGTATGTTACCCAAACCTTGTATGGTTATTATGTGTTTTTGCTTTTGATTTTATTCTATAAAGTGATCTTAGGTATGTTATATAGTGTTATTGATTGATTATATGTTTTGTATATGATGTTGAGCATGAAAATTATTAAAATACAATTCTATTATCTTGTGCTCGATTGCACTATGTAACATAAAATGTAGTATTAGTCATTCTAAATAATCACATTACAAAAGTGTTTGGCATGTTTCGATTGAATAACCATGCTTTTAATTATGTTTATTTTCACATCAATAACATGTAATTTAATTAATGATCAATTGATGAATATGTGCTTGTATATTTGTTTGAGATAGACGATTGACACATAAATATGTTAAGGTTATTGATTTTTGTAGTCTTTCATTTTTTGTTGATTAATTATGTTGTTTGTGTTGTTATGGAAATGTGTTGAATAACTAGTAAATGTTTTGTTTTGTATTTTTGCATGAAATTACTCTTAATAGGTGTTGTTGCACCTAGTAAGAGAGTAACTAGAATGTGATATGACATTCATCTTATAATGACAACTTTCCAAAAAATGAAAATTTTCAAACATTTCACATCATTTCAAAATTTTACAAAATACACCATGTATGATCATGCACTATGAATAAATGATATGTAGGCAAAATCTTCATGGCTCACGAATTGTAAAAACCTTCTATATAGCCTTGCATAGTTGTTTGTCTTACATGCACACCTATGTATAGGCAAAATTTGAATCATGCATATGGTTGGGACATATGACTATATTTCACTTTAAAATTTTGTTTAATTTCATATTTGAAGGGTTACACAGTTATATGCCTTTGATGCATACTTATGCATAGACCATTTTTCACGTGTCCTAGTTGTGACATTTAACTCATATATCTCTTGGATATGATAGGATGCACGCCCGTGCACATGACTATATGCCTATGCATAGGTTGAAATGGTGGTCTTTACCCTATTGACAAAAATTATGACTAGATTGTGATTTTTGAAACCTTTTAGGTTTAAATGTAATTATACAAGAGTTAAAGGTGCAAAAGAATTTTGCAACTTGGTAAAATAATTAAAATTAATTTTTAATTTTATTGTTTTAAGCATATCATGTATGATATGCATGGTGCTTAGTACACAACCATTAAACTTACGTAATGTTTGTTTTTGAGTACGTATGTAATTTTTATAAAATAGGGTTTAAATGTTTGGTCTCCCGTTCTTTATATGTGCATTCTTTTTCTCATCTCTCTTATTTCATACGTAACTCGAGATTCGTAATTTTATTAATGTAAAATTAGAATAGGTTTATCTTATTTTAATTTTTAGAATAAATGTATTTAAGAAATGTTGTAAATGTACTTGAAGATTAAGTTGAGGAGAGACCTATACTTAAAGACTTAAAGATCAATAATAAGACCTAGTTGACCTACCTATCCCTCTTGGCTTAAGGGGCTTGGTTTTAGATAAAAATATGTACCAACACATTTCTATTTGCATTGTAGTATGCATGTTTAGGTTTTTAAATATTATTAATCACCTTACATACTAAACCTTAAACTAGTGAGACCTAATTAAAATCCCTCGTTATATATTAAGTCAACAATAATTAAAGCTTTGCAACACAAAGTTTTAGTTAAACCCTTATTCATGGAAACCTTGTATGCCAAAGTGAGGGGCAAACTGTTACCAAGTGAAAAACCTAGTGTTTGTTTATGTTGGTTTTGAATTAAGTAATGAATGAAACTTGTTCACTAAAACAAAGGTGGAGTTCATTAGAAGCTAAGTATAGATAACATTTAACAATGCATAATGATTTGTAATATCCACCTTACTGATACCAAAAATCACAAATTGATGTCATATGATTTGTCAATATAATTGTTAGAATTGAGACCTTTGGCTTTTGTGATTGGTTTGTTTGACTTATTGAATTGGGTTAATTATGGCTTATTCACTAAAGCAAAGGTTTAAGATTAACTTGATTGGATGTCAGTCCATTAGAAAGTCTACTAAGATTTCTTGAATCTAACAGTAAGCATTGTTGACTTAAGTGAAATAGTGGGAGCATTTATTTAATAAAGACCATGTTGATTCAATTGACTCATTAAATATTAAGAACTAGAATATTTATTCAGACAAAACTACAAAATCTTTTGGTATTATCAAATCAAAATACTATAATGTTAACTGGGAGTGTAATGAAATTTATATGTTGTATGCTAGAAATCCAATCAAAAAAATAAAACACTAGATTTAAAGTTGGTGTAATGCTTGGATGTATAAACATATCTTCATAAATTGACTTAATAAGTAGTCTGTGTGTTATCTATTGGTGTAGATCATATAGATTCTCAAGTTGAAGTTAGAGTCTGTACATGGATAAAGACTGAAGAAATTTAGCATAAAAGAATTTGAATTATTCACATCATATGATGTATGTTTCCCTTGAGATAGTGTTGTTAGACACAAGTGGGAGACATGGATGATTTGAGTTCTATCATCAGTCACTATTAGAATGATCATGTACATGTGTTATGTACTCAGATTGATATCATAGAGGCTTTACGCACTATCGATAATGTTAATTGTGTTTTATTGTTATTAGACAAAGGACAAAAAATAATTTCCTTGGTTACCTTTAAAGGTATATGGATATTCTCTTGACCTTTGAATATGGTAATAATCACTACTTGTAAAAACAATGATAATAATTAGGGTGAAAAAATGAATGTCAATTAAATAACAAAGATCTTACGAATTAGTTTATAAAATACATGCTATGTTGAAAGCCATGTATAATGCATTTAAAGTGCAGGACCTAATAAGGCATATTAGATCGTGAAACTCAGTTTTGAACTTAGTAAAACTCTGAACATGGTTGATTCAATATTAAAAGATTGAGCTATTAGAGTCAAGGTTTCACTAGCGATCCAATTTCATGTTTTGGTGATTTTACCTTACTAGTAGTAACTGTTAAATGGGAAGGTTTACTAATTATTGAAAGTAAATGAACAATGTATTTGTCATGGTTAGAGCTCTACTAGACTACCACATTGTTCTTATTTTATTTGATGCTATTTGAAGTTAGTTAATAACTTAATACCTTCAATAAGAAATAATAAAAGTTTGACACTGTAATAAGAAAATTGAAAAGTTCAATGTCTGTAATAAGGAAAAACAAAGTTTGTTATTTTTATTAAAAAAAAAAACGATCTTAGTATCTTTAATGTTGGCATAGACGCAAACTATTGAAGGGATTTGGTTGAAAGTAATATTTGATTATCTTGGTAATCTATATTTTATTAATTGTATTACTTTGTTTAGTTTGTCAATAATAAAAAAATTTTGGTAATCTTTCATTACCAATGATGATATAGTAGATAATATAATAGATACTTTAATTATCATACCTATTTTAGATATTAAAATATTACAAAGATAATTTTAATTTTGTTACGATTTTATCTTTATTATTAATTTTTTTACAACATTACCCTCATTCTTGATTTGTCTCAAATAGTTTTAAAAATTACAATTTTGCCCTAAAAACAAAAAAAATTAAGGGTATAAATATCATATAATTATATGTTTAAGGATGAATTATAAATCTTAAAAATTTGAAGAGTATAAATGAAAATTTTAAAATGTTTTTTTATAATTTTAAAAAATTTTAATGTGTTTTTTCAATTTTTAAAATTTTAGTCCCCCAATAATTTAAAAATGATAATTATACTTCAAAAACAAAATACATAAAATTAAAGATGCAAATATTAGGTAATCATATATTTAGAGATAAATTATAAAATTTAAAAATTTTAAGGATTTTAATAAAAATTTTAAGAAGTTTGGAGTGTATTTTAAATTTTTTAAAATTTTAAACTTTATTGTTTCTTTAATAGTTTAAAAAAATAATAATTATATAAAAAAATGAAACAAATTAAAGTAAAAGGTTAAATGTTATATACTCATACATTTAGGAATAAATTATAAATTTTAAAAACTTTTAGAACGTTCATGAATTTTTAAAGAGTTTTTAAAATTTAAAAAATTTAAAAATTTAATAAGGTATCCAATAACTTTAAAAATAACATGTTATTGCAAGGCAATTATTGTGCCGCTCAAATAATAAGTATTTTCATAAATATATATTCTGAATAAAAAATTATTTATGAAAATATTTGTTAAGAATATATAAAAAACTTAAAACAGGACAGATCAACGAATATTTATCTAATAAATTTTATATTAATATAAAAAACTTAATGGTTAATATACAGAGTATTTCTTATTTAATTATACTCATGTGGTTTATTAATTAATTGTAATATCAATTTTTTTTTAATTTTTGTTTTATTTTTTTAAACTACAAATTTCCCAGATTTCACTTTCTCTTAGATTCCCAAACTTTCTCTCTCAATTTTCCCCTGAAAATCACCCTCCACGAACGTCTCAATACTCTTACAATTCCTCCAAAGTTTGATTTTTTTCATCACGTGCTCAATCTGGAGCTCAAGGTAAACTCTTTCTCGTTCTTTTGGTGACTAATTTTGGTCAGGGTTGGCTTTTTTTTTTTCGGTGTTTTCTCTTCGATGCCATATAACTTAGTATGTGATTTTTTTGGAGTTAGATTGAAAGAAGTAGTTGTTTTTGGTATTCTTAGTACCACAAGTATTGGTATTGTTGAATAATGGTCCCTCCAAGGAGAAAGAAATGGACTGAGGCAGAAGAAAAAACCCTAATAGAAAAATACGAGGAGATGGTTGCAGATGGGACTTTAGTGAAAATGAAAACCCGTGAGAAGAAATATAAACCGATTGCTTTATATGTGAATTCAGTGCACCATGTTCGTGATCCTATGGCCTTTCCTTGGCAATGGACATGGAAAGATGTGTCCACGAAGGTGCAAAATATGAGGCACCAGTATTTGTTAGTTAAGCAAAAGATAAAGAAACCCGAATTGTCAGTTGATCATTCTATTGGTGGGGAATGTAATGGGGATGAGTTTGATTGGGTTGAGGGGCTTACTCATTGGTCAAATTTTTTGAGATACAAGGAGGTTTTTGGAGATGTTGTTGCCTCATATAATAGTAATATAAATAATGGTGGTGACTTATTAGCAGTTGTTAATGGGGAACGGGAGAATGGTGGGGGGTTTGTAGGGGTAGGTAATGGGATGGATATTGTGGAGTTTGGGCAAATGGGTCATTCCGGAGATGGGGAATTTGCGGGGATTGATGCAGGAGAGAATGGGGTGATGGGATTGGGTTTTGAGTATGATGGTGATGAGGCAGAGGAGAATTTTAATGGTAATAGTGAAAGGGTGAGGGAGGATGGGGATAATGGTATTGCATTTGAAGAAATGGAGGCAAATGGGTCGAATTTGAATAAGAAGAGGAAGTTGTTGAAGGGTGTGGAGAAGAAGACATTGGGATTTCTTGCAAACCAATTGGGGCAGTTGAGAGATATGGAGGTTCGATTTGAGCATCGTGAGGCAGAAAGAGAGCGTGAGAGGCAAAGGAGGGAAAATTTTAGGATAAAGGTTGAGCAGGAACGGGAACGGAAGTTGGAAGAGAGGGTGAAGGTGAGGGAGGAGAGAGAAAAGGCTAGAGAGAAGTTAAGGCGGCAGAGAATCCAGGAATGGGAAGCTATAGAGAAGGAGACTGAAGAGAGGGAAAGGAGAAGAAGAGATGAAGAATTGATTCAGGAGCGCGAGTGGGAAGATAGGAGTAATAGAAGGAGGTCTGAATGGAAGAAGAGCATCGACGAAATGATGAGTCAGCACCGGGCAGAAATGGGTCAGATGCAGGCCCGCCTTCTTCATGAACAACAAAGCCTCACTAGCCAGTTGCTTGGGATTGTTTCCCAGTGGACCGGTCATCCAACAGGGCTTTCTGACCATACTGGTGCTAGCAATCATTACCTTTCACAAATGATGCAGAATCTGCACCATGTGAATGGAATGGTTCATGGAGACACTAGGGTTGATGGAGATAATCAAGATGATCAATTCATTGTTGATGGATGATCTTGTTTCTTCAACACTTTCACTTGCTTGATTAGCTGAAAAATGGTCAGTTGTGCAGGAGTGTTCACACTGGTTTGGAAAACTGTAAAGGTCAGAATTGTTAATTGCATTTTGTGGTACTCTAAATAGATTTATGTATACTCATCTATGTAGTTCAGATATTAGTCAATAAGGGATGCATATAGATTTCTTTATTTTAATTGTTGTTATAACTATATTTGTTGAATATATGTCAAGCCCATCTCAAATCTGTAACCTCTTCATAAGTTTGTTACTATTTTTGATTGATATAAAGGAAATAAACCATCAAAATGCATGTGACACTGAATATGACAGAGTGAAGAACCATATATTAAATTTATTTTTTATCATGCATAGTATGCAATTCTTTTTTGCACCATTAGATAGCAGAGTAGCTTTCTTTCATTTTAAATAGAACTATTGCTTTCTCTTGTCTTTTAAGGCCCTTTATAATTATAATCGGAGAGCAACAGATAATTAATCTCAGATTCACAATTCCTGTAATAATGTAATTGTTTTACAATAACCCTAATTTAAGGTGTGTCACTTGTCTACTGCAATAAATGAGTGTAAATGAAATTCATACTGCTGAGGTTGGGATTGAGTGGTGTCTCAAGTTCAAATGATGCCTTGCACTGATGCAATGCCTGATTGTATTTCTTATTCATCAATGAAGTGTCCAAATCAATTCTGGCTTTTTGATCAGCTGATATAACTGAAGTATGGAAGTTATGGTTTTGGATATCTCCTTTTCAAATTGACTATTTCTGCAATTCAATTTTCATGAAGATGAGACCTCTGTCTTCTAGGTATGTTAATTTTAATTTTTCTGTTTATATTTTTGTTTCTCTTCTCCTAGAAATGAAAAGTTCACGGTAATGGGCAATGTTGTGATGAATCTCTGGTTGGTTTCCTTTGTTTCTGGACATTGCAATTGAAAAATCTCATTAGAGTATATGCTTCTCTTCCATAAAATTTAGCACTTAGGTTTTAGGCAGATTAATTAGAAATTAGTTTATATCTCAACTTCCTTTGAAACCTTATGAACTTGCTCTGTTCCCTCTCAGATATTTTCCTTTAACTCACTCGTTCTTTTTTTTTCCTTTTGAGTAACCTTATTCCTAGGAAGCTAAGAGCACTATTGTCCTGGCTTAGTGTCTTCTGCTACTCATTGGTTCTCTTCTGGTCTTCTAATTTTTGTATATTTTCTTGGTGACTGTGGCTAACATAAAGAAGTATAAGAGGGGGAATTTATTTTTTGAATTCTTGATTCATAAAGTGTAGTAGCCTTGTTTAGTTTAGTTGGGTGAAGGGCCCAAGGGAGTAACTCTCCGAGGTTTCATATATGAATTTAGGAATTTGGACTTTACAATTTGTTCTTCAGAGTTAAAAAAAGAACTTCAACTCCATTGTTATACCCTTAGGATTGCATGTTTGTACATGGTTCAGGACTGTACTATTTACAAGGCTAGCTCTATTTCCCGGCTAACTTTTGCTTGATTCATTTTATGTATGATTGGACGGCAAAAAAAGTTGTGCATCATTATTTTGCATACAGTTGGTTTTTATGCCTCATGGTACTGGATAATGGTTTGTTTGCTTGCCGCGTCAAGTACATCCTGTACAAATTTTCATGGACTTAACCAGGGTCATTTGAAAAAATGAAGTCTCTGCCTTTATGTGCATATTAATTTCATTTTATTTTATTTTTTTATGATGGTGAATATTCTTGAATTGTCTATTTCCCCAAAAATAATCCAAAATTCCATGAATATATTCAGGCACCTCATCCTTGATCCAGCATACTGGGGAAAAATCAAATAAGTTGGGTGGCCTCATAAAATTAGAAGAGTCAAATGAAACTTGCCTTTCAATCGTAGTAATGGCTTGAGATTATATACTTTATGAAGAATGTATGTCTCTCTGTGGGACAACCTAAATTTCTCTGATTGATAGAAAGTTTGAGTTATTTTTGTAGCATTATGTTAGCCCCCTCAAGGTGTATGTGAGGAGAAATTGAGGGAAGAGAGAAACACATGGCATGAGAATTTTGTTAAAGGCTGTAGCGGTCTTGGAGCGATGTGGAAGCAAAACACTGGAAGAAGAAAAAAGAGGAGGAATGAGAAGTGGATTTATGCTAGGGCTTGAGGAGAATGGGGTAGGTTTTTATTTGTTAAATGAATACTGGGAGGCACTGACTCCTCAAAATGCCAGAAATTGTGTAACTATTTCAGTCAGTTTCCATATATTGTACTGGTTAATGCAGTGGAAGTAATTGTAGGAAGTACTACCATGGATAAATAAAACCAAACAAATCTTCAATCAAACTCTTGTGGCTTATTTATAATCTGTGTTTGGATTGTGTTTGCTGAGTTGAGTGTGTTTTGCAGGTGAAGGTGTGACAGTTGAACGCTGAAGTGATTGAGCAGGTATCTGAAACATTTTAATTTAGGGATTTGTAGTTGTATCCTACTAGGTAGTATCATTTTGGAAAAAGTTGAGGCCTTCATACATACATACATTTATTTCCTCATGATGAGGAATGCAGTTCTGAATAATATGTAGCCATTCAGCACCTACGGTCGGTCCTGTGTTCTTGGTATGTGTAAAGAGTAAGGTGAAAGTCACCCCTTCTTTCATTATATGATATATACTTTTACGATGAACAGAAAACATGTATTAAAATAGGAAGCTAGAGGTGCCAAAATGGGTTGCCTGTTGTTTTGTTGAGATTTTAATTTAAATATTTAATTCATATGCTAAGAATATATCCTATGTATATATTGGCAATTGGGACGTGAGATTTTATAGCTGCAGAACCAAATTTATGGCTAAGACATCAGATTTCTCACTCCTTCCAATAGACCCTATAACTCCATGTTCGATATGATTCTCAAACCCTATTGACCAACAAGCATACGACAACGAACCTCCAACGCTTTCAAGTTCCAAATTCAATTTGTTAAGAAAAATATAAAACCCTTTATCTAAAACTACCTTAAGGGAGAGGAATAGGATTTAAAAATTATGAAGGATACTTAATAAGGTGATGAGATAGAAAAGTGCAAGATGATTAAACACAACTAAACGCTTCAAATTAACATAATTAAATCAAGACAAACAAATATGTAATCAACCAATGCAAAATTTAAAGAGAGAGAGGATAGAAATGCTCAGTTAATTAATACAAGTATTTTATATATTTTTTTGCATTCAAACTCAATTAGAGTTTTACTATTTTTTATTCAAAGAATATAATAGTTTTCTCTTTGGATTTCGTCCTCGTGTAGTACTGATGCAAGATTTCGCTCTTGATTGTTTGATTGCAAGAATTTATAAGTGAAAAGATCTCCGAGCGGGTTGATACAAAGTTTAAGTACAAGGTTTCTCTCACGAATGATCAAATAAAAACTTAGTGAGAGAAGAGAGTGAGAAAGATGAATAGGAATGATAGTTTTGATTGACAATAAGTTCTTTGAAATCTTTCTCACTTCAAGTGAGGTTTTTTTTTTTTTTTTTGTTATAGTGAAAATCATTCTTGAAATGGAAAAGAACAATTTGATTTAAATTGTATCAATTGAGTAGGTGAAAAATTATGGTTGTAATAATTTTGTCAAGGTGCATGGTCATGTTCTCATGTGCACGGTGGTTCTCCCTTCGTTTATTGTTTCAAATAGACTACCAATAGTCAATTTTACTAACTCTGTCAACCTCGCATGATCGTGTGTTTCCTACACACGATTGTATTTCTTTATTTCTTGAATATTTTTTTGAAGTTCCAAAGGCTAGTAAGACCATGCAACACTATCACCACACGAGAGCAGTACGATGAGGATTATGTTTGTGCATGATCGTGTGCCAAATCTACATGGTCATGCTTAAAGAATGTTGATTGAAATGACTTTGCACAACAGCTCTTGCACTACTTGGTTGGTGGTATGTTTTCATTCTTCATACTACATAGGCGTGCAACTTTTTCTTGCATGGTTGTGCACTGCTCAACTGATCTAAGTTTTCGATTGGCATTGTATGATTACACTTGCACAATTAGTCTAATGGTGTGACTCTTCAATTTTTCACATTCACGGTCATGCACAAATATGACACATAATCATGTTTTGACTTGAGGACCTTGACCATCACACAATAAGGCTATATGGATGAAGAGCTCATGTTGCTTTGTATATACTTTTGCATGATCATGATGATTTTTTAGACATGGTTATGTGGTTAACTTAAATCCTTTGACTTGAACATAATGAGATTGTATGAGAAGATTTGTCGTGTTTGCCCTCAGATGTGCTTACACGATCATGTGCAACAACTACACTATCATGTTGGACTTGAAATATTTTTCTAAAAATCACAGTCTTTAGCATAGGAAAAGGACACAACATTGTGTTTTCCACGCACATGTTAAAATATAACTATGCACGATCGTACTTGAAAAACACATGGTTGTGTATTGTCTTAAACCTACAAAAATAAAAGTTTTGCTCTTTTGGTCATAAACTAAGTCATGCTAATGTCTTATTAGTCCTTTAAATATATATTTATTATCATCAAAACGCCAAGACTCAAATAATTTTTCTTTTTTGGATTAATGACAAAAATATATTAAATTTGCTAAAGTTTAATCAAATAAAAAAATTTCAAAATGTCATACTTACATTCCTAAGTGCTCCCTCTTTTTAATTCATTTAAATCATTAAGTATTGCTTGCCATTTAGGCACTCTTTCTAAGTGCTCCCCTTTTATTTCATTTAAAACATCAAGCATTACTGGTTATTTATATATTACCCTTTAATTCAAACTTTGTCATACCATAACTCTCTTCCCCTTTTTGACATTAATAAATAAAAAAAATAATTGACAAAATTTTCTCTATTTTCTTAAGATTTGCCTTTTTCAAAACAACACAAAACTCTCCCAATAGTCAATCCATATCATTAACTTCAATCAACCAATCAAAAACACAATTAAGTAAATGATACTAATTGTAAATATTCATTCATTTTCCTATAATCATTAATTTGAAAAGAGTATAAACATTAATATCCACAATCATCATCAACATTAACCTATCCAAAGTCATAAACCAATAGCAATTTAAAATAATTAAGTAATCCAAAAGCATAAACTATTTCAAACTAAATATGATCAAGATCATAAGTATCAACAGGTTCCAAAAAAAATGAAATATATGCAAGAAAAAAAAAATGATGAATGTGATTGTAATGCATGAGATGGAATGCAACTTGATCAATCTTTGGCTAAGGGACCATCATTAGAAGGTAGAGGCACAAAAGATCTTAAAGCTTAGACTTCATGTTGTAGTTCATCGACTTGACCGTGAAATCCATCAAATTCACTTAAAACCTTTCCTATGAATATATTGAAGTCACCTCTAAATTACTAAAGATAATCAAATAAGTGTTAAGACTCTAATGTGGATTGAGCTTTGAGACTAGCCTTGGCTCAAGCTCATTTACCTCTTTGAGCACTCGTTTCACCAATAGTAGTTGACATAACACTAAAAGGAGCAATGCAAGGCTCATTCTCACCAATACTAGTCTACAACCACCTGGCCATATTTTTTACCAACCTTTATCCAAAATAGAGCATTATCGTTTAGTAGGTGAACATCTTCAAATAACATCTTGTACATCTCATATTCATTTAACAAGTTTTCCAATTTGATAGCCAAAAAGGTGATAAACATACCAATGTCAACCAACACCTTTTCTTTGTCACAATTCTTTTGGATGTTATATAGCTTGTGTATCAACCATCAAGGTACATCCAAAGGAATTCCTTTATTTGTCACATATATCATGGTTAAGCCTTGAACAATGACATTGTCGTTTGTGTTAGTGCAATCATTCAAGGTATATATGATCATCGAATAGTAGATTCTCATTGTCAAATTTTTCATAGCCAAAGCTTTCACTTTTTGTTCTTCATAATAACCTAAACCACCCAACAAACTTCATGAAACTTGAGAACTACAATTACCTTGGTTATCTATAATTTCAAGGTGATCACATTACAACCACTTAACTAATAGTTATGGTGTAAATACCTAATCCTTATCACCAAACCAAAACTTTATTTAATAATTCAAAATTGTTCCCTTAGCATTAGTTTGCAAAGACAATGAACTGTAAAATTTGTAACTAAGTTTTCATACGCATTCAACCACATGAAGATCAATTTCTCTAGCTTCAAAGCATTAACAAGCCTTATAACTTCATCTCATAATCCATTTTCTCTCAAAATATCCTTATCAAGGCAGCTACCAATATATATAGCATGTTTCATCATTTTCAGTAGAAGTACCTTTTAAGGTCAAGTGCCATACAAATCCTATTTAAAATTACAACAAAGTATCAAAAAGAGGTAGACACACAAGTCCTATTTAAAATTACATAAAATTCCCAAAAACAAAAAAATAAATAAATAAATAAAGGTTATTGGCTCATGTACTAAGCACTATGCATATCAAACAAGACATACATCAAACAATCAAAATTAATAAATTAATTTTAATAATTTAGCAAGCTATTAAATTGCATTTTGCACCTTTAATTTTAATAGAATTTTGTTAATCCCAAAGGTTTCAAAATTTGTAATCAAGTTTCCATTAAGAATCAATATTGCAAAATCAACCTCTCTACATAAGCATGTCCTTTTTAGATGCAAGGCATACATAAGATAAGGTTATGATCATGTACCAAGTGAAAAATGGCACACATATAGGCATATGTATAAGGTACACAGTCGTGTGTTGCATTAGGCAAGGAATTCAACAAATTTTCAAAAGCACACACGACTACGACCATAACCATATACACAAATGATGACTTGCCTATGTATAGAGGTGTGTGTGTGACACACAATCTTGCATGGTACACTTGCATGTCACGATTATATAGGCCATGAGCAAATAACCTGCATATAGGCATGGATTCAAAATACAAAAAATCATACATGACATATTTTCCAAAATTCTAAAGTGACTTGAAATGTTGGAAAATTCTATTTTTTTGGAAAGTTATCACTAGAATGCAATGATATGATATATCATACTCTAGCGATAGTCTTATTATGCAACAATGCCTTGTGAAAGCAAATTCGTGCAACAATACAAAACTAAAACTATCAACTAAATTCAATTAACCATGTCTTCACCAAATTATCATGTCAAGTAATCCATCAAAGAAAATCTAGGAAACAAAAAGCAACACATTCAACAACATATTTATGTTCTCAATGATATCGATTGTATTAAAAAATCAATCAATCAATAGTTACATTTTTTAGTGTTATTGATCTTAAAACAAACATATAAAAACATGTTTATTCAACCAATAACACAAATGAAACACGTAATTTTGATTTCAAGGTGGCTTTGATGCCACTATTAAGGATCAATAGTATGTGTATAAATGTGGGCACAATAGAATGGATAACAAAAGTTTTCTTCAACACTTATATAACACACAAATTCACTTAATATATATAAAATAAACATAAAACATATATACATGAATCAATCCTATCCCGGAAATCTTGATAATCAAAAATTGCATAAAAGTAAACCATATGAGGTCCATAAAATGTACCTTATATAAGATGGCTCCACTTATCTTTGCGTGGCATAAAACAACTCTTAAGAAAGGATGTTTTCACCCAAGAATAGGGTGGCACTGATGGTAATCCACACAAGGCATGATCAAATAAGATATTGTGCACTAAGAATTTTTCTAGAATGCTAGTACACGACTTTAGGTAAAGAAAAGACAAAAAAGCATGGGAAACAACCCAAAAAGTTTTTTAAAAACTCTTTATGTGAAAAATGGTGTTTTCTCTTTCTCTCTAAAGAAATAAGAGAAATCATTTCTTTATATAGGCATAGGGACATGGTTTTCTGTGAAAGACATACAATTATATGTCCTTTATATAAGGTAGGCACAAGAATGTGTGTGTGAGTAGGCACACGATTGTATGTCTCATGTTTATCACATTAAATTTTGCGCATTAATGTAAGCAAATAAAGATTGTAAGATATTTTTCACCCAAATGGACACACATTAATGTGTGTTATGCATACAATTGTATGTAGGCCAAAAAACTCAAATTACAAACTTATTTAACTTTGATTGAATCAAATTCGATAAATAATTTGGACAAAATGAACCTAGAACAACACATAAATGTTACTAAGCTTAAATGTTTATTTCACTTTTAACCTCATTCAAATAGTTTCATAAAGTCTCTAAAAGTTTTTACTACTCTCTTCCCTCAAGATTCAGCTCAATTTGAACTTCAAACCAAGTTGATTATAAATATTGCTCAAGATACAAAATCAACTATCCAAGCAAAGACTTGATTCATCTCGATAAATCTAATTACTTCTCAAATCATTCAACCATTTTATGTCTATGACCTAAAAACTCTTTAATGACTTAGTAGTGTACTGTCTCATGTTAGGAAAATACATCCAACTCAACATCCCTTCTTACACAAACCAAGATTGGTCTTTAAAAAGCATAGAAATAATGTCTACCATAGGTGTTCCTCATTAGTAGAAAACTAACAATTAACTTAACGATCAAACACCATTGGATTAGGTAACAACCAAATGTTGTTATGGTCACAAGTTTAGTGGTCGTTAGTATACGTCAACATGGACCCATCAGGCATAAGGTTTTTCATTACCAAAAATGACAAATCCTATATTGAATCATCATAACCTATGCATAAATCTCGATATAGTCAATAGCTACCCTTATGGTAATCTCTATTATAGTGACATGTTAGATAATGTTAAACTATACTGATCTTTGTGTGAGAATCTAGCAATCTTTGTCTAATAGTCACATGTCCTATCTACTAAACAGAACATGTTCCATGAACATTGGGGAAATCATATCTATGGAATTTTCTTTGTAGGATATGTCTAATAAGCATGTCTAGTAAAAAATATGCACCAATGTGTTACATTAAACTATAGCTAACAACTTCAACACATATAAATTACCACCACCTTCCAATAAGATTGTTTAATGCTATGATAGTCTCATCTTCATTACTTGTGTGCACTTGGTCAGGGTAATGTGAAGCCTATAGATGACTTTTAGAATAGCCACTTTAATAAGCACATAAGAAAAACATGATCAGACTATCTAATTTCTCATTTCAGTTTTATTATTCTAAGGGCATTTATCTTTCACTTATGTATAAAAAATGCCATTGGAATAATGTTTGTATATGATATCACCAATGAACTGGTATTGTCAAGAAAATTAATTCTATAACACTAATATCAACATATAATAACCTTAAAACATATCTGTAGAAGTTATAGTTTTGAAACCTAAAAAGGTTTCAAAAAATGTTTTGAAATAAAAATATTCATAAATATGTAGCCCTATATGACGTTGATCGCTTTCGTGCACTTCTCATTGTATACATTTTAACTTGCATTATTTTAGATAAATTTTGAATGCTATTGTATAGAATTACAGGATATGAAGATTAAGCTAATTGAACAAGGCATAGCTTAAAGAGAGTCAAGTTGTGGCTCTTAAGTAGGTTCTAAGGTTAGATGCCTTAAAGATCAAAAACATTATTAATAAGGTTCTCAAAGAGAAAAGAGAAGCGTTAACCAATGTTAGGTCAATATTGGAAGTTCTGACAACTTTAGAACATGTTTAATCAAAGTAGGTGGAAGACGGCAAAGTTCAGATCCATCTAACTTATAACTTATCTATGAGACATTAATCGCTTAAAGTTTAAAGGCATTTCAAATCCTACTGTGGTAGAGAGTTGGTTAGAAACCTTAAAGAAGACTATGACATTGTTTACCACATAGGATAAAGAAAAAGTCTGATATGTGACATACCTATTGAGGGATGATGCCAAGGTATGGTGGAGAATGATGTGTTATACCAGAGTTATTGATAACATCTCTTAGGAAAACTTAATAGGGTTATTTGAGATAGTGTACAAATCTATGTGATGTATGTCAAGACCTAAAAGTTCATCAACTTGAGACAAAAGATCATGTCATTAAAAAAGTACTCCAACAGATTTAACTCACTGGTAATTTATGCTAAAGATGTAGCTAACACGGTATAGAAGAGGATAGAAATGTTTATCCATAATTTAAGATCAAACATTGCCCAAAGGATGTCATGATAAGGGATCATACCTCAATATCATATTTAAAGGCCTTGAGTAAGACATTAAGGTCTAAGGTCGTGCTAGAGATGATGGCTAAAGATAGACTTGTTGTGTAAAAAAATGAGTGTTTCATACTTTGGGTTGTTAGTATTTATGTTTGTTAGCTACTTGTTCTTACTTTATCCATATGTATACATTCATTTGTTAAACACTGAAAATAATGAAAACATGAAGATTAGTTTTCTCTCACTCAAAAGTAAGGCTAGATTCAAACTGGATCAAGCCTAAGCTCAAGTTTTTTAAGTTCAACTCACTCGAGGTGAGTTGAGCTCAAGCTTAATTTGGTTCAACTTATCAAACATATCAAAATAGCTAAAATGATATCGTTTTGATGTATATTAGTCAAAATAATTTTGTTTTAGTCAATTTGAATTAAATTTCTTTGTCTCGTTACAACCATGAGCTCAAGCTCAAGATCAAGAACTTATTATTATCAGGCTTAAGCTTACTCAAGTTAAGCTTGATCTCGAGCTAACTCAATTTGAATCTAATTTTAATCCTAATTATAAAAATTTTTATTTTATAATTATTCTTTCAAACACATCTCTTTAACACTATAGTTTCTCTCTAAAGGAATTTTTTGAAAGCTTGAAGATCAAAGACAAATTAAAGCATTTTTTGGCACCTAGGAGACTAAGGTATATATTTATGGTAAGAATTCTAGGAACTTAAGTCATTTAAAGGATTTTACATAAAATTCCAATGTCCTAAAGGCTTGAGATGAGTTTTTCCAACTCCATTGAGAATTATTTTTAATCAATTTTGTGCAACTGATAAGATCCTTATTTTTTGTTAAACTAGGGTTTTGATCTGATATATATTGAAGTACCTTGTTGGTTAATCTTACGTTTGGTATAAATTCTTCACAAAAGGTAATAGTTGTAATCTCTTGAAGTTAAGTTAAATATATTAAATGATATGGTGTAAATTTAAATATGAAGTAAATGATTGTGATTGACTCATTTTTGTTCACTGGTGTTTATAAGAATGTGACGATATATACAATTGAATAAATGGATAAAAAGTTGAAATTGGTTAATTAGTTAGGAAATTATTGTTTAAAGAACACATGATAGAGATTAAAATTGATCATCACTAAAATATTTGCAAGTTTAGAATTAGTAAAGACTTGTGTTTAAAATGTTTAGAATTGAAAGCCCTAGTTTTTCTTTGTCTATGGTTAAAAATTAAGCTAGGATAGTTTGAATTTGCAAGAATACATTTTATTCTTTTCTTTTCTTTTGGCTATAGAACAATGGTGACTTGGTACAGATTTATACAAAAGGAGACTTGCTCCTTGAGAATGCTAGTAAAAGAAAATAGACAGGTGTAAGGTTATATACAGAGAGTAAACACCTAGACTAATTTATTAGTAAAATCTCCTTAACTCATACTATAACCATAGATAGTTGAATTAGCTTTGGCATCTCAAGAAATTTGGCTCATCCTTGAGCTTTCATTCACATGCCCTCTCATGCTTATGTCTCTAAGATGGAGCTTAAGTTTGTTCCTTAGAAAAACAAAATGATCATATGAAATGACCTTTATGAGAATACTAGTTGTTTACTTAATAGATGGATCGGATGTTTTTTATTTGCACTTTATTGTTATTGACCATTTCTTTGATAAAGTGAACATTCACTTCAATGTGCTTAGATTTGCCATAGAAATAGGATTATAAGCCAATGAAACTATACTTCTATTATCATACCACATAATTGGAGTGTTAGAATATTGTAATTTAAGTTCCTTCATTAATGTCTTCAATTAGACCACTTTTGCTCCTTCATTAAGCTAAGTTCTTGTATTTACTCTCTATGTTAGATCGAGACACTGCCTTCTATTTCTTTGAACACCATGCTATAAGATTGTCGTAAAATTCTATCACAAAACCACTAGTAGACTTTTGATCTATAATGTCACATGCTCAATCACTATCAGTATATCCTAGCAAAATTATTTTGTTACTAGCAAAATACATAAGACCAAGATTTGGAGTCCCTTTCAAATATCTAAGAATTCTTTTTACTCCTTTCCAATGCTCCTTAGAAGGATTTTGCATATATTGGCTAAACCTGTTGACTAAGTAAGTAATGTCAAGTCAAGTGACTATTGTATATTATAGGCAACTAATGATACCTCTATATGAAGTCGTATCAGATAGTAGTTCTTAAAAATTTTAATCTAGTTACCATGAGTGTAAGACATGGTTTATAGTTCTCCATTTGAGCTTTTCTCAAGATATCTTGAACATATTAGTTATGACAATTGTACTTCACTATTTGTCTCGTTAACCTCTATTCCCAAGAAGTAGGATAGAATTCATAGATCTTTAAGAGCAAATTTATTTTTTAGCTTGGTACTTACATCTTCTATCAGATTCTTTAAATTACAAGTGACGATTATGTCATTGACATACACTAATAATATAATCAAGTCACCTTCTATGTGTTGAAATAATAGAAAAGAATCAGATTTTAAGTTGCTAAATTTCCACTCAATTAGAGCTTAGTTCATTTTATGGAACCAAGCCCTTAGTGTTTGCTTAAGACCATATAAGCTTTGTAAAACTTGCACATATGGTTAAGATACCTCATCTTCAAATCCTTTTAATTGTTTAATAAAAATATCCTCTAATAAGTCAATATTTAAGAAGGCATTGTTGATGTCCACTTGTTTCAAATCCCATTATTGAGGTACAACCAAGTTAAGAATAAATTTCATAGTGTTGAATTTCACAACTAGATTGAATGTTTCATAATGGTTTAATTCCTATAATTTGTAAGATTCCCTAAGCCACCAACCTTGCTTTATGTTGTACTTAGTTTTGAATATCCACTTGTATCTTATCGGTCTTATATTAGATTACCTAGGAACACAAGACTAGGTATTATTCTTCATTAAAGTTTGAAACTCTTTATTCATTGTAGCCTTCCAATGCAGAAAGTCTAAAGCTTCCAAAAAAAAATTTGGTGTGTAATCAGTATTCTTAAATACAATTTCAAAAACTTTGGCTTGAGGATTTCATCCTTGGCTCTAATGATCATTGGATAGGTATTTTTAGGTCAAGTATCTTTTTGAGTATAGGTGGCTTCGTATTGAACAAAGGCTGGTTCAAGTGATTGAGTGGAATTATTTTCAAAGATAAGATCATCAGTCTAAGCATAATTCCTCATTGGAAAAACAACAATTTGTGAATTCATATGTCATTAGATATCAAAACAATCAAATTTGAATCTTTTTACATGAATTCCAATTTAGCACATATTGTAACATATACATTCGTAACATACTTGCATCAATTTCAATCTAATCTCTCAATCATGACAAGTAGTCATATAAATATTCAAGTACAATTACAACATGGCAATCATCATCAACCAAGTATAGCAACCAATTAAGCATTTAAACATTTACTTGAATTGATGAGCTTTCAAAGCCTTGCAAAGCCATTTTTCTTTATCTTTTCTTCTTCTTGGCTTTAAGTCTTTTTATACTAGCCTTAATCCCGTTTCATCTTTGAATTTCTTCTTGACATAGAAGCATAGGGATGTTCTTTCTTCAAAAATAATTTTAGTAAATAAATTAGCCATTTGACAAAGATCTTAAAACTTTTAAAATCATTAGACTTTATAAAATAAGAGCTTAAGCTCCGATACTAATTACTGAACCCCAATAAACTTAAATAGCTAATCCTGGAAGAGGTGAATAGGATTTTCAAAAACTTTATTTCTAGTTTTAAGAACTTTTCACCCATAACCAATTTTATGCAAATAACCAGGCAAACAATTAATCAATCAAATATAAAACATATAAACAAAACAAAGAGAGAAAGAAGAAATTGCTTAACCCATTTTTATAATGGTCTGAAGCTTCTCTATAAGTCTCCTACATCTACTCCTTTAAACAACATTGCTTAAAGTTATTTCTCCATGATCTTCTGACCCATAAAATACAATAGTTCTAATTCAAAGAATTTTGTCTTTCATATTAGTTTTGATATAAGAGATTATGCCCTTTATAATATTTTCACAAAATTATACCCTTGGGTTTTAGATTACAAATACAAAGAATTTGCCTTTACACGGCTGATACAAAAGTTTCAGCTCACTCATATTCTTTCTTAAAGATTTACAATGAATTTTAGAGGTAGAAAGTGGAGAAGAACGAAGAATAAGAGAAATACAAGTTTAGTATATGTTTTTCTAACCCTCTTATAGTCAAATCGACTAGCTTTTATAATGTTTAAGTGAAAAGAGTTGTTGCAACTTATATGAGAGTCGTTAAAGAAGTTTGGATAGATGTATGGTCATATTTTTCTGGTGCACAATCATGCTCTCATCAATAAATGCAATTCGATGGTCGACTTCTTTTTATTGCATTAACCTAACATAGACGTGTGCTCTACACACACAATTGTGTTTTGTCATATTCTCAATTCTTCAAATTTCTAGAAGGCTACATGTTCTTGTGCACAATACCCCTCATGATCATCACACGATTAAAATCTTCTCTTACATGGATATGTGTGATTTTTGCATGAACGTATGTCCATGTTTTTACTTTTAGCTTCAGTATGATTGAACATGCGTAGAAACCTTGGCAATGTGCCTTTAATTTTTATGACATGTGATTGTACGTTCAAAAGTTATATGATTATACCTCTTAGCATTTTATTGCATAGATGTTTACATGACTAAATAACTGGTGTGTTCCCTTGATATAGGACACATAAGGTTGTGCTATCGTGTGTTTGGCCAAACCTATAAAATAAATAATCTTTTGTCCTCTTTGCCATTACTTAATTTATGCAAGAACAAGTTAGATATTTTAACATAGTTTTTCATCAGATCAAAATACATAAAGGTCCAGTAGAATGCATCCTATCAAGCTTGGCCTCTTGATTAAGAATAAGGGTATAAGTCTTTTATAGAGATGATAACTTTCTAAGTGAAGTTGCAACGAAGACCACAATCTCATATTCGATTCCTAAGCTTCTATGTATTTAGAGAACAAGTTCATCTACTGGTACATGATAACCAGCTAGATTTAATTCATCAATTGTCTCTTTCATTTTGTTAAAAAAATTGATAATACTAAGTTATCCTTTTTTAGTGTTCTGGAATTGCGTTTTGAGATGCAAGACCCTTGACTAATACTAAGCTTCATAAAGTTGCTCAAAAGATATCCATACTTCATAGGATGTGCTACAACTTGAGATCTTCTCTAGGATGCCTTTTGATATGATTGAAAGAAGACATCCTAAAAGAGTTTGTTCATATTTCTTTTAGTTTATAAAGTCTAGATTTAGGAAATTGATAACCTAATTTGAACTAGAACTTGAGGTGATGAATTGTGGTGGAATAGATTTAGAATCATCGATGAATCTATTAAGATCATTGTCATGAATGGGAGGAATAACTTGAGTCTTCTAGGTTTAACAATTATAGAGATCAAGTTTTGCAGGGATAGTAAAGTTAAAGGTTACAATGGTAAAGGATGACTATGAGAAGGAAGTAATTCCAGAGTATGAGTCTCTCCTTTGACTAAAAGCTCTAATACCAAGTAGAAGATTAAGCTAAGACAATTTGAATATACAAGAATAAATTTTATTGTTTTTTTTTTTTTAACTATAAAAAAATGATGAATTAGTACAGATTTATATATGAGGAGACTTGCTCCTTAAGACTACTAGTAACGGAATATGGACAAGTGTAAAGCCATATGCAAAGAGTAAACATCTAGAGTAATTTGTTAATAGCTCATACTAAGACCATAAACATCGTGACATAGCTTTTATGTCACTAAGGCATAACACATCTAATAAGTTTATGCCACTACGTAAAATTTCATCTATCATGGCACAACACTTGAAGACGTAAAAACTATAGAAGGTTGATATTGCAACACAACTTTTATGTGAACACGACATAGCAAGGAATCAAATCCAGATGTAACACAAAAAAAAAAATGTATGTCATAGCACCTTGTAGAATGTTCCTAAAGTTAGTTTAAGTTAGTTTTCAACCTCTTTTAAGACCCTTACACTACCTTTCAAGCTTTAGCAAGTTAAAAATAAGTTAACAATATGTATAAGATAGTAGGTTAATGAAGTTAGAATTGGGGACATAAGTTGAGAGAAGCTAAGCTACAAAAGTAAGTTAAAGGATGTCATGCTAAGCTTTATTTTATGTTAGGACATGTCATCAAGCTAGTTAGTGTATGACTTGTTTACTATGCCATAAGTTCATTTAAAGGTATGCTAGAGGTAAAGGCAAAGTGATATGTATTATAGTTTCATAAATGTATAATAACATGCCTAAGCATGTGAATAGTTTTATACATGTTTTCCAGTTATATTAAGCATGAGCATGTCAAGGGGGATTGTGGCCTTATATTTAAGTTATATTATTAGGCTAAATAGCATGCATTTCATATGAGTATTAATTCAAAGTTGTCCATAATAGGTAAGAGGTTTAAGAAAGTACACCGACAAAGGACAAGCCTCCATAACCATGTACATGTAAGGTATGATTCATAGTTTAACATTTTTACTTAACATGGTCAAGGTTTCAAATCATTGTTTCAGAGTAATTTGATCAACATAGAGAAAAGTTCAAAATTAAAGTTTATAATAAAACTTTCAAGCAAGTTTTCATTTGCATAAACATTTTAATGCATAAGTCTCATGTACACTATTGCATTAGTTTGCATGAGTTTTGTTAAGTACAAGTAAAGGACATATGCTACAATGTCTACGTCAAGGAAATGTTAAGAAAGACATGTGTCTACTAAATTAATAGAAGATCTCGAGTATATCTTAACATGTTTTGTAAGTAATATGGAGAGGATTATTTGTTTACGGAGTCCAAACAAGGCATAAAAGGTTGTCAAAATGTGCTAATCCCAAGTGACAAAGTTCAATTCTTAAGTTTTATAAATCCATGATAATATAAAGATGATGTTTTTATGTTATTTTAACAAGCATTTTGTATGTTTTCACATATTGATTGTAAATCATTTTAAAAATTGCTATGTTTGAATGATAAAAAACTTAAATTGTGTTTGTACACAAAATGAACCGCTTCCATGATACGTAAAGACAGAATGAAACCATTGATACTCAAGATAACAATAATCGAGAATGTCACACAAATAAATCAAGAGTTGACCTCACGACAATACACAAGGTGTTTGGTTTATATCATGTGTTTCCAAAAAAAAAAAAATTTATATATCTAACTTTTAAGACGAAATTTCAACTTGTATTATTGCACACTTTCCAAACTTGAATGCTCTAGATTTGCCATAAAAAAATCCCTAAAAGACACCCGGTTGAACAGGTTGTTACAAGAATGGCACAAGGAATAAAAATGTCACCGTTTAGAAAAAGAAAAAGATGAAATTCCTCCTAAATCCCTGGTTAGTTCATAGCAGTGAGACAAGGAATGAGATTCTTCTTGAGAGGAATGTTTCCTAACACTGGGATAACAACATTGTCTAATTTACCCCTTCTTTAATTCTAATTTTCCATTTTACCCCAAACAAATTTTATCTCATTTCATCAAGACCAGCAACTACATGCAAACAATGTCAATGCCATTCCACTCCTTCCTAATATTTTCATTCCCATCCCAGTCAGTCAACAAAGCGAAAATCGCCAAGTTAATATATAATCAATATACTAATAGTGGATCACAGTTTATCATGCATATTTTAATCAATATCCCTGTATACCCTGATCTTGCGTAGTAGAGTTACTAGATCTAGCAATAGTTTCGAATACAGTGAATTCAACAAAATTTGGGAATTTCTGTACCACAATTTGGGTGCCATGAATCATAATTCCATCACAAAATTTCAAACATGTATGTCACAAGACTAAAATTTGGTAGTAAATCAAACAACATAATCTAAAGAATTAACAATGAGAAAGATTTGCAAAATTCGGACGTCGATGGATGGAAGACTTTGTTGTATTGGAGGTGCTCATGAAAAATTTGCACCTATGTAAGAATACAAGTAAACATTTACATGGAGGTTGCTAACTTACAGTCAATACCAGTTCATTGTATCATGTATCTATATATTCTGCAGACTGTATGGTCCTCAACAGCTCCTTTAAATTAGCCAGAACGTGGCGTGGCCCTAAACTCTTAATACCAATGAAATTCAATAGCTGCTCTACATCCTGGAATCATAAGAAGATAATAAAAGGTCATAATAAGAAGCAGATGCATCCTAATATTCCACTTATCAAAACAAACTTTTAACAAGTGAAAGACATTACCATCAACTACCTAAATATTAACCAAAGCAAGTGATTAATAATTCAACGAGATCTTTTTCACTATAAAACTCAAATAATATGAATATGATGCACTAGCATATGCTTCTCCCAGGCCCATATCTTAGGGGGATGGAATTATTTTTCTCTTCCCAAAATATATGTAACAGAGACAAGTGAAGTTGCTGATGAACCACTAAAACGAGTTGGTAAAACTTATTGTTCTGGTAAGATATCTAGCTTTGTAAGTTAAAACCGAGATTAAGAACCAAAATCAACAAACACTGAGAAATTCTCAATACCTCTAGCCTATCCAGAAGGTAGGATACCATATATGTAATCCTTTGTCTGTTCCCACTAGGAAAGTTGTAGTGTCAACATGGGCAATAGAAAATTCCATGAAAAGAATTTCTCTTGGGCAAACTACCACTTCTTCCTTATTTAACTCTTGTAAAATAATCATCCAGTTCCACAAGGCCCAGCAAAGCAACATCATAAGAATCACAAAAGATCCTCAAATATGACATAGATTTATTTGTACTTCACCAAGATTACCATTAACTTTCTACACTTACTAAAAATTTCTGATTGCAAGGTTCATCACATAACCAAGTTGCAAACAAGTACATCATCAAGTTAGTATCAAAATTCATCTTCAAATCACTACTAATAGAGCCACAGTTCTGATGACAGCAGTAAAAATTTACAGAAATTCAAATCCAAGTACATTTAGTTGTTCTCAGTCATACAACAGCCTGGAAGACCAAAAACAAACATATACACAAAATGCAATAATTTTTTAACAATATATACTACATTTTCTGTTTCAGTAACTTTTTTTATGATTTTTTCACTGTTTTTCCTAATTATCCTTTTTTGTTTTGGGGAAACCTGAAAGCTTTAGTATAGCTATCTTGAAAGTACTGAGCACAGAAAACAACAATTTTCAAGCACAAGTTCCTGTGCAAAACTGAACCAAAGATAATAGGCAAAGAAAAAAATACCTTATTCAACAAGAATACAGCATAAGCTGCTCTTGTAGTGTCTTGACCATCTAAAAAGAGAGGAAATTCTACAGGCTTAGTATTTGAGGAAAGTGTGCTCAACGACAAATCCGATGATGAAGGCTCTACTGAAGGTGCATAATCATTTATATACGAGCGGGAACCACCCAAGTGCAAAGGATAACGCAGTGGAACTTGTAAATAAGAAGCTATAAGTGAAACTGCCTGAAAGAAAACCAAAAAGTTCAGTGAGTTTAATTAACTGGCTCAATAGCCAGAAGAACAGGCAACAGAAAGAGCTGACTGACTCACTCTCGACAACAAAAAAAAAAAAAAACACTATTATATTTTAAAATAAAAGGATAAAGCTTTTAATACAATCTTGGCTTAAAATAAGCCAAAGAACATATCCAGACATGTATCACTGTTAATACTGTTAGGAGTAGACCCAAAAGAAAAAAAAAAGCCAGACAATAACTTTCTGTTCAGCAAAGAGAAAGAACAGACATGTGCAATATACCCCAAGGCAGTTGCGGACCTCTGAACCTCCTTCTTGTCAGTAAAAAGGCTCATCTTTGTAAAAGGAAGCATAGTTAAATGCAGGCCTAAGATTGTTAGGGATCCTGGATTAATAGGTTTAGATCCAGCAGCATTCCCTGATAGAACCAATAACATATATATAAAAAATTTGTAACAAAGCACTAACTCTTAGTCCCAATTTAAAAAATGAGGCAGCAGAGTCAATTGAAAAACCATTTATCGGTAGCAAAATGCATGTCTAGATCAGAGTATTTTGAGAGATCACAATTTGACACAACATGAAAATATATATATTAGAGAAAGAAAGATAGAATCTTAGAAGAACGAAATATAAATTACAAATATATTTATAAAAACACATTATTGGAATCTTAAAAGAGGTTTTAAAGTGTTTAAAAAATCAGAAGAAATCTTAATTTCATAAAGAAATATCAATCTTGAACTGGGTAGCAAATGGTGTAAAAATCTATAAATGCTGAAAACTAAATTACATGTCATGCAAACACAACAGGTTTTATCAGAAATAGAAAAAAAAAAATGCAGTAACAGCTCAGATATTGGTTTTCCTGCCTTTATAATTTCAGGCATCAAGACTATAAAAAAGACAAAAGCCCACAATTAAGCATCAATTTGCATCCACAATCAAATCACCTGATTTACTACCACTTGGAAATGATTCAAGTTCTTGCTCTTGTTTTGGTCCAACCAAGATCTTTACAGGATAGAGCAAAGACACTTGTTGAATCATAAATTGCTGTCTCAATCGTAACATCATATTCAAATTTTCAAGATGACCATAACCCTTTTCTCCAGAAAGTAACTTATTTGATTCCTGCAATAAAAGCATGACCAAACCTTTAATACTACCCACATCTGTCTAGTCACAATATCTTCAAACTGGAACATCAAGAAAAAATCCATAGAGTCAATTATACCCATATGAAGCTACTATGTTGTAGCCTAGGCATGAAAAAAGAATAGAAAATAAAAACACGTCACTATAATAACAAAGTGACAAACAAAGCATAATTTTTTTTCCACACACACATATATATCAGTGACTAATTCATGATTGTAAAATATGAGTTGGCACTTGATACTTGATTTATCAGAAAAGTTACACGTATCTCATCTCCATTATTCCCAGAAGAATCTCTGATGGTTTAAATGCTAACCTCAGCATGCTTTTCAAATAATAATCAAAGCTGCAATGGCTGTCTTAAAGCAGGAAACTTACAATTTTATGATTTTCTCTTTGCTTTTCAGTTAACAAACTTAGCAAACCAAGGCAGTCTCTTAACCTAAAACTTCCAGACATTAACAATTTATCAACCCTAGATTGACAAAACTTACCACAGATGATCCACAGTTAGTGTTGGGTTCACATTTTTTCAAATAATTGTAATGTTCTTAATACTTTTTTCTGAGTACATGTGCATATAAAATTTCACACAATATTAAGAGATTCCCACATGTATTTGGCATCTAAACAAAATCATCAATTAGGATTACCTGCAATCGCTTCCTAGCGACAGAAAGAGCTGTCCCACCCACTAATAGAGATCTAACTTCCATACCAAGTCTTTCCTCCTGCTTTTTAGCATCCTCCTCAGCAACCTTAGAAAGCATTGACAGTTTTTCCATCATGACTCTTCTCACCTCCAGTTTCTCCTTCATCTGCTCAAGCTCATTTGCTCGTTTCAGTGACTCAGCCTTAATCTGCCCAGCACAGAGCCACCCGCTAATCCGCGGGCTAATCAATTAAGAGTAAAGAAATCTAACGAACAAGATACAACACAATAGGTACAGAACAGTACACCAATACTTATTGTTACGAATTGAAAAGAGCCCCTCACAATTATATCCTCATCATTTTGTATGAATGCAAGTCATAATTTACCCAAAAAAAAGTAATAATTCTTCATTTGGCCAATACACGCAGCCAAAACACTTGCAAATTATATTCCGCTAATAACCACAACTAGTAATAGTGCCAAATTGACCTTTTAGACTAACAAAAGCATATGTAATCAATGATATTCTAAGGAATTCAAACTATGGAAACTAAAAGGATGCAATAACTTTACAGCAGTAACTCTAACAAACTCGTTAGTATTTATTCAGAAGCCAAAAATAGAAAAAGGAAAAACAATACAAAATGTTTTCCTCCATCAGTTAAGAAACCAAACAGAGCATAAAACTTCATCCCGCAAAAAATTACACCAGTTTCATCTCAACTGAACCTGATACTGAGATTCATGGAAGCTGGATTTTCATCTTCATCAGAACCAGTAAAGTAACATCATAATTGCATTATCAAAAAAAAAAAAAAATTAGAGGAAACATGAATCAAAATTTAAACAACTTAAAAAACATGACCGATGTCACCATGTTCCCAGCAAGTAACCTCTCAGAAACATAAGCTCCTACCAATGAACTGAACCCCTATCTCAAGCGAAAATAATATTAGGAATTCTACGATACCAGGACACGTGAAACATACCCCAATACAATTTTACTTACTAAAAAGAAATGACTAACGAATTAAATGAAAATTATTAAAAAAAAAAAACCATACCTGAACCAGATAGTTGAGCTTGTCTCTAAGAGAATGATATTTATCCTTAGCTTGTTGAAGAGCCGAGGAGAGACTCATTAATCGGGCAAGCTCTTGCTCGAAATCTTCCCATTCGATGACTTTGACCTTTTCAAGATCGACGAATTTGGCTGTTGAAGAAGAAGAAGAAGAAGCAGAAGAGGAGAGAGTAGGCGGCTGTTGTTGTTGATCCATGAAGAATCGACGAGACCGAGTTCAAAAGCGGATCATGGGCCCACCTCATCGTCCTAAATCAACGCCGACCTGAGCTTTCATTCATGGAGTAATTCTCGTTTTCTGTTTGTTACAAAATAAATTTTCTCGCGAAAATGGGTTTGACAAGGAAATGCAATTGAAATTTAGGGAATTGTATTTGTTGATTCCAAAATATACGCTAGAGAAAGAACGTAACGGGACGGGACGTGGAAAGTTTGTTGTTCTAGTAACGTCGTTATAACGGGAGATTACTTCTTGGGTAAGGTTGGTTCTTCTTTAAACTTGTGTTTAGTGGACAACCTGCTTGCGTAAAATACCAATTTGTCTCTAAGATTTACCCGAATACCTTAAATTTAGCAAAACTATATATACTTTCATTTTAGTCCGTTTTTTAACATTTTAGTCCCTACCAATGGGATAAAAGCTTAATACTAGAGATGGATTCAGCTAAAATGAATCAAACTCAAATTGAAGCTTTAGCTAAACTTAAGTCTGGCTCATTTTTCCCTTTAATGACATTGTTTACTGTATTGACATTAGTTTTCACCTCGTCAATAACTATCAACGATATTGTACATCAATTTAAACAAGTTTAAATAGCTATCATAAATTTGTACCAAGCTTAAGTCAGTTATATTTGAACTCAAATTAAATCCACTCCTATTGATAGGAACCCCAAATCTTATTAATAAAATTCTACCTTATTACAAGGTTGTTTGTTTTTTATTATAAGTTAATCAAACTAGCTTATAAGTTATTAAATTAAGCCGATAGAATTTTTTATTTTTTTTTTGGGGCTTATATGCCAAAAAAATAAGTTAGAGGAACTAGTTTTTTATTTTAGTGTTTATACGCACTTATAAGTTATTTTGACGAAGAGTCTGTTTGACCTAGTTTATGAAAATTAATTTATAACCAGCTAACACTTATAAGTTAAATTGAACTTATAAGCATTTGAAATTTTAAGCAGTTACATGTTTGGTTAAATTTTATTATAATATGATCGAATTATATTTTTATAATACTATAATAAAAAAATTAAATTAATATAATTTATTATTTGATAAAAGAATTTAATATCTTTTTTAATCATTTTAATAATAAAATATACTTATAAGTACTTTAACCAAACACATAACTGTTTTAAATTTCAAATGTTTATAAGTTTAATTTAATTGATAAACATGGTTTATGAGCTAATTTTTATAAATTAAGTCAAAAAAATTTCTAAGAGTAATCTTGTCTTAACCATTTAACTCTTAAACGTGTGTTTAGTTTGAGTAATATTTTATTATTAAAAATAAAATATTATCACTAAAATATAGAGATTAGTAAAATTAGCATGTACTAATAATTATGGTGTTTGTTTAGTAGTAATAAAAAAATTAATATATTATTTTACTTAAATGCTCTTAAAAGGTTATTATTTATAAATTAATATTGTGTTTAGTTTATCTAACACGTCTTAAGTTTAAAATAAAAAAAAAAATTGTGTATGTTGTAAAATATTTTCTTTCTTAGTATTATATCAGGATTTTTTTTCATATTGTTAAGTAATTAAATTATTTTTTCAATTTATCATATTATTAATTAATGAAATTAATTAAATTTATAAGTTGAGTTGTTTATTATTTTTAATTTAAATTGAGGGTATTTCTATCCTAAAAATCAATAAATGAAGGTAAAATTGTAATCAAATTTTTATTATTTTGGTAATATTTTAAAATTTACTATGGAGGTGATAATCAGATTAACCTTAATATTACCTATCACGTCACTTTACTATTAAAAGATTACTAGAATTTTTACTATGTGACAATCAAATAAGAAAATAGTCACATACTACCATGAATTAAACGCTTTTAAATCTAATTAGAGTTTAATATTTGATTCAATTGCATGTATATTTTTGTAGTCCTTTTATAGAGTTTTAGAGGATGATTTAAGCATTTACCCTCAATGTGTGCATATTCGAGAACCATAATCAGAACTTGTCTTTGGTTGAACCACTTGAACTTAGGCATGTTTTTAAATCTAAAGTGTATGTAGTGTTATTATATTTTTGTTCAAAAATATGATACTATTGAACCATTAGTGTTTTGATAATAATTAATGTAACATCTCGGGGTTAGAAATGTCTTTTAGGCTACTAATCTAGGGTAGAATGAGAATTGATGAGTATACTAGGGTTGTGAGAGAGTTCAGGGGTGAAATAGATGTTTTCATAAAATTAGATGGCTTTTGCATGGATCATGTTGAGAGGATTTGCATGCAAGCTCGGAAAAATAATATTAGTGCCATTTTCCAACCATGCACGACCATGCATGTTGAGGTGCACGCCCATTCATGCGATCAGAATTAGCCACCTTAGTTTTAAGTTGAGTTTATCTCATTTCTAGCCATTTTCACCTAAAGTTTTCCTTTGATTTCCAGAGACCAGCAACCCTAGAAAAGAATATCAGTATCCAGGAGCTTCCCATCCAACTAGAGAGTGAGATTTCCTTGAGAGAGAAGTTGAATTTGCCATGGCCAGAGGTAGGTATTTCTTACCTCTTTCCCTCTCTACCTTTGTGTGATGTGTTTGCTATGCATGAGTATGAGATTGATTCCAGCATGCTTGTGATGTCTCCTTGCATGTTTGATGATTTTGAGTTGATGATGATGTTGATTATGCATGTATGATTGATGAGTATGAGATATGTATATGTGTATATGATTTTGAGATGTGGAAATGATTAAATAGCTGATTTGGTGTTATGGATGGAGTAAGCTTGTGTTTATGAAGTGTTTTAGGTGTGAGAATTGATTGATTCATGATTAGTATATAAATTTGATAGGGATAAGCAAAACTAACCATGACCACACTGAAGTAGAGTGAATACACGACCGTGCATATGGTGTTTTACATGGTCACGATCGTATTCATGTACCTGTGCATGACTGATTAATATAGAGTCACGATCGTGCATGTTCATGTCACGACCATGTATGCATAGAAGAAGAGAAAACAAAGAGAAATCATAGAACCTAACACGACCAGCATGTACGATCAGCACACGGCCCGTGCACTTAGACACATACGCCCGTGCATCAAGCAGAAAAGAGAAAATAAAGAATAAATAAGCATAAAACACTATGCATTCCACATAAGTGATTAAATCCAGTATAATAAGCTTAGATAAGCATACATGATGCAGCATATGTATTTCATGACATGGCATGTCATACAATATTTTCAGAAAAGGATCAAAAGATCCACATGCATATGTTTTTAGTAGAAAAACACGATGATCTGAACATCAACTTTAGGGGTGAATACGATGGGGCACTTATTACTTTCAGCATACCTATTACGGGAGCCAGTATCAAGGTTTATAACCATACTAGCCATTATATATAGGCATATGCTGGTGTGCTCAGTTAGTAGGTTAGGATGACATGATCAGTATACAGTGTGATGTACTCAGATTCAGATTTTAGATTCAATGGTAGCATATGTCTTAGATAGTTTCTAGCACGTGTTTACATAAAAAACTTATATGGTCAAGGTGTTGAATCCCTATATTTATCAATTTACGCAGCACAGTAGGTATCTTTAGATACATAATTTTCAGATACAAATTTGTAATATTTTAGCAGTTTTTATATCAATTTTTCAGATATTTCAAGATCTTTGGATCAAATAACAGTTTTTCAATAAACAGTTCTCAGAAAGATGATTTTAGTATACAGGCCAAGGCCTAGGCATGATTTCAATATACTTTATAGCATGTCATTTTCACATGACATACACAACATAACATGATTCAGTTATGATAATCAGTAAGAAACAATAAGTGTTCAGAAAACATTTAAAATGCATGAAAATCACGTGATGGTACGTGAATCGCAAAATATGAAAACCAAAACATAATCTGCTTGTAAAATGAGACACATGAGAACCAGTTTGGTTTCTCTCCAGCATGAATGTATGTTTTCAACTTTTAATTGCAATGAAAATCCTCATAGGAGGATTAGTTTAGGGTTAGAGATAGGAAACACTTATTGGGTGAATATATCACTCACTCTCTACTTTCCTTTCTTTTGTAGGTCAGTATCATAGGGGCTGAGAAGAGGAGATGACTATTGGGTGGGATCCAATTTCAGTTTTCAGTTTTGTAGCATGCTTCCGGTTTGCATGGTTTTACAGTTTTGCATTTGTATGTGAATGTATAGTGTATGTACATATATGAAAAACGTATTTGGATATTTTCAGTGTATAAAAAAAGTTTTAGGCCATATTAACTTATTTTTTATCCTGGTTTTCCCACTGCTATATTTTAGTTCAGGTTAGGTATTTATGTTGTGTATTATTGTGCATATAAGTTATTTTGAATAAAATTATATTATTATTAATTTACAAAATAGCAGGAACAGTAATATACAGTAGGAATGTCTACAATGAAAATATGTTAAAAGGACTAGTTTACCTCTTAAAGGACTTTGTTATTAAAATGAGGAGAAATTTTTTAGTGCTTACATAAGAAACTTTTAACATACCTTTTTAATTTATAACAAAAAAAATGGGGAGAAGTACGAGCTATGTTAAAATGTGTTTAAAATGTTTTAATGTTTTTAATGAAATTTTTGTTATGTCTTATATGCAATTTTTTTTATATGATGATTATGTGTTTAATTATATTTCAACATAAGTTTTGTCATCAATAAAAAATATGAAGATTGTTGGACCCTTAGGTGTTTTGATGTGATGAAAAACTTAGTTAAAATATCTAATTTATCTTTATATGAATTGATTCATGATAGAGCAGGAAACAAGGTTTTTACTTTTATAAATTTAGCCATGCACACAACTGTGTATGTCTTGCAACATGACCGTATGTATCTTATATATGAGAGCACACGAATTGCTTACTTGTGTAAGCATCTATGCAACAAAATGTTAAAATGTAAAATAGTGCAATTTTTTAGTACATGATCATGTGTCGTAAAGTGAAAATGTATTACTATGTTGCCCATGTAAGTCCAATTATGTATATTTAACGCTTGGACGCATGCTTGTGTAGAGATCACACACATGCCTATATAGAGAAAAAATATTGATCATGTGATGATCGTGAGGGGTATCATGTTCAAACTCATACAATCTTCTAACAACCTGAAACCTTAGAGATATGAAGGTACATGATCGTGTGCATAGAGCACACGCTCGTGTTAAGTTGGTGCATTACACAGAAGTTGACCATTGGACTACAATTAATGTTAGGAGTATGATAGTATACCAAAAGCACACAGTCATGCATCTGCCCAAATTTGATCCAGTGACTCTCAAATTAGCTATAACAACTCTTTCCACTCAAACTTTGTAAAAGCAAGTTTATTTGAAGGATGGTGGGTTAAAAAACATGCCTTAGAATCCTATTTTTTCATTCTATATTCTTCTTTACTTTTTCTCTCTAATCTCAATTATATATCCTTGAGAAAACCTCCCTTGTACTTCATCTTTGTATCAGCCTCTAAGAGGCAAATATTTCTTTGTATTTTACGATATACAAAAGGGTGCAATCCTAACAAAACTAGTGGTTTGGTGAAATCCTATAAAACTATTGTAAAAGGCAAAATTTCCTTGGATAAAAACTGCTATATTTCGGGGTTTGAAGATAGTGAAAGAAAAACTTCAAATAGGGTTATTTGAAGGACTAAATGTAAGAGACTTGTAAAGAAGCTCCAAACCACTGTAAAAATCAACTGAGCATTCTCTTCCCTTACTCCTTATTTACTGCTTTATTTTCTTTATTTACTTGTTTTATATTTGATTTATGTGTGATTGTTGATTTTCTTGAATAGGTTGGATTGTTGGTTATGTACATTAAAACTTGTTTTAAGTGAAAAGTTTTCAAAGTTAGAAAAAGTTTTTAAAATCCTATTCACCCCCCTCTAGGATTAGCCATAAGTTTATATTAAGGTTTTACAAATGTGACACACAATCGTGCATGGTCATTTGTGAAGGAATAAAACCTTTTGGATTGTGTAGCCTTATCATGCATGAAAGTCATGGTTCTCAATTAAATGTAATGTTGTGTGTGTATTTCCAATACAATTATGCATATGAAAAAAGAATAAGCCCATCACTAAATTGATTGTGTAAGTGCAATTGTGTAACACCAATCTTCAAAAAGGATAAGTTGTAATGATACATAATCATGAAAGAAGAAAATGCATGACCATGTGTTATGAAGAATGGATGAACACCACAACCTTGTCATGCAAAGCTGATCGTACAAAGTCAATATAGTCCACTTTCTTGTAGCATGACCTTGCAGCTTTGGCATACAACCATGCACAAGTTTATTGGTAATCATGTGTGTCTCATGTGTTAATAGTGTTATGATCCCATGTGAGGGTCTAGAATTTTAAAAGACATTTATAAAGTGAAGAAGAATCCTATATGTAAGAAACATAACTGTTCGTGGTTAGTGGGTAAGGTGAATTCAATAGTTAGGAGTCTACGAGACAATAAATAAAGCAAACATGATCATGCACTCAAGGATCATGACCATGCAATTGGAAAATTTTTCGTAACCATACTCTTTTCATTTACTCAATGAATACAAATTAATTGCAACGAGTCCTTTTCATTTTCAACAAGTCTTGTAATATATAAAAGAGTTTATTTGAAGTGAGAAAGGTTAGAGAACACATTATCTAACAAGCTATCAATCTTTATTACTTTTTCTTACTCTACTCTCTCATACAGTCTTTACTTGATTAATTATTGAGAGACATCTGAACTAAATTCTTATGTCTCAATCTACTTAGAGGTACTTTCACTTAAGAAATTATTGTATTCAAACATTAAGGTGAAATCCCTATGAACTATTATTAAGGATGAAATTCTCTTGTGTAAAAACTATTGTATCGTCGATTTTGGAAGATAATGGAAATTTCAATTAGCTTTGATGGAAGCAAAAGACATAGAAGATTTGTGTTTAAAGCTTCGAACATCTATAAATTAGCTTAGCAATCTCTAACCCTTATCGCTTTACAGTTGCTTTGATTACTTATATGTTTATGTGTTTTGGTTTGAATTATTGAGTGATTTAAAATTTGTTTTGGCATTTATATAATTGTCACTTTAAATTATCTTTCATAAAAATTTTTAAATCCTATTCACACCCCTTTACGATTAATTCTAGCTAAAGGGCTTTACGTATACATTGATAACAAAAAAATTTTACATATCATCTAACCTAAAAACTAGAGGTTCACATATATTATCTCTTATAGCCCCTAATAAATATCGAATAGCTAATAATTTTGCCCTAGGATTTGAATAATGAAGTTACATTTTTCTAATATTTTACAACATTTTCTTTCATTATGCGCGCAATATCTCTAAAAACATCATGAAACCTATATTATTTAAAAATAAACTAATTTCCATACTTAAATATAAAAGGTTTTCAGGATCTTTAGGTTGCGTATTAAAAAATTCGATTAACACTCACAAGTAGGGGTGTGCATGCTACGGTTCAGTGTGGGTTGGAAAAATTTTCAATTTGAACTGAAAAAATAGGTTAACAATATCTCAACCCAAACCAAAATGAAAAAATGGTGGTTTGGCTTATGGTTTGTGTATAATAAAATCATAAACTTAATCTTTTATCAATAAATATACTTAACTTTGCCACAATAGGTTGAATCAAAAAATAGAAAATCAAAGCTACAAGATAAGATAAATATTGAAATTAACATCATCAACAATTATTTTATTACCTTTAAAGTTTCTACAATAGACATCAATATCAAACAGATTCATTTTTTAGCATCTTGTAGTTTTTTTATTCAATAAACTCACCCACCAAATAGGTATTTTTATTGATCTTTTATAAATGATTAATTATATAGTTGAGAAAACAAGAACAATCCTTTTGACACATCTTAACATCACAAAATCAAATATAAAGGAAATAATACCTAAATTGAGTACAAGTCAATTGTATATTTGAACAAAAACCATTGAAGAGGAGAGACATAGCAAAGAAAAACCAATTGAAAAGAGAGAGCTGGTGTCAAGTCTAAGAGAATTGGAGTTAGGATTGGAGTTAAGGTAATATTAGGTAGTACAATAATAATTTTATTTATTTATTTATTTATATACATAAATATAAAATGAGAGGAAATGGGATAGTATATATTTATTATATATATATAAACGGGTTGCAGGTTGGTTTAGATTTATAATCACCCAACCCAACTTGTAACTCATTTTTTTAAAAAACAAACTCACACCAACCTGTTTAGTTAACATAACTTGAGCCATTTTTTGTTTAATGGTTTTGTGTGATTTTACAATTTGGATAGGGTTCTACATACCCCTAATCACAAGCTTTCAACATAAGATATGTAGAACTTCACTTAGTTTTCACATCATTTTTTTTTTTAATTTTATTTGTCTACACATTTGATGATATGCTTACAAACAAGATGAAAATGATGCAATATAAGTAATAGCATGTCTAATTAATGTTATATAATCTTTAGTTAAGCACATGTCTCTTTATATGCCACTAAATTCATGACATAACATGCATGACTAATGTGAGATAGTTTTCCATCAAAAGGTAAACATAAATTATTTAACATTAATTATCATTATTTATAGCATTATCAAAAGCTATTGTGGAGATGGATTTATTAATTTTATATTTAATAGTTGCTAAGGCATAAAAAATGGTAATATAAGAACAAGAATATTCTAATGGGCAGTTGCTCATGGATATCCTAAATCTTGATTAATAACAATCCATAAATCAGAAGTAATAGAAATAACAACATTAAATGCATTTAATTCATTTCTAATTATATTTTTATTAATTCATAATTTCTTTTTAGTAATATCATTCTTAGGGTAGATATAGAAATTTTTTTAAAATACTGGTTAAACACCATGTTGCATTAATCATTTTAAAATAGTATCTTTACCATACGAAAATATTGATTACAAACAATAACATATTTGACCATATATCACGTATTGTCTAGTGATTTGAAGTAAAATTTGATATTTCTCTAACAAGTGAACTACATACACTTGAATTATTATACGACACACACAGACACACTAATCTCGATAACCAAATTTAGTTTACCCAAACCATTGTTTTTTGTCTATGAACTGAATGTTAAAAAAATTATGAATCGGGGCAACCCTAAGCCTGCAAGTTGACAAGCCTCGCCCTGTTTTATAGTTGGTCAAAGGAATTGTTCATACCCATAGTTTGGTCTAAAGGTAATGCTACCCTTTAATATTTAAAAATCTGAAATCTCACATGTTAACTGTTAAATCTAACAGTCAACAAACTGTCAAAGGGTAATTTTATCATTTTAGAGTTAAATGTTATAAAATTATAAAATAATATTTAAATATATATAAATATATTAAAAAGTTTATAAAATATTTAAAAAAATTTATAAAATTATCAAAAAATTTTTAAATTTAAAAAAATAATAATACCAGTCATCGCCACCATGCCGACCATGGTGGTCATCGCAAATCAAACCAGGTGGTCGGAATGGCCAGCTGGTTCCAAGGGAGGCCAAATCTAGCCTCCTAGCTCGATGAAGGCGACCAAATTTGGCCACCTCCACTAGAAAAAGAGACCAAAAACAGTCAAAACTAGTCAACTTTAGCCCCAACGACCGTTTTCGACTATAGTTGGCCACCTCCGCCAAAAGAGAAGATGACTTGAATTGAGAGGCTTTGGAACCAAGTGGCTAGAACGGTCATCTGATTTTATCTGCGATGGCTACTGTCTCTGGCATGGCGACAATAACTGTTATTATTTTTTAAAATTTAAAAATCTTTTAAAATTTATTAAAATATTTATAAATATATATATATATTTAAATATTATTTTATAATTTTATTATAAATTTTTATTTTATAATAAAGGTATTTTTATCATTTTATAAAATTTATTGATAAAATTGAATGAAGAATTGATGTTTGGGTTTTTAAATATTAAAGGATACAAATTTTTCCTCGGGACCAAACTATAGGTGGCAACGAGTCCTTTGGCCTGTTTTTTACGGTGTGTTACCCTAAAATGCAGACGTTTACTCAGTTTAAAAATCGTACATGACCCTTTCGGCAGAAGCTGAAATTTTGAGATCGTTAGACACTGTTACAGGGCCTTTATGCAGGAAAACCAACGAATCACTTTAAACTAATGATACAATGAATAAATAAATATCGACATATAAAATTGAAATCTAAAAAACCGTTACGATTCTATTCTTTGGGATAACTTAACAGGAATTCTCACAGAAGAAATTTATAGTTTTATTACTCCAACCAACGCCCAAGTTCAATAAAACACCACCAACTATGAGTGTTTAAAATATAATGTCAATTTGCTCTGCTCACAAGTACTTCCATTTGTTCATATCCTGACACACATAGGATTACCTTAGCAGATACCATCATACCACAGATTTAACAAAAACTATCAAATAAATTTCAAAGTAGAATAATTAACTTGTAATGCTAAAAATAAAAATAAATTTTCAGAATTGCATGTCCCTCAATTCTAAGGATCTAGTACTTGATTTTCCAGAACAAGGAGGAATGTAACCCATCAATGGCATACTTGAGTGCATCTGAAGGACTGCCCGTGATTCTGTGCGCCAGTAACTTAGACCTCAACATCCGCAGCAACTCCTTATGCCGTGATTGTTTTCTGTTTAATACTTTAACATAAGCATTTAATCCCAGCCATTCAACTTCCCCGTCTTCCAATTGGAGAACCGGGTGGAATTTGGAACCAACATTCACCGATTGCATCCGTCTCTTAATCAGCATATGCATATACCTACAATTAAAAGAGAAACAAGAATGTATGTTGAATAAGAAATTTACTAAGAGTTTAAGGCTAATAGAACCAAGGCAAGACCATTTGTTCCCCGCTTTACACTGATAGCAAACTTTGGGCTGACCTGTGAGTTTGCTAAGACCACTTTTGCAAGAAAAAGGCTTTAAAAAATGGCTCACCTTAAGGACCTTTCTATGATTTTCAGATAGAAGCTTGACCTTAGTTTGCAAATGTACGATAAGTTGGATACATAACAATGAAATTTCATAGCACACAATAGAAAAGCTTGGTAGATATTCAATCTGACGACAGCAGCTGAGTTTATATTTGAATCAAAGAACATAGGATGGCATTTAGGTCTCATGAAAGCACATAACCTCGACTTTAGATGACGACCTGGTTTGCCTTGCCAGCAGACAGTAAGTGTGGAGTTCAAATGGTTATTCCAATACCTGTTTATATAAATTATACAAGTTACCGTGAGAAGAAACTATCATATGCACATTAATTAGAATACATAGTCACAAAATTTAATTTCTAACCAAAATGCAAATAAAGCAATACAACACCTACAGATTTCATGTCACTTTCAATAGCATCTGACAGAGAATATGACATCTTTCAGAAACTGGAACATCGCTTAACCAGAATATTCATTACCTTAAATCAAATTGGCTAGATCCCGTCATATATATTCGGTCGCAAAAACTGGCCAAAATTGGATCTGGCATTATTGTCATAACCCATCCAAATAGGTTAACTTGCCAATGCAAAATAATATACTCTCTAAGACTTTTAATGCCACAAACGTACACACGTGTACACAACCACAGTCAATTACTTTTGTATTTGTGTCATCTATGAACTACCATAAAATATCAAGCTGACTCTTAATTTTACAATGCTACAACATTAGGGTTAAACTATAGAACAAAATAAAATCATAAGATAAAAATTTGTCATTTTCAAGAATAAACATTTGAGTATTGAAAGATCCGAAGAAGGGGAATAGTTTAGATAAAGTCAAAATAACCATGTCATAATACTTTAGCACCAACAGCTATGAACCTTGAAATAACAGAAATGTTGATTCAAGGTCCCTCAAACATAACCACAAAAGGTGCCAAATAAAAGCTATAAAGGATGCATGTCCCACTACAAACTAAAAAGCAGAAACAAACCTTGTATAGTCTCCCTGAACCTCTGCAGTGCTACAGTTGATGAGCAAACCACTCCATCGAATAAATGAAACACCATCCTCACCTACATAAATTCTCTTTGAGGATAGACCTGATTTATGTCCGACATCAAAATTTACACTGAATTTTTCCTCATTCATGTAGCAGTTGTAATTCGCAAATCCCCTGCGCAATCTATGGAAAAAATTTGTTGCCTGCTTCTTCGAGGTTGATATGAAAAGTATGTCATCAATAAATCTAAGGAGAATTGATTGAGATCGCCCCAGAGGCTCTTCTAAATCAATGATATAACTTGGTGATGAGATAATTGTTTTACTTTGACCATTCTCCCCACGATAATCACTCCCAGATACAACTTGAAAAACAGATTCTTGAGTTTTCTCAATAAAGGGGTAGATCACATTCCTTTCCAGATCTCCAAAGTATAATGAGCAAAGTAGAGAAGATATAACGCTTCCTTGAGGAATACCTATGCCTTGTAGGTAAAACTTTTTATCTAGCTGCAACACATTGCGCTTCACAAGCTGATTTAGAATAAATACAAGTTCTTCTTTCTTCACATATTTTCTCCAACCCTGAAACATTATTCCCATTAAAAAAAAAGGGGAAATCAGATAGAAGATAACTTTGCTCAAACCAGAGGCTACGTATGCATTCAGCATAGGTCAATCACAACTTTTAACAAGACATCAGTAACCAACACAATAATCCATGATTGGAACATACAGATATGACCTATAATCAAGAGAGGAAGACATAATTTTGTACAACGAAAATTGTCAAAGTGCCCCTCTTAATAGCAAATTAATTAAGGAAACAAAAAAAAAAAAAAAAAAACTATTTTCCTCTAAGAAAAAAAATATGTATGTAGTAGGATGAAACTAAAACTTAAAATGTAAAGGCACATAACAAAATGAAAAAGACCATGTAAGTATTGCAAACAGCATCAAACATTGAAAAAAAAAACAAAAAAAACAATCTGTAAGCACGTGATGCAGACGGTATTTTATTATCTTTGTTTGAAGGGTTTTTTTTTTTTTTTTTAAATTATTTATAAGTGATAGTAATAATCAAGTTGATGTAGAAAAGAAGCAATAACCTAAGTTCTAAATAAAAAATAGAAGATCCAAAAAGATAAATATTATTTTTTACTTCCATTGAAGAGCTAAGAGATATATACCTGATTAACAAGAATTCTATGCGCTGAAGCAAATGTAAGAGAAGATGTAAATCTTGTACAAGTGCTGACATTATGATCAATCAATACAGAATTATCATATATCTTCATTTTTTTCTTTGTACTAACTACGTGATAGGGATGTTCAAGAAGATATTTATCCTCCAGTATGAGATCATTCATTACACTAAGAAGCCTATCTTGATCAATAGAATCAAATGCTTTTGATACATCAGAAACAACAACAAAGATGCCTGGAATGGTTGTTGATGCATTCCTCAAACCCATTAGAAAAGGGCACAACTTCCGATAGACATCATTGTAATCAAACACTGACGATCCCAGCTTATCCGGTTCCTTCAACACCAAACCTTTTACAACAGCATGTATATCACGAAGAACACCATTGATGGATTTAAAATGGTCAAATTTCACTCTTTTACGACACATTTGAGCATCCTTCGGCATTCGAGAGCAAGTATCTTTGAATTCCTTTTTCACTAGCTTTGATGGTGCTTTAAGATTTGCCAGCAGCCTTACCCCATTTTCTTTTGGAAGAAGCCTGAGCTTTGAGAAACCAAATGGTCTCTCGCTTATAACACTTCTAACAGCTGCATCATCTAATTGACAATAGCTCTTATCTTTCAGGCTAGTGATAGCTTTGCTCATCAAATTTTCCCAAACTGACTTCCGATAATAATATATGTCTTGTTTCCCATGCTCACTTTCGGTGACATAGAAGTTGGCTTGTACTAATGGCAACACTAAATGCGAAAAGAACCAAAAAATCCAGTTCACTAAAAGTTTATTCTTCATTTTGAGCACAGTAGTATTCAGTTTACTGAATTCTTCACACAATATGACATTCTTCTCCATCCTATCCTTTGGCACCTGTGTTTTCAGGCAGCATGAAGAGTGTTTATCTGATAAGAATGGGAACTTTGAAATTTTCAATTTGTGCATACACTGTTTAATAGAGAATTTTTCAAATCTTCTCAGCTGTATAAACTTGGAAATATTTCTCCTTAGTACTCTCCAGTTTGAAGGAGTTCCTAACAAATCCCCAGGAATTATACTCCTACAAACAGCCCATATAAATGACTCAACCTGACTTTTCAAGCAATAAGGCTTGATTGCCTCAAAATTAGAATCACCGGCTTCCAGACTTTTCTTGCAATCTTTAGTACAGGAACGGTTAGATTTCCCACATACTTTTTTCCCCAATTCATTCCCCTGAAACAGAAAATCTAAAATAAGTAACATTTTATTTAAAAGCAAATGTAATGAAGTCAGGCATAGAGAGCTGAAAGAAAGCATTAGGCTAGGATAATTTTCATATTTGTGTTAATGAATCACATGCCTGTATATGGGTCATAGATAATGTCCCATTCCTTAGATAAGGAAAACACAAAAGATAAAAACACATAAAGAAAAGACTCTGAAGACTGCAAGCTTAGATTCTTGATAATTATAATTCATTACAGGAAAGAAAAAAAAAACCACATGGAAGCTGAAACAGGATACTGCTAAAGGCTTCACCAGAGCATGTCATATTTAACTTTCTTTCCACTTCATAGACTTGAAAAAGTTGAGCTTCAAACACCACAAGGATTACTAACCTCAAACAATGAGCTTAAATTTCCCATAAATTTTTTATCCAATGATGGAACACAATGCTTATCCAACAACCTGAAATGCTGGAAATTTCGAAATCTGCGCAAGAGTATCTTAAGTAATCTAACAAGTTTGTGGTACCTGTGGAAACAAAGGCAACAGGAAATTGATGAATTTACTTAATCAAGATGCTATAAGTCCTAATATCACAACTAGTTTCTATATTTCCTGTCATGTTTACTGTTCAACAGTTATTTTTCACATATTGCCCAAAAGATTAAAAAATAGCTTCCTTTTAAAATCTCAAAGGCATTTTCTTGGTAACCACATCTTCTACAAACAAGCTGACTGGGCACAGAAATTCTATGTTAAAAAGTTTTGAATCCTCTCTCACAACCCCAACTATTGTACATTTTCACTTTAACCATCCTAACGCCTTCATCGTCCGTACTTAACCAAAAATATCACAACTATGGCTCCCTTGCCTCATACCAATGGAAACAATCACATAAAACACCACAAAAACCTTTAAAAAGGTCCTAAAATTTAAGAATACACTGTTAAATAAAATAGCATGAACGCATAATGTTCAACTTACAAGCATGCAGATCCCATGAGACAAAAGTCACTGCTGTGGGAGCATGCCATTGACTGAGCACTCTTGTTTACATCAGATAAGCCAAATATTCTCTTGACAAGAATCTTTGAATCAGAGAAATTGGGCTTTAAAGAATTCAATATATCTGAACATATTAAGGTTTACACATTTTAATTAAGTTTGGAATTAAAGTTTTGTTTGATGTATCAAAGAATGAAAAACTGCAAAATAAAGCACTATACCAAAATAATGTGGGGGATTGAAACTATTGAATAACTTATAACAATGAGACGAGTAAAGAATCTATACTATATACGTATGGTGATGGCAATATCACTGACAGCCAATCAAAATTCAAGAAGCCAAAGAACTCATAAGCCATGTGCACATCTTAAGATGCTTCAAAGGATACGCCTGCAAGGGAGAACAGTTGAAGAGTATTCCAAATTGTAGAACATGAATCGTCTATTAATATGATCCCTATCAGTGACTAACTGGTGAGATTGTAACATCAAACAGCAAGAGCATTTTTCTTGCATCTGCAGAAAATCACAATTATAAAAGAAGAAATTGATAAACAATAAAATTAAAGAAATGGTTATGGCAGGAAGAAGAGGCCAATCAAGCCATTAAAATCCACCATCCACAAGATGTTGAAAAAAGGTTTTCTCATGGGGCATAAAGGACATAAATCAAAAAAGTTTGTAGACCATGCAACAAAAAAATTTATGAGATCATTATTGACAAACCAAAATCAAGTTGTTTCTCAGTTATTCTAAGGGAATCATCTTGTTATGGAAATGGCTTACCTTGCTGTTGTCAAATTGATGCTTCCCACATGACCCATTTTGATCATTATAAGGAATTGTGCAACCTATCTTATTACTAAATTCTTGTAAATTTATATTCCTATATTTTCTGCGGCGCTGCCACTTAAAAGGCCGTGAACGCTTTCCAGGTTTAGCTGTAACCTGATCACATCTTGCATGAGGTTGCCCTGTATTCCCCTCAATTTTAGCAACTACGGCACCACTTGTTGCAGTACCTACCCCAAAGACAGTCATCTGACCATCGTTGTAACCAGCATGCCTCCTGAATTGTCTTACACTACTTTCTTCATTACAACTAACACATCCACCAGAAAATTCTTGCTTTGTCTCAGACACTGAACGAGAAATATCAACTATTTTCCTCTTCTTTTGGTAACCTAAGCAAAAGTCAAAAAAAAAAAATCTTCTGATGTAAATTGAGTCATTACTATTTAACAATTAATTTACTAATTGGACAAACGAAGGATGTCAACCTTGACAGTCTCCCTTAGACTTGAAAAATTCATGGCTAGTGATAGAAGGGCCTGTTACTTGATGGTATCTCTTAGGAGGAAGGGGCAAAAATATAGAAGTATGCTGTAGGAGATAACACATGATATTTTCCCCGACCTGCATCCAATTCATAAATGTGAAATGGACATACCAAGAGCATGCTCATATTTTCATAGTGCAAACATGTAAGATGACATACCCTTTCTAAAAGAAGTGACCATGATGAACCACTTAGAAGCTCTAAAATGGGGCTCGAACAATGATACTGTTAAATGAACAGAAAAAATACTTTAGGATGAAATAAGGCAAATTAATTAAGCCTCCCACGAATTAGCTTAAATATAAGTGAAGACTTGGAAAATATGTATGGAACTGCCCTGCAAAGAGGTCTCACACTTATTTTGTAGGTACATCCACTATAAACTTTTACAAGCTGGATTTTTTTCTTCACATATTTTCATAATAAAACAAAAAATAATTGAATTGATGTCTAACTGAACGTAATTGTAGGAAAGGAAAAACCCAGAAGATGGTACAATCAGATGATAAACTCGCAGAGGATAAACAGATTTCTGAGCACAAATGCTGAAAGGATGCTGAAACTGTTACTAGAAGGGAAGTGACGTGGCAGATAGTTGGAGGATCAGGAAAAAGTGATAAGTGAGAAAGGAATGAGTGAGAAATTTTTTCCCTCCAAAAGTGTGCCTAAGCAAACTTTTTGCAATAGGAACAAATTTAAATCATTAATAATATAGACTTTTTATCAATAGACTATTCAGTCTTTTCTCCCGTCTTGTCTTCAACCAAACAGTCTCAGCTTCTTCTTTCCTCTGAAAGCCTTCAGTACTCACCATGAAAACCAAATATTTTCTTGAGAACTCATAAATATAAATCATTTCTAAAATTTTAAGAATGTGTGCATTTTCAAAATGTATGTGTTGAAAAAATAAATCATCAACAAATGCATGAATTTTACTTTATCGTAACCAAAAAAGGAAACTTGCCTTGTCAAAACCACCATATATGACATTAGACGTTTCCAGTATCTGACTCATCTCCATAATCCTTTCAACAATCTGAACAAACCAAACGCATTCCAAATCTAAAATCAATCCCATTACATTCAACATGGACAAATACAAAGGACCAGAACTGAACCTCGTGCTGGGACCAGTGAGTGATCAGAGAGAAACTGGAGAAATGCGGCGCTTTCTCGTTGACAACAACGAAGCATTGATGGAGGAGCTTGCGGTAATCCGAAGGATCGCCACGTTTAATGAGAAAAAACGCACTTTTAGCTTCTCCGCGTGATTGTGAAACCAGAGACATGATTGTGGCGGCAAGAGTTCGAGCTCTTTCGCCGAAAAGTTTCCACAGAATCTCTGGAACTCTCCGTTTCTTAGCCATTCTGGGTAGGGAGAAGCTGAAGTGAAGAGCAGTGGAACGGTCACTCGGGTTTGATTTAAAAGCTCGTTTTTGAAAGGCCAGAGGTACCATATTGTCATCCAAAGTTCCGATTAATACTAAGTTGTCACACGTATGAGTTTTAAAAATCAAATATTTATTTTTAATTAAAATTAAAGTAATATTTTTATTTTTTAAATTAAAATTAAAATAAATTTTATAAAAATATTAAAATTTAAAATAAAATAATATTAAATTAATAATATAAATTAATTAAAATTTTAAAAAATTTTAAAAAATGAAATAAATAATTAAAAAAATAGTCACTGATGTCAACAACGTTATCAGGTGGTTGGAAACAACCACATGGTTCTCATGGTGGTCGGAACTGGCCATCACGATAACAAAGGGAGCTAGATTTAACCGTAAAAAATTTGACAAGACGATCAGATCTGGTTATCTTCGCTATCTAAAATAGCTAGAAAAGACTTGTATCAAACATTTCGACTTTCTCCAATAGTGAAGGGGTCAAATCTGATTATATTCGTCAGATTTTTGACAGCCCTGTGATCATGGTGACCAAATCTAAACATTAAAGCATAAAGGTGGCCACTGCCACCCGCAACACTACTGGTAATAGTAGCTGTTTTTTTATTTTTAATTTTATTTTTTAAAATTTTATTATTTTTAAAATTTTTTATTATTAATTTAATATTATTTTATTTAATATTTGTTTTTTATTATTTTAATATTAAATTTTAACTCGAGATTATAAATCCTAATGCATTCACAATCATTGGAGTATATGCTTATTGTATTTGTAGTCATTAATCTTTAAAATGTTTCAAGAAATTTTTAAATTTTGAATTATGTTAGTTGTCAAATCACTTATCAACTTTGACATTTGAATCTATAACAAAAGGTGATATGGTTGACGATGTGAAAACTAACTCAGTGTAATGAAAAAAAATGATAATGTAACACAAGTTTTAAATATCTGAATGACGTCTCTCTCCTTTAATTTCTTCCTTCATCTACCAAAATAGACGAAATCTTTTTCTCTTGTCTTGATTGTGTTCACACTTCTTTCAAAAGCTAAGGTTTTCAGTTCACGTATTTTTTATTTTTGTGAAGCAAGAAGATTCTTAAAATGTGGCTAAGAAAAACTAGCATCGACAACATAATATGGTAAGAGTTTATTATGCTATTTGGCTGTTAGCTATTTATAATACTTTAATTATTTGATCTTTCATAAATGTGTTTTGTTTTCCTACTATATGAACATTTTTTATTTATGTTGCTAGGAATGTAATATTAATGTTGGTATTTTCTTGCTTTGTGAACTATGTAATATGGGGTTAAATGTCAACTTTTATCTGAAAATGTCATGTATTTTTATTTTGAATTGTTATTTGAAAATGTAATGTATTTTTATTGTAAAATTGTTTGGGATGGTCAACCTTTTTTATTTAGGTTGTTGGCAATATGGTGTTAATGTTGTTTTCTGTTTTTGTTTCATTTTAACTATCTAATGTGGAACAATTGTACACATAGTTATTTAATTTTTAATACAAAATTCAGTAACTGTGAATAAAATGTTATTAATCAGGATAATTGTTTTGAAAGATTTATTATTGTTTGTTAATTAATATGTTGAAAAGTTTATCAATGTTTACATTTTGTTTCGGCTCAAATCCAATGAGGATGAATTTACAATAGTTCTTTACTATAGAGGCAACTTTGGGGAATGGTGTTATTACGATGGAGAAATGTATTACTTGAACTACTATGATACTAAAACTTTAGGATTGATTAACTTTGACAAAATGGTCAAAAATACGAGGATTCATGGATTGGTCAATTATTTTTTGTCACAGTCAGGGCAAGAGTATAAGAATGGCTCAAAAAGTATTGATAATAATGTCAATATATATGAATTGGGCATTTGTAGCAGGCAACACAAATTGATGTGTATGTTAGGGTTTGATCAAAAACAGATATAGTGAAAGAGTTTTTTAAACTTGAGGTAAAAAGATGAGGGGTAGTGATAGAGGAAATAGAAACAGAAACTAGTCCTTCATCTCCTCCTTTTACTTCTTCAAGTTCATTTAGGAAAACAATAAGGGCAGTCAAGCCATTTTGAGGCTGGAACAAGTTATATAAATGCTAAAGAACTTGATACTAGTCCCAGTTCAAGAATTGGTGAGGAAATAGAGGCTGGACCAAGTTGTAGAAATGATAAAGAACATGAGGACATAAAGAATATTAATGATAACCCTAGTAATTTAGATGAAAATCTTATGATGGTAAATGAGGGACCTGTTAATGATGAAGACTTTTTTCATGAGACTGTTAATGATATTGAAAATGACGATAATTTAAGTGAATTTAAAAATAAGAGTAAAGTTGGAATACCAAATAGTAACAATGAAAAGACTAAATCAAATAGTCAAGGGATTAAAATTGAATGTAATTTGAATGATAATTCTTTGGAATATAATGACTCAGATGACCTTTACTCTAAGTCAAATTCAAAAAGGAAAGACATTGCAAGGTATCAAGAATTTAAGAGTATAATGAATGTCAAAACTTTAAAGTGGAAAGTTGGAATGCGATTTAAAAGTTGCCAATAATTCAAAGAAGTTATGTGCGAGCATGCATGTATAACAAATTCCAAGTTTATTTTCAAGTAAATGATCAAAAAAGATATCAAGCCAGATGCTTTAAAGATTGTGGCTAGAAACTATGGGCTTCTAAAGTGAATAATGAGGACCCCACAATGCAAGTTAAATCATGTGTGGTAATAGACATATGTGTGAAAGATTTTGAAATTTTCTAACCAAGAAATATGTGGAATGGTTTAAAGCTAACCCTTGTTGGTAAGTTCAAAGGTTTATCAACACCATTTAAGAGGAGATAAGCTTACAAGTGAGTAATATAAAGGCTAGAGAGCAAAACAACAAGTTTTTAAGATAATTAATAGTGACAAAAGAAAATAGTTTGAGAGCTTGTATGATTATAAATTAGAGTTAGTAAGAAACAACCCTGGAACCAATGTTAATTTTTAAGTAAAAGAAGGTTAGATATTTAAGGTTATATACATATGCTTAGCAACATTGAAAGAGAGGTTTGTAATGACCCAAGGGGTGTATTTGTCATTTTAGAGAGTTTGAGGGGGGGTAGAAGAGCCTTTTAGAAGTCCTTTGGGACTTAGTTGTAATTCCTGCGCATGTGGGGGTGGAAATGGCTATTTTCCACCACACACGACCGTGTGCCTTAGACACACGACCGTGTGTTTGCCCCAGCCAGCTTTATATGTTTATTTTCAGTTCAGTTGCGCAGTTCAGCTCCCAGCTTATTTTCTCTTCTTCTTCCTTCAGCTCCAGTGAACCCTAGTGTTCCAGAGAGAGATCCCCCAGCAGCTCAGCTTCAGATTCGAGATCCAGAGTCTTCCAGAGGGAAAGGCCCAGCTTCCATGGCGCGAGGTAAGTGTTTTCCTTACCTCCTTCGCTGAGTTCAGAGCCTGTTTGGCTATTTCCAGCTTATGTGAACTTGATGTGTGCTTGATTGAGTTGTTTCCAGCATGCTTGAGCTTGACATGATGCATGTTTGGTTGATTGAGTGGTTTCCATGATTTATATGCATATATATACTGTTTCAGATGATATATGCTTTCAGTGATGATGTTTGGCGTGTTTGACTTGATGATTTGATGTATTTTGGGCATGCTAGTAGCAGTATTTGACTTGTATGTGTGTTAGTTTGGAGTGTGGAAGTGTGAGTGTGGGAATTTCTGGATTTCCAGACGCCATCTGCAGTTTCTGGGTCGAGCACACGACCGTGCGTCCCTGAGGCACGCCCGTGCGTCCTCTTTTCCTGCATGGGACACGGCCGTGCATGCTCCCGTGTGCGTCTGAAACCCAGACACACGCCCGTGTGCCCGAGTGACACACGCCCGTGTGCTTTCTCCCCCAATTCCACATGCCCGTGTTTGATGAACACGGGAAGAAGAGGAAGGCAGACACACGCCCGTGTGCCCGAGTACACACGCCCGTGTGCCTTGCCCAGTTTGCTTGAATATTTCTCCAGAAGCACGCACGCCCAGCAGCACGACGGCCACACGGTCCCGTGTGTCTTGACACACGCCCGTGCGTCCCAGAACACACGCCCGTGCACAGTATGAAACAGCAGTGATTAATTTTAAATGAGAATTAAGCCACTCTAAGCCAGTTTTAAGCACACAGAACTCAGTAATCAGTTAATTAATCAGCATTTCATGCATGATTATCAGCATTAGCACGGCATGCCATATTAGATGTTTTCAGACTGGATCCAAGGATCCGACAGCATGATTTTCAGATATACATATATGATTTTTCATATATCGGATAGGGGTGGATACGAGGGGGCACCTGTGAGTTCGCACACCCGCTAGAGAGGGAAACCAGCGTCCGCCAGAGAGGACATGGTCACTGACCAAGCTCAATAGAGAGTGCTGGTTGTGCATCAGTAGATTCATTAGGACTTGAACTCACACGGCCAGGGTGCCGAATCCCTGTATTCATCAGTCTGGCCAACACAGCAGATATTTTCAGATATTTCAGAGATTTTCAGTACTTTCTGATACAGATTTCAGTATATACTATACGTATTTTTCAGGATCTTCGGATCACAGTTTTATTATCAGAAAGAGTTTTCAGAAAAAAACAGTTTTTCAGAAAAACAAGCCTGAGGGCAAGTTTTTACAGCTTTTCAGTATACATGACATCAGCATATACATTTCATTGTCATGTACAGCATCTCATGAGAACAGATGAGAAACAGAACAATATCAGAACAGTAATATAACAGATTTCAGTAAGAAAACTGTCTAGCAGAATCTTCTACGTGACGAGTCACGTAGTCGATTAGTTGTTTGACCTGCGAGTGTTGAGTTTGGAAACGCTTGCTGAGTGACTTTGTCACTCACTCCCTTCCCTGTTTCCTTTTACAGGTTAGTAGTTCGAGGCTGAGCTGGAGCGAGACCGCTGCGAGATTTTGGGGATTTGGCTCGGCAGCAGCAGATAGCATGTTGGCTCACATGCTTTAGTTTCTCATGTATATATATATATATATGTGTGTATTATACTCTAGTACACTGTATGACCAGTTTATTTTCTATACATGAGCAGCCTGGGGCTTTCACGCTTCAGTATATTTCAGCATTTTATTTACATTAACAGTTTCTTTTCATAAAAAAATTTGTTATATCAGTTTTAGCAGCAGATTTTTCTGTAGAGATTCCCGTCTCAGATATATTTTATTATTATATGAACAGTATTTTCGCAGCGCACAGTAACCTGGGGCGGGGTTTCCCATGACAGACAGAGACAGAGTCAGATATGCAGTTTATATGCTCAAAGGTGACGCGAGGGTTTGGTGGAACCTCGTTAAGACCTCAGTAGATGTCCGTAGTATGACTTGGGTTGACTTCAGACGGTTATTCGATGAGGAATACCGTAGTGCAGATATGGTGCACGCCAAGGCTCAAGAGTTCATAGAGTTGACTCAGGGCGCAGGTTCAGTGAAAGAGTATGCTACCAGGTTTAATCAGCTAGTGAGATTTGTGCCAGGCATGGCGACTTCAGAACTCGCTAGGGTTCAGAAATTTGTGCATGGATTGCACCCAGCGATAGCCAGAGACGTCATGACAGGACAGTCTCCTCCTCAGAGATTCAGTGACGCCCTGGGGAGAGCTTTGAGATCAGAGGTTTATCTCCAAAGGATGGGTGCGTTCAGTACACCAGTAGAGAGAGTTTCAGAGAGAACCTCTGAGAGGGGCAGTGGCAGAGATAAAGGAAAGAGACCCATGCAGTCCAAGAAATCAGAGAAAGGCAGAAAGCAGAGAACAGATCTACCACAGTGCAGGAGTTGTGGTAGGAGGCATTCGGGAAAGTGCTTAGCAGGACAGGGTGTATGCTTCAGATGCAGACAGCCTGGTCATCGGGCGTCAGAGTGCCCAGTGGTTGGCAGTCCCCCAGCTAGAGGTTTTCCTGGTCCAACCGGCAGAGGTACTAGAGCAGGCAGAGGTGGTCCCGGTGCACCTGGAGGAGGTGTTGGCCCTTCGGGTGGAGGCAGAGCTAGAGTCTTTGCAGTCAGACGGGATCAGGCCGAGGCAGCGCCGCATGCAGTTACCGGTCAGTTGCTCTTTCTCAGTACTCCTATTTATGTGTTGATTGATTGTGGAGCCACACACAGTTTCATTTCTAGAGAGGTAGTAGAGAGTTTAAGGTTAATCCCGAGTGTGGCAGATAGGAGTATTAGTATAGAGATGCCAGATGGTGGCACAGTTTTGAGTGACCGGATACTGTCAGATCAGGAGGTTGAGATTATGGGCAGGAAATTGAGGATAGACCTGATCATGTTAGAGTTAGCTGATTTTGACATGATCCTAGGTATGAATTTCCTGAGTGAGTATGGGGCTGAGATTGACTGTAGGAAGAAAAAGGTTAGACTACAGCTAGGCCCTGATCAGTTCTTATTTGGAGAGGGGAGAGTAGAGACCCCGCTTATCTCCTGTTTGCAGGCAAGGAGACTCTTGAGTAAGGGTTGTGTAGGGTACTTGGCTAATGTAGTCTGCAGAGATGTAGTTGGGCCAAGTATCGAGGATGTGCCTGTAGTGAGGGAGTTCCCTGATGTGTTTCCAGACGATCTGCCAGGGTTGCCTCCCGAGAGAGAGTTGGAGTTCTACATAGAGTTGCTTCCGGGTACGGCTTCTATCTGGAAGGCTCCATATCGGATGGCTCCAGCCGAGTTACAGGAATTGAAAAGACAGCTGCAAGAGCTTATTGATAAGCGCTTCATCAGACCGAGCTGCTCACCATGGGGTGCTCCCATCTTATTCGTTAAGAAGAATGATGGTTCCCTGAGAATGTGTATAGATTACAGAGAGCTGAACAAGGTAACAGTAAAGAACAAGTATCCGTTGCCCAGGATTGACGACTTGTTCGATCAGTTGAGTGGAGTTGCAGTGTTCTCCAAGATAGATTTGAGGTCTGGGTATCATCAAGTCAGAGTAGTTGAGCGAGATGTACCCAAGACAGCTTTCAGGACGAGGTATGGCCACTATGAGTTTGTGGTGATGCCTTTTGGGTTGACGAATGCTCCTGCAGTATTTATGGACCTGATGAACCGAGTTTTCCAGGACTGTCTAGATAGATTCGTCGTTGTATTTATCGACGACATCTTGGTTTACTCGAGGAGCGTAGAGGAGCATGAGGATCATCTGAGATTTGTTCTTCAGAGATTGAGAGATCGTCAGCTTTATGCCAAGTTCAGCAAATGTGAATTCTGGTTGAGCAGTGTAGCCTTTCTCGGGCATGTAGTTTCAGCAGCTGGTATTTCAGTGGACCCGAGTAAGATAGAGGTTATGTTGAGTTGGCCGAGACCAAGGACACCTAAGGAGGTTAGAAGTTTTCTTGGTTTAGTTGGATACTACCGCAGATTTATTGAGGGTTTCTCCAGTATAGCGAGGCCGTTATCAGCTTTGACTCGCAGAGAGGTTCCGTTTGTTTGGACCGATGTGTGTGAGGAGAGGTTTCAGGAGTTGAAACAGAGATTGACCATCGCTCCAGTGTTGGCACTACCTCAAGAGGGTGTCGACTACGAGGTCTATTCAGATGCATCCCACCAGGGGATTGGAGCAGTCTTGATGCAGCAAGGTAGGGTAATTGCCTATGCTTCTAGGCAATTAAAGGATTATGAGTTGAGATACCCTACGCACGACTTAGAGTTGGCTGCAGTAGTGTTTGCATTGAAGATCTGGAGACATTACCT
>JAJEJH010000813.1:0-84387 GCA_026122585.1 Anacardium occidentale
GGTACAGAGTATGATTCAGAGGGTTTATCAGGGCACAGCGCCAGACTTTGAGATCAGAGACGAGATTCTGAGATTCAGAGACAGAGTTTGTGTGCCAGAGGACACAGATTTAAGACAGAGAATCTTGTCAGAGGCTCACAGTACAGCTTATTCAGCTCATCCCGGTAGTACCAAGATGTACCAGGATCTTAAGAGAGGATTTTGGTGGTCTGGTATGAAGAAAGACATCTCAGAGTTTATAGCCAGATGTTTGACTTGTCAGCAAGTCAAAGCGGAGCATCAGAGACCTTCTGGGTTGTTACAGCCACTGAGGATTCCCGAATGGAAATGGGAGAGTATCTCCATGGATTTCATTTCAGGACTTCCCAGAGTTCAGAGTGGGTTTAGCAGTATTTGGGTCATAGTTGATAGATTGACCAAGTCAGCTCACTTCTTGCCGATCAGAGAGGGTTTGAGCATAGATCAGTTGGGTCGTTTGTACGTCAGAGAGGTGGTCAGATTACATGGGGTTCCCAGAGATATAGTATCAGATAGAGATTCGAGATTTTTGTCCGCTTTCTGGGGTAGTCTACAGAGAGCATTGGGAACCAGGCTTCAGTTCAGTTCAGCTTACCACCCGCAGACAGATGGTCAGACTGAGAGGCTCAATCAGATCCTAGAGGACATGTTGAGAGCCTGTTGCATGAATTTTCAGGCCAGTTGGGCTGATTTGCTACCGTTGATGGAGTTTACCTACAACAACAGCTATCAGTCGACGATCCAGATGGCACCTTTCGAGGCCTTGTATGGCAGGAGGTGCAGGTGACCACTGTATTGGGATGACATTGGTGACAGAGATTCCCTAGAGTCAGCAGTGGGGCCAGAGATGACTCAGCTTATGATTGAGCAGATTAGAGTTATCAGACAGAGAATTCAGCAGGCCCAGGATCGTCAGAAAAGCTATGCAAATCTGAGACGTAGGGACATAGAGTTTGAGGTTGGAGACCATGTGTTTCTACGAGTTGCTCCCTACAGACGTGTCCTAAGATTTGGCAGAAAAGGCAAATTGGCTCCGAGATTTATTGGGCCGTATCAGATTCTGGAGAGAGTAGGCAAGGTTGCTTACAGACTTGCTCTTCCAGCCAGCTTAGACAGAATCCACAGTGTGTTTCACGTCTCTCAGCTAAAAAAATATGTGAGTGATCCATCTCACGTGTTAGAGGTTCAAGATCTGGAGTTATCAGACGACTTGAGTTATCAAGAACTCTCAGTTCAGATTTTGGACTACAGAGTAAAGAGACTGAGAAACAGAGAGATTCTCCTAGTGAAACTTCTGTGGAGAAGTCAGAGAATCGAGGAAGCTACATGGGAAGTTGAAGCTGAGATGAGAGAAAGATTCCCTGAGTTGTTTAGGTAATTCCGGGGACGAAATTTTTATTAGAGGGGGAGGTTTGTAATGACCCAAGGGGTGTATTTGTCATTTTAGAGAGTTTGAGCGGGGGTAGAAGAGCCTTTTAGAAGTCCTTTGGGACTTAGTTGTAGTTCCTGCGCATGTGGGGGTGGAAATGGCTATTTTCCATCACACACGACCGTGTGCCTTAGACACACGACCGTGTGTTTGCCCCAGCCAGCTTTATATGTTTATTTTCAGTTCAGTTGCGCAGTTCAGCTCCCAGCTTATTTTCTCTTCTTCTTCCTTCAGCTCCAGTGAACCCTAGTGTTCCAGAGAGAGATCCCCCAGTAGCTCAGCTTCAGATTCGAGATCCAGAGTCTTCCAGAGGGAAAGGCCCAGCTTCCATGGCGCGAGGTAAGTGTTTTCCTTACCTCCTTCGCTGAGTTCAGAGCCTGTTTGGCTATTTCCAGCTTATGTGAACTTGATGTGTGCTTGATTGAGTTGTTTCCAGCATGCTTGAGCTTGACATGATGCATGTTTGGTTGATTGAGTGGTTTCCATGATTTATATGCATATATATACTGTTTCAGATGATATATGCTTTCAGTGATGATGTTTGGCGTGTTTGAGTTGATGATTTGATGTATTTTGGGCATGCTAGTAGCAGTATTTGACTTGTATGTGTGTTAGTTTGGAGTGTGGAAGTGTGAGTGTGGGAATTTCTGGATTTCTAGACGCCATCTGCAGTTTCTAGGTCGAGCACACGACCGTGCGTCCCTGAGGCACGCCCGTGCGTCCTCTTTTCCTGCATGGGACACAGCCGTGCATGCTTCCGTGTGCGTCTGAAACCCAGACACACGCCCGTGTGCCCGAGTGACACACGCCCGTGTGCTTTCTCCCCCAATTCCACACGCCCGTGTTTGATGAACACGGGAAGAAGAGGAAGGCAGACACACGCCCGTGTGCCCGAGTACACACGCCCGTGTGCCTTGCCCAGTTTGCTTGAATATTTCTCCAGAAGCACGCACGCCCAGCAGCACGACGGCCACACGGTCCCGTGTGTCTTGACACACGCCCGTGCACAGTATGAAACAGCAGTGATTAATTTTAAATGAGAATTAAGCCACTCTAAGCCAGTTTTAAGCACACAGAACTCAGTAATCAGTTAATTAATCAACATTTCATGCATGATTATCAGCATTAGCACGGCATGCCATATCAGATGTTTTCAGACTGGATCCAAGGATCCGACAGCATGATTTTCAGATATACATATATGATTTTTCATATATCAGATAGGGGTGGATACGAGGGGGCACCTGTGAGTTCGCACACCCGCTAGAGAGGGAAACCAGCGTCCGCCAGAGAGGACATGGTCACTGACCAAGCTCAATAGAGAGTGCTGGTTGTGCATCAGTAGATTCATTAGGACTTGAACTCACACGGCCAGGGTGCTGAATCCCTGTATTCATCAGTCTGGCCAGCACAGCAGATATTTTTAGATATTTCAGAGATTTTCAGTACTTTCTGATACAGATTTCAGTATATACTATACGTATATTTTCAGGATCTTCGGATCACAGTTTTATTATCAGAAAGAGTTTTAAAAAAAAAACAGTTTTTCAGAAAAACAAGCCTGAGGGTAAGTTTTTACAGCTTTTCAGTATACATGACATCAGCATATACATTTCATTGTCATGTACAGCATCTCATGAGAACAGATGAGAAACAGAACAATATCAGAACAGTAATATAACAGATTTCAGTAAGAAAACTGTCTAGCAGAATCTTCTACGTGACGAGTCACGTAGTCGATTAGTTGTTTGACCTGCGAGTGTTGAGTTTGGAAACGCTTGCTGAGTGACTTTGTCACTCACTCCCTTCCCTGTTTCCTTTTGCAGGTCAGTAGTTCGAGGCTGAGCTGGAGCGAGACCGCTACGAGATTTTGGGGATTTGGCTCGGCAGCAGCAGATAGCATGTTGGCTCACATGCTTTAGTTTCTCATGTATATATATATATATGTGTGTATTATACTCTAGTACACTGTATGACTAGTTTATTTTCTATACATGAGCAGCCTGGGGCTTTCACGCTTCAGTATATTTCAGCATTTTATTTACATTAACAGTTTCTTTTCATAAAAAAATTTGTTATATCAGTTTTAGCAGCAGATTTTTCTGTAGAGATTCCCGTCTCAGATATATTTTATTATTATATGAACAGTATTTCCGCAGCGCACAGTAACCTGGGGCGGGGGTCGCTACAAGGTTCAAGAATGGTTGCAAAAACATAATAGGGCTTGATGGTTGTCGGTTAAAAAAGGTTTATAGGTGTGAACTATTGCCAACTGTTAGGAAAAATCCTAAAGATTGTATTTATCCTATGGCATGGGCTGTAGTGAAAAAGGAAGACATTGGATTTATGTCTTAACCTTATGAAATAAAAGATGACTAAAGGATTTATATTGTACAAGTAACTGGAGGTTGTTAAGTTGCAAATTAATACTAACACTTTAATAAATGGGTGCCATGATGTGTTGATAGCTTTCATGGACTTTGTATTGTAGGATGTCAAGTTTAATATAAATGATTTTGTTAGACCCTTATGTGTTTTGGTGTAATAAAAAATTATATTAAAATATCTAATTTGTCATGATATAAATTGTTTTTTGATAAAAGAGGACAAAAAAGTTTTGTATTGTAATTTTGGCTTGACGTATAACTGTGTGTCTAGGCAATACGACCATTTGTATATTAAATATGGGCACACATGAGTTGTTAAGTTGTACAGGCATCCATGCACCAAAAACAAAGGCTCACAACTATGTTATTTTTGAATGCACGACCATGCATAAATAAATATGAAGATGCACTATTAGAGTCTTATACAAGTCTAATTTCATAGAGTCGGGAAGTCAACATCTAGATGTATGCTTGTACGGAGAAAGCATATGCCCATTAAATTGTGTTCTTATGTATCTTGTAACAGGTATCATGCTATTGCCCATGTTATCTTTAGCATTTCAAGTCTGAATCAAGTTTCAAAGATACATGACTTTTTGTAGGAAACACATGCTCGTATAAGGTTGGCACGATATGAAAATCTGACTTTTAAGAAGCATTTAATAAAGGAAGCATGATCGTGTATCATAAAAACATAATCATACATCTACACAAATTTCAGCAACAGCTCTCAAATTTGTTCTAACGGTTCTTTCATCTATAAACTTATAATTAGAGCAAATTTGAAGGAAAAAAGGTTAAAGCACATAATGTAACAAGTTTCCATCTTCTTGTTTTATCTTCTCTCTCTTATTTCTCTTTAAAACTTATTTATAAATCTTTCAGATAGTGTGTGTGAGCTTAAGATTTGTATTAGCCTATTAAAGGCACATATTTCTCTTATGTTTTTATTTCAAGCATTTGGATGTAATTTTGTAAAACTAGTGTAAGGGTAAAATCCTATATAATTATTATTGGGTTTAATCTCGTATAATTATGGTAGGTATAATTTTGTATAACTAGTAGTAAGTGAAATCTTAGATCAACTATTGTAAACAGTTGGGTAAAATCTCAAAAAACTAGAGAAGCTTCAAGTAGGTTTGCTTGAAAAAGTAAAAGTAAGAGGCTTGTGGTTAAAGCTCTGAACCACTTTAAACTAGTTGAGTTTTTCTATCTCCCTTACTCTTTTTATCTGCTTTATATTTGTTTTATATTTGATTGTTGACTGTGTTGACTTACTTGCATAACTTGGTTAATTTTCATTTGTATTAAAATTGGTTTTCGAGTGAAAATTTTTCAAAGAAAAAATTTTTAGAAATCCTATTCACCCCCTCTAGGATTCGTCATATAATATATTAAGGTTTAACAATTAGTATTAAAGTTTGGGCTCTTGTTTTATAAAAAGCTAATGGTTTTAAGAGTTCAAAGGTCATTTTTTTAATGGCTAGTTTTTCGACAATGGTTTTTAATGAGAAGGCAAATTTGTATTTATGAGTGAACCTTAAAGCCGAAAGAAGGAAAGATAAAGAAATTGGTTGAGTAAGGCATTAAAGGATCATCAATGGAAGTAAGTGATTTAAATGATTAATTTGTTGATATATTTGGTTGATGATGTGTAAAATTGCCATGATGTAATGTTTATACTTAAATGTATGTATAACTAGTTGCTATGTTTGAATAATTTGACTAGATTGGTTACAAGGTTGTTATATGTTTATACTTGTGATTGCAACATGTGTTTGATTGAAATTCAAGTCTGGATTATTCAAATCATTGTATTGGTAATTAAATGACTTATGAATTTGTACATTATTGTCCTTTTATGATTAAAATGTGCATATTGATTATCTTATAATGTTTTGACGTGATTTTATGTAAAGAGTTTTGAAAAGAATTTAATTTCTGCAAAAAATTTGCATGAAATGTTTTTCATTAATGGTTAAATGTGTTCAAATGTTTTCAATGCTCAAATAATTGATATTAATGATTTTAAAATGTACTTCAATTGGCATTTGATGTTTTAAATTGACATCAAATTGTTTCTCCTGAATCTTAAACTATAATTTATGGGTTTTAGGCTTATTCATGACTGTATATTTATGATACATGACCGTGTATGTATTTTAGTTAGTCGAATGTACTTAATGTTTACCCAATCATGACTCGTGCCTAAAGTCACACGACTATGTATATTATGTAATCATGTATGTATCATACACGACCATGCTTGAAATTTTTATAGAATGTTAAGTTTTTAACAATTGGTATTTTTTGCAGTAATTCCCTTAAATACTTCCAAAAATTAAATTGCTTTATATTTCATATTTATTAAGAAATGGTTTTGCATGAAAACTTTGTTTCCTTCATAATCAAATTTTACAATTGTCAAATAGGGATAGAAATGACTTAAATGTTCTTTATGTTATGTTTACGCAATTGCATAAGTTAAGGGAAGTATTCATTTTCTTTTTTGGAAATTGGTTGAAAAAGGGAGGGTTAAAATCTTTTTGTTAAGGGGGAGTTAAACCATTCTTGAAATGGGGAAAAGTTTTTTAGTAAACTTATATTGTTTAATTCTCTTGTGAAAAAAAGAGGTAAAATTCTTATTGGAAAAGGGAAAATTTTTTTAGTCATGCTTAAATTGATAAAATGTTTTGTTAAAGGGGGGAAATTTTCGTGCTAAAATAGAAAGAATTTTTTTAACATACATTTTTTTATTTATAACAAAAGGGGGATAATGTGGTATGTTAAAAGGTTTTTCATATTTTTGTTGAATATGTTAATGTGCTTATATGAATAATTTTTTATGATGATATATTATGTTTAAATTGCATTTTAATATAAGTTTTGTTATTAATCAAGAAAGGAAAGATTGTTGGATCCTTTTGTGTTTTGATGTAATGAAAAACTATGTTAAATATATAACTGGTCATAATATACTTAGTTTCATGACAAAGAAGGACAAAAGATTTTATTTGCAGTTTTGGCCTAAGATACAATTATGTGTCTAAGTTGTATGACTGTGTGTATATTGAATATAGGCATATATAAGTTGTTAAGCCATGTAACAAAAAGCAATGATGCTTGACTATGTTGTTTTCAAATACATAATTGAGCATAAAGAAATATGAAATACCCAATAGAGTCCTATGTGAGTTTAACCATGCAACGTCAAGAAGTCAACATCTAGATGCACGCCCATGCAAAGAAAGCACACGCCTTTGAAAAATCAAATGGTGTTTGTGTATATCTTGTAAGGGGTATCATGTTATTGCCTGTACTATATTTGACATTTTAAGTCTAAATCAAGTTTCAAAGATGCACAACTATGTGTAGGAAACACATGTCCATGCGAGGTTGGTGTGATATGAAAATTTGACTGTTAGGAAACATTTAATGAAAGGAGCATGATTGTGCACCATAAGAGCACGACCATGCGTATAGGCAGAGTTTCACCAATAACTTTTAAATTAGAACAAATTTGAAGGAAAGAAGGTTAGAGAACATAATGTAACAGTTTTTTATCTTCTTGTTTTATCTTCCCTCTCTTGTCTCTTTCTGAAATTTATTTATAAATTTTTTAGAGAATGTGTGAGCTTAAAATTTGTATCAACCTGTTAAAGGCATTTATTTCTTTTGTGTTTTGTTTTAAGCATTTGGAGACAATCTCATGAAACTAGTGAAAATATGAAATGTTGTATAACTATTATTGGGTGCAATCCCATATAATTATAGTAGTGCAATCCCTATTACTAGTGGTAGGCAAAATCTCTAATCAACTACTATAAACGTTTGGCTAAAATCCCAAAGAACTAGTAAAGCTTTAAGTGGGTTTCTTGAAGAAATGAATGAAAGAGGCTTGTAATTAAAGCTCTAAACCACTCTAAACTGGTTGAGCATTTCTATCTTTTTTACTCCCTTTATTTGCTTTATATTAACAAATTTGGCATAAGATCATAGACTATCAGGTTGTTAAAGAGATTTTAGGTCAGACACAACATGGGTTGAATGATCTAAGCAACAAATAGATTTGAGATAGATTAAGTCTGTAACTGAATTGATGATCTTATGTCTCATATAATGTTTTGATTCGACATGGGTATCTAAATTAATCTAGTCATAAAGGAAAAGATCATACACTAAGTACAGTGAAAAGAGATAATAAGAAGGGTTTGGAAAAAATAAACTAATTTAGGTACTTGTTGAATCTGCATGAAGGAGGTTAATAATAGATTGGACTTCAAGCTTGAGTACATTCGTGTATTGGTTCAAGTTCTTAGGTTATCTGAGTTGTTTATCAAGTTCGATACAATTAGATCAATATAAGATTGAGATGAGTAAATTTGGCTTGAGCATAGTCATGCCTCTTATACGCACAAACATATGTCCAGTTAGATAATTCACTTGCCATGTCTACTATATAGTAAAAGCACGCAAATATCAATAGGAAGCTACAAGATCATACATTACAATATGCACACCCATGCTTATGCCTAAATTAAGAACACATAGGCATACATCTTGTTGGTAGGGTCATTCATTTGTGGCTAAAAAAGCAAACATTTCTTTCTTTTTCGCATTCGGCCTCGCGTGCAAAGAGAAGAAGAAAAGAAGCTCTACTTCTTTCTCTAGTTTTCTTCTTCTTTTGTGAGTGAAAGATTTACCTTTGGGTTATTGTCCAATATCTCTCATCTCTTCCCTACTCAAAGTCGATACCACATAGCTAGCAACTCCTTATGGTACTTGGTTGCTTCTCATCTTTTACATCATGTGGATACCATTAGAGCTACCTTATCTTGGGTGGAGAGCATCTTTTGAAAGGTGGTTGAGATATCTCATGACCCGTAAATACTAGTAGAGCCATCACACTGAAGGTACACCAAAAACCTTGTATTTTTATTTATACAGTGTTTGAATTCAAGTGTATATTGGATAGGATTGTATACATGTATGTATATTTCTTGTATGTATATGTATGGATTAAATATATGCAAGTCGATGTGTCATATGCGTGCATAAGAAAAATTTTAAAATAACCAATTCACTATGCTTTGTACTTGTATGATGCATCTTTTTTAAGACAACCTTGGGACAAGAACCTTTAAAAATCCCAATTTGAACCTAACACTACCTCTATGTGAAAAAATAATAAGCACATCCTCCTAACTTGGTATGTTGTGGTCCTCTATTTTAACACATAAGAGACCTTTACATATTTGAAGCTTTCAACCAAATTCTCTAGGTTTTGTAGGATCTCGTAAATTCAAAACTATGAAATGAAAGTGGATGTTCTTAGTTCATCAAATATTATAAGAAGGAATAGTAAACATAGTAAAAACAGTTTACTTGGAACACTAAAAGGAAACCCATCAATGCATAATTAAGCATAGAAGAGACCTCTACAAAAGGTGGCTATCAACAAAACTTCTTCATACTTTTTTTGTATAAATTGCCTCACTGAATGAACTCTTAAATTCCAAATCATACATCTCCATAGGTAATGGTTGAATGCATTCAAACCATCTGTTAAACTTAAAAGGTGGTCAGAAACCATATTTCTATTATCTTCTCCTATAAGCCTAATAAAATACATAATCGCCACCTTGAGAACATCCTTGTTATTCAACCCCCCAGGCATGTGCTTTGAAAATTGAATGCAAATCCCTATAACAAACTGAGCTACATCCAAGAAAATATTTGCTTTTTAGTTGGTTCACCCCTAACACCGGCACGTATGATTATATGGCAATCAAATGACTAAATCACAATCCAATCACCAATGTGAACTTTAAAAGGCAAAATCGAGCATCTACTATGTTGAGTTGAAACTAAAACTTTAAGGAAGGGTCTCTACAACTAATTTGCCTAAAGGGCATTGAATGGAGGAGCACAAAACTAAACCTATGCTCTTTCATATCAATAAATTGCTAAAAAACACGTCCGTCAAATATTTGTCTTTAAGTCCTACTCAACTTTCCTCGAATTTTTCCTACAATATCTTTGTGCTTTCTAACCGTTAGTTTTACCCTAAATTGGTACACTTCATTAAACTTATATTGTCCTTCCTCAAAATTAATCGGATGTACGAACCCTTTACCTTTCTTTTCTCTTGAAGCCAATCTTTGAAAAAAAATCAATTGTTAAAATAAATAAAGCGTACAAAATTTAAAACAAATAAAATGAGAAAAATTAAAGAAAAAATAATTTAAAAATGAAAAATATCAATTAACTCTTAATAGGCATATCTTGGTAAATATCAATTCGTCCTCGAGTAGGCACCCTTCCTATCTATTTGTCCCCATTTTGACAAATGAAACAATAAATTAACGAAAGACGAAATTTTATTATCTGACAATCAATTTAAACTTTAAAGAACTTTGATCTACTAATGATATTAGAAAGTTCCACCTTAAATCCAACACTTCCAACTAACAGAAAATCTACTATTTTTCAACAAAACAAATAGTTTCTACACATAACATCACACCTTAATCTCATGAATAAAAATTTTCATGAACTAACAATCAAATTTACACTCAAAAAGGCAATATTGATTATAAAAATTTGATATTCTAAACAAAAATAAAAATAACTATTATAAACATTGAAAAGGTGAATAAATTTATTAATACTAATATTGTAACTCATTTTGAAGATAAAATTGACAAAAAAATTGAAGATTTTAGAGCTTAATTGTTGCAGTACGATACATAAATTTTGAATTGAGTCAACAAATGATTAAATTATCTACATATGTTTGAACAATTTTGATAAAACCCATTTTATTGATTATATTCATATATTCCATTAAATGTTATTTAATAATGTTCACATTCACTGAGTGTGTGTGTGTGTATGTACTTATATATAATATAAAATAAAATAAATCATTTAAAGCAGACAAGGCGTAAGAAAAACAAAAAAACAGAGAAGAAATGGAAGCAGTGCGAGAAGTAAGAAGACCTGGAAAAGTCAAAGTCATCGTTTGACGGATTATTGGTTTATTTAGTGGGGCAATGCAAGTCTTGAGTTGCTTTCGTGACAGTTTTGTAGTATTTTTTTGTTGGTTCAAAGAAACTTTCCACCTATACGTGAATTGGTCTGATAAAACAAGACAACTTGTTTTCTCTTTTGGTAGCGGTCCAAAGAAGCTGTGTTTCAACATTAATGGCAGTGAGTTCTCTTCTTTTACGTCATCTTTACGTTTACATTTGCTTCATCTATCTGGAATGGTTCATCCTTTTCTTCACGTTTTATTTCCTATTTCGTGAAGTAACAATGCTGTATTGTGTTTACTATGTTTTGGTTTTTATTTCAATTTAGCATGTTTAATTTGGTTTCAAGATTTATGTCCTTTTATGAAGTTTGATATTAAAGTTGTGATTATTTACCTTCTGGGTTTTAGCTCTAATGACTCTGCTCTGTTAGAGCATATATGGATAAAATGAATGGATTTATAGATTAGTTTTCCTTTTGGATTTATTATGCTCTGTTGTTGGAAATTGGAACACGTCTGTATTCTGTTTGTTGAATATGATCCGGTCAACCTAGAGGCCTTTTGTTGTTCTGATAATCCAAATGATTTGAGTTTTATGTAAGGAGAAGCTACTGGCGGATGATTTTAGCTATGCCATTTTCTAGTACCCCCGAGAATGAGTTTTCCATGTATTTACTGGTTGAACTAGATAAAAATTCCTATAGAAACATTGCCACCATGTAATAGTTTTTCTGATTGAGAAGAGAAAAGCTGGTTTAATTGAGATGTAGGCATATAAAATTGTTAGGAACCCCCAATTATCCAACACTCAACCAATTTCAACAAAGTAAATGGCAAGAAAATGAAGAAAACAGTCGAAATTCATATTGATATGTGATAATCTTTATGTTTCCAATCTGTACTTTTAATGCTTGGATATGTATGCAGCCGCACACTGTGCTGTTATGAAGATAACATTTTGTTGTTTTATAGATTTTATTATTGCTTGTTTGTGAAAGAACAACAAATCACTGAGAGAGTACCAAAATGCTTGCAAATGAACATTTTATCACCATTACAGAATTTTCCTTTGGAAACAATGCATGCAGATGATACTAAGAGATTACATCAGCTAGGCTGATATCTGGAAAACAAACTTCCAGCATGCCGAGAGAAAATTATTCACCTTTTATTCCGCTTGGTCATCAAGATTCTCTGTTGAAAATTTATCTCCTTGAATTTGCAAAAGCAAGAATTGTGATTCCTCAGATTATTTGTTTTTGTTATAAACACCCAGAATGATGATTCAACTGACTATGCCCTTAGTTTGTTTATCTTCAACTTTCCTGTTTTTGATTTTTGTAGCGACGTTCACAAGTGCTCAAGTTTGGCAGTTGGGAAGATGCAGACGTCCCTTACACAGCCTACTTTGAGAAGGCCAGGAGTAGTAGAAGTGTGAGGACGAATTCAAATAACACTAGAGGAAATTTGGACAGGCCTTCTGATAATTTATCCACTGCCCAAGCTCTTCCTTTCCATATCGAGATTAAAGCAGGATCACAAAAAGGGCAAGAGGCAGTGAGGAAAAAGCATGTGCAGAGCTCAAGCCCAGAGGATGGCAATCTACGAAGGCCATCCAAATCTCTGCTGCTCCATGACCCTGCAAACCGGAAACTTGCCAGTGGCTTACCTCTCCACCATGATGGCAGTGTAAGCTCCAATTGTAGGCCTAAAAAGGCCATACAGCAGAGTGTGGGGTCTCATCGCAGAATTGGACACTTGCCCTTACCCCACAACCACCAAGCAAGTGTTGGAGGCAAAGGCCGTGGAATATCTCGTCCCTCATTGGCAAGAAAGAGTTCAACAGAAGGTATCAACAACTTAGCTTCCTCAACTCCTGGAAGATCCCGGATGCGACCAGTTACTCGTGGCAATGACATTGTAATCTTCTTCACTTTGATTTATTGTCAACAAAATTTTTAAATTTGCATTAACACTTACTACATTTTATACATATACATATGCATTTTATATGATAATCACAATGCAATCTCGAGGAATATTTTCACACAGCTATCATTTAAGCTGAGATTATAGGCTGCAAACTTGGAGTAAAAATTAGGAATACCTGAGTTGGGTTTTGTGGTGTTTTTGTTTTTCATAAATATGCTTCCAAAGGAAAAAAACAAAAAGGTTTTTTGTTTTACAACTGGTAAAAGTGTGGATTATTGTAACTGTAAAATAGTCTTTGGAACTAGCAAAATGGTACATATATTTTCTTTAAATACATTCAGAAAATTGGTGTTAGTTTTTCTGCTTATTTATAAGCAATTTATTGTCAAACATTACCTAGAAAGTAGGTGAAAATATTCTTGTGAGTCCAATTTGCTAACTTTTTTCTGTGGCAAAGTCTGTACAAATTTCTGCATTTTGATAGTCTCAAAAATAGTCGGAACTTTGGCAGATCTTATTTTCTCTGCTTCTCTAGTTTTATTTTTATAGCACCATTTCTGTACTTCTTAACAATGCAGTATTCATTTGAAAAAATAAGACTGAAATATTACGTTCTCATTGTTAACCTATGATTATGGAAAGTGGGTGGATTAGAGGCTTGGAGCAGGTTGCATGATGGCACATCAATATATATGATCAAGTTGAATGATGTTACTATTCTTGTTGCAGCCTGATTGCAATGCTTCAGTTCCGAAATTTGGTGATTGGGATGAGTCAAATCCCGCATCCGCAGATGGATTCACTCGTGCCTTCAGCAAAGTGAGAAAAGAGAAGGTGAATGGTAATGGAATGGTACCAGTTGCTGCAACCCAGGATTCTTCTAGAGTTCAGAAGCAGCACAACGAGACGCCCAAGGTATGTATCAACAGCCTTTTTACTGAATCAATTTCCCTAGTATTGTTGCAATTGAAATCTCTCAAAGCTTACATGAGGCATGTCTTGGCTGCTAGTCAATCTTGACATTTTGGAGAAGTAAGAAGCTTAATTAATAACCTAATCATCTAGTTTATCGTTTGGCTTGATATTCTAATCTCTCTCTCAAATCTTTTTACAGAGATGTTGCTACTTTCCATGGTGCAAGTGAGATGTTTCTCTTTCCTGGATGACATAGTGCAGAGAAAATTTATACATATATCAATAGGACCAGAGTCATATGATAGAAAGGAATAATTTATGATGTCTTACTCTTTACCATATAGTTGACTTTCATCTGGTGATGTTATATGATAGAAATGTTTATGAATTTGCTTATAACTTTACAGGGAAAAAGACTTCAGAACTTACAAGACTAGATTGGGCAACAAATTTTAGTACATGGTCATTCTTTAACAACCGTGAAATAGTTCACGAATGAACAATTATGTTATTAACTGTAAATAGATCATATAAACAATATAATTAAAATTCAAATATATTTTAAAATCAAATATATCGAGTACAAAATTGAGAGTAAGAGAACCTTCAATATGATGAGCAGTAAATCAATCATAAAAATTTATAAAAACTTACATTGAATGTTAAGGCTTGTATAATACACAGTTTTTTTAAAGCAAATCTATTTCTTTCACTCGGGCGTACAGAGGATTTGAACAACATCTATTTCTCAAGATACAATGGTAGAGGAATAGCAAGAGAGGCACCACTTTTTTATTTTGACGAATTAAATCAAGTCTAAACTTCACTATAAGACCATCTAAAGAAAACTTTGAACTAAGAGAAAAACTAAAGGAGAAAAAGAGAGAAGCTCAAATTCTTGGGTTGTGACAAATGAGAGGTAGAGCATCCTTTCAATACCATTTCAAGAGAACAATACATTGAATATCAAACTCAATTTTAGCATAAATCTAAGTCGTTTTAACTTTCAATTTCATAACTTTGAATACCTTTTCACCTTTTGACTTCTCAACTTTTAAAAATTTTAATAAAATTCATTCAATTTTCTAGCAATTCCCCACATGAATGAATTTAATAGACCTAGATACAAGACATAGTGATGAAGTTTAACGGTCAAAACCTGCATGAGATAAGTAGTTATTACCCTTTGAAGCTTTCCTTGTGAAAGTATGTTTACATTATGGACTAATTAGTAGACAAGATGTCCTTGAACTATTTTTTTGTTTATATAAATGATGACATACTTCACACACAAATCCTCCTTGATATTATGTAGTTCTCATTATTATGTTCATTTTGGTCATAAACATATTCTTGGTTTTATGAGAATTTCTTAAAAATTGAACCCTAACTAGCCCTATGGAAGCAGTTAGACTGAATATCCACTTCTTTTAGACTTATTTTGTATTGGCATTTTGTCACTCATATAACTTAGCAAGCAATTTCAACTGGATAAAATGTCATATTCTTCTAACTAACCTTAGTAACGAACTTCTTAACACTTATGGCCTAAGCTATCATCTATTAAGCATCAATAATAAATCTTTATATGGTAAGCATGTTAAGGTGGATGTTAGGTAGTTAATCAATTCTATTTTGCTATTGTAATTATTTGTAAAAGGATCATTAATAAAGGCATTCTACTGATTGTGCATGAACATTTGCGTATGATTTATATTTGTCAAAATCAATGTCTTTAGAATGACAGAATTATGATGAAATTTTCAAATGATTGATCTTATGAACCCTATGAATATTAGGTATTTATTCTACAAAAATTTGTAATCCCAATATTACTATAATACCCCATGATTGGAATGATAGGTTATGGATCAGGGTTAAAAGAGAGAATATATATATATAGTAAGAAATAATGTTCAAGAGAGTTCAGGGGTAAGATAGTCATTTAGGAGGCTTTATATGGCATTTGCATGGGTCTCCTTGGGAGGTTTTTCCCATGGATAACACAAGAAATTAAAAACCTATGATTTTCTTAAAGTACGATCATGTATCCTTCGAGAACATGACTGTGCATCCCTTCAACTATGTGTGTTGTGTGAAAAAAAAGAAATTTGGAATTTATCCAAATGCATGACTATGTGTCTTTGGAACACACAATTGTGCATCCCTTCTATGTCGATGTAGCTATATAAAGCAGAGATATCCTTTTCTTTGTCAGATCTTCACCCATATCTCCTTTTCTTTTACAGCTAACTCTAACCAAAGATTAGAGAGAGATCAACTAGGAGCAGCCAACTAAGTTAGAAATCAAGCCAGAGCTAGAGAGATCGAGATCAGTGGTAGTTGAAGTTATGTAATTTCTTATTTCCTTCCCTCTGTTTCATAGTATGTGTTTTTTTATATTGAATTAAAAGTAAGCTTGAAGCATGTTTTGAGTTTAGGAAGTATGAGTTTTGATAAGATGATAAAAGATGAGAGATTTTAGAGGTAGAAGCATGTTATATGTACTTATTTATATTTGCATCTGTTGTTGAGGGATTTTAAAGCATGTCTGGGTGTGATATGAAGATTTTTTCTAGGGAAAGTATGTATAAAGTAGTGTAACTGGCATGTATTTATGTTAGGATAAGTTTGATTAGAGATTTGGTAAAGTTTGGTTAAGTTTTACAAATCTAAGAATAAAGTTACAAAAGCAGAGCATGATACACGACCAACTGCTCTGCACAACTGTGAACTCAATAAACGCACGCTTAAGCAATTGTGTTTTCTACATGGTTGCGGTCATGTATACGCATGCACGACTAAGACTAATGCCTTAGGACACACGATCGTGTGTTTCATGGTCACGATCTTGTGCATGTTCCCAATTTTGCATGATCATGCCTTGAAGTGATAACCATATATGTGTTGTGTTCTATAAGCCCATGCACATGAGGCCACGATGGTGTGTCTAATGCACAATTGTGTGTCCTGAAGTGCACAACTGTGTAGTAGGCAGAAGTAGCAGAATAAGTATAAATTTACAGAATAAAGAACAAAATAAGTAACAAAGTAAAAAATAGGAAGCCAAAAGCTATATATTTTTCCAGAATTATTGGACTAAACTTATACTAGTATAATAATTCAAAAATAGCATAGAATAGTGTAAGTAACAGAATGAGACATGATAGCGAAGCTAACAAAACTCAAATAATTACCTTAGACACGTATGATGAAAGTAATGAGTATAGAAACAGTAATGGAAACTATTATTGAAGCAGAAATATAAACAGTTATAAAAAAAGAACAAAATCAGAAACCAAAGCTTACTTAAATGCGTGAAACTTAATAAACGATACAATAATACTTTACCAACATATGAGACATTCAGACTAGAAACTTAATAGCTAGCTCAATCTAATTAGAATCACAATCAAAATCACAATCAAAATAATATATAAAGTTATAAAAACAATAATTTCTATAAGAGATATACAGAACATAATTCTAATAGTTAATCAAGTTTTAAATAGAATTTGACTAAAAGATAAAATATAATAAGACATCATGCATGATGAGCATTTATATGCCATGACATACCAAAGTAAAATAGTGTTTTTAGAAAGAGATTAAATGATCCATATGCATTTTTTTAAAGTAGAAAAGTGATGTTTCAAACATCATTTTTAGATATGGATATAGAAGGACACATGTGAGTTTGTACGCCCATCAAAGAGGGAAGCCAACATTAATTATAAAGAAATATATGATCATTGACTAATCTAGTTAGAGAGATAGCTAGTCGTGTATTAGTTTTCAGTTTTTAGCTTACTAATCGCATTTTAGTATGGATAAACTCATATGACCAATGTGTCAAATTCTTGTATTCATCAGTTTGATCAGTATTACAAGTATCTTCAGATAGAGAAAAATTTTAGATACAATTGTCACTTAGTGTTATAATATTTTAGGATCTTGGGATCCTAACAGTATTTTTCAAAAAATATTTTCAGAAAGTAGGCCCAAGGGCCAATACATAATTTTCAACATAGAAATAATTTTAAGCATACTTTATATCATGTCATATATAACATAAGATAAAGTAAAGTAATGAAACTATGATAAGTAATGGGAAAATAAGGTAAAACTTATCAGACAACATGATAAGTAATATGAAAAAAAAAAGTCAAGTATGTAAGACAAGAGACATGTTTCCATATAAAATATCAGATACATTATATAATAAACAAGTTATAGAGTAAATCAGAAATAAAACATTATAGGAGAAATAAAATAAAGTTTGAAATCAGATAAAGACTCATGATAAGTCACAGGTACTACAAAACATGTACATCATAAACAAAAACAGCTTTAATAAGAAATAAAATTAATAACATAATGAGATGAGAAAATCAAATACTCATGACAAGTCATGAGTATTAGAGAATATATACACACACACACATCACCTTTAGAAATAGAAAGAGAAGAATATGAATTAAAAAGATAGTAAAAGTGTAGCGAGCCACCAAAGAATCTAGATATTTCATACCGTGCTATATATGTATATCCATATACATAGTTATGATATGATATAAATCAGAAATATAGACATTTAGATCTACAAAGAGAAGAGAAATCTATAAAATAGGAAATAGACAAAGTATAGTCTACCAGACAAGGAATATGATAAGTCAGATGAAATCATAGTAGAATGAGTTAAAAAAACAAGTTAAGTAAAATAAAGAGATTATAAATGATGTCAGCTAAGAACATAGATAAAAAAGAGAATCTAGAGCTTTGTGACCTATCATAAAGATAAGAATAGAATAGAAACCTATTTAAAGGTAAAGATAAAAATTACTTACTGAGTGATTTGTCATTCAACCCTTGTAGTTTTCTTGCTTATTGGTTAATGATTTTAAAGAGTTGAGTTGAAACACGAGATGGCTGAGGAGCAAAATACAGTTTTGAGTAGGTCTTCACTCATCTTCATAGTATCGTATCTAATATCTTTGGTTTCAACATATCCATATGCATGGATTTTTTGAAATAAACGCACATCTATATTTTAGTCTCATGAGATTATTGGCCAAAGAATCGTATTGTACGTCAATAATCAAGTTGATCAAGCTTAAGAATTGTTTACTGATACTTTGCTATTCAGATGGTTATAATGTTTTGCCAGAGATCGCTCTTAATTTATGTTCAGATCTAAAAAAGATTTAGGTACTACCTAGTTAATAAGAAGCTTGTAGGTTATACATATAAAAAAGTTGATAACTCAGGAGATTGAGGATCATTGTTCTAGTATTTGTATTTGGGTGTTATCGCATACTTGCTAGTGTGATTTAGATTAGGTTGAAAAGTTGTGTTGTAGTTTTACCTTAATACACATTGTGCATGTTACACATACATGATTGTACATCTAGATTATTGATAGAATCTGGATATTTGGATGGGATATTTATTTGACTTGGTCAAATAAAGTACTGTTGACATATGACCATGCACAATCATGCTTGTAGTAGTTAATGCATGGGCAATAGGACCTTAAATAGTGTGACTTATTACATAATCCAGTGTATGGTGCAAGGGCAGTATGTATAGTCCAAATGTAGTGCACGATCGTGTAACTTGAGTACATGAGCATGCAAGAAGGTAGTATGGTTGCACATGTCACTGACATGACCATGGGTTGGTTCCTATAAATAAAAGTGTAATTCATTTTTTCAAGTGTTCATTCATGTAGCTTTTCTTCAATATCAAAGTAACTCCTATACACCTTTAAACACTTGCCATTTATACACCCTACCTAAACAAATACATAGTCATGTATACACTCTAAATTAGTATCCAAAAATATATAGATCTCATCCAAGCTACTTTGTGTGGATGCTACTCGTTCTAGGAGTCATAGACTATCGGGTAAGTGAACTACGGAGCCATTAAGACTAGAATTTTAAATAGGCATATCACAAATATGCTTTCTGAAATACACTCTATGTTTGTTTCAATTTTATTTTTTTATACATTTTGATAAATTTGATCTTATTCTAAAATTCTTAAAAATTTTGATGAGCTTTAAATTTTATTGTGTGAATGCTCTTCCAATGGTTATGGAATTCCAACACACACGTCCTTGTTATACTTTACGTGTTAGCTTACACCATTAATGTATGCTAAAATGCCTAAAAAAAGTCCTATGTGTGGCCATGCACACTATTGGAAACCGATTATGTTTGGTCACATGCAGAAAATACTATTTACACGCATACATTACACACTTACATCATACATGCATCTTTATAAGCCACAAGAACATTGTCACGCCCTCCAACGTGCCTCTAGACTATCTCACATACAACCAAAGTTATTCCAGGCGCAATACCTAGTCTATATTCTTCCCACACGCTTTTTCCCGCTGTCATACCCTTTAGATATATTCTCATGTGCTCTTTCACGCCTCCAAGATTACAAAATAAGGTTTCATGTGCCTTCATATGCTTCACATGCGTCGCACGTGTGTTCACTTGCCTATGCATGAATGAGTGCCACGTTTCTCATATAATAGGGTCCAATATAAGAGAATACAGATGAATTTGGTTGACAGACCTTCAGGACTTGATTTGACCTTGACCAGATTGCATTGACCAATTTTTTTATAAGGGTCAGGTTCCAAGTTTTCCTAACCAGTGATTTTCCTGTAATCCTAACCATCGAAATTGATCTATCCAATGCTGATACCACAACTTTGTTAATGATTGACGATTTTGATATACGACAAAGGTTTCATAGGAAAAGGTGTCTCACGGTAGTGGCTATAAAGAGGATTTCGTCGCAACAATAGAATGGGAAATCCAACGACATTGACAACGATTGTCTACCTAGGTCTTGATTTTGATTAGCAGTTCTAATTGAAGGGAAAAAGGCATGAGCCATGGCAGACACCATTAGTGGCCCAATCACATCCAATGTCGTTGGAAATCATGACATATTGGTAGTTCTACCTTATGATTTTCAAGTCCGATACCAGATTGAAATTCATTCCTCAAAACACAAAAATCTGGAAATTTTTTAGCCTTAATTTCAAGGTTTTATGAAGCAATTTTGATTTCCCAATTCAAAATTGAACCAAATCTAAGATCCTAATTATCAAAATCCCCAATCTCATAGTTTAAATCCCTTTTTTTTCTAAATCTAATTCAAAATTATCATATTGTGTAAATATGAGTGTTAAAGAAAGTATCATACTGAATGCTTAGTGGGAACTTAACTGTAATAAAACTTGTATTGTCTTTACATTCATTGTGCCTAAATTGTTTCTTGACCTTATGATAATAGCTTTGAACAAATCAAAAGAATTTTGATTAGCTACATGGCCCTAAACTTTAAGTTTGAATAATATATAGGATAATATTAATTAGATGGTATTTTTATTACAAATTATCCCAAATATTTTAAAAAATAAAATAAAACTTTTCACTTTTCCAACGATGTTTTTCCTCATTTTTTGTTCTCTTTCCCTAATTTTAAAACAAGAAATTTCACATAAAAATCAATTTTGGTACGTGGTTATTATTTACGATGAAATCTCCTTGGCCCCTGGTGAAGTCTTCATTGACTTAGGACTTCCGCCTTTAAGAGCATTCACACCAACTTTTGGTATGTGGCCCTTATTTCATGAAGAATCATAGAGAGTTTTTATTGCTTGGGTCTAAGAGAATGAAGCCATGGAGTGTGATTACAGTTGGATATAAATCAAATTGATTCATATTTGAAAATTAGTTTTATTTTATTTTATTTTATTTTAAATTGAGGTTAAATAAAAAATTTTGATTTATATTTTAAGTTGAATCAAATTTAAATTAGAAAAATTTCGGTTTAATCTGACTCATAAATTAAATAAATAATTCAATTTATTTTAAATTTGGATAGTAAATTAATTCCAACTACATCAAATAATTATTAAAACAATTTTTTTTAATTATTAGATAAAATAATACTGTTTTATTAATGAATTACAAATTTGAGTTATAAAATTCAAGTTATAAATTTAAGATAAAATTAAATCAAACTCAAACTAATTTATTTTCATTTAAATTGAACTCAAATCATTTCTAATTTTGTTCGATAAACTTAAGTCAAATCATTTTTTATTTTAATTAAACTCTAATGAAAGGATTTTGATTCAGTTTGTTTTGGATTGAATCCAAACTAAAGTGTGATTATTGTTTATTTTTCGTGTTGTCTTTCTTTTATCATCTCCTCTCTCTTCTGATTGACGCTTACCACATTTCGCTTTGTATGCATGCAACACAATAACATTTAGTAAACAAGCTTTTGACAAGTACAGCAAACGACGGGCACTTCTCTGGTCTCCAATTGTGTGGCTACAACTTTGTTCTTGGGTCTAGGTAGGCCTGCTCTGGGCATAAACTTTGCCTTACTTCATCCTTTTCTTTCTCATAGGACCAGAAATTGTCAACCATCCCACGTTTGATTCTACTTACAAGCAGTATTAATTTTCTCTTCAAAAGACCTATAGCTTGGATTCTTAATATGATTGTCTAGATTTCGAAAATATTGGACTTATAATTTATGTTTCTTATATAGTTGGTTCGGTTTTATTTATATATAAGCACAAGGGACATGTTCAATTTGTCAGTTCAGAATTAGGAGTTACAGAACGCACAGAATATGATGCAATTGGAATTCCGATACCAATCAGAAGGCAGTACTAGTGAAGACATTTGCAGTGCACTGTTGTTGAATCTATCTGTACATTGCACCCATTGCTTCGGCACTTCAAAGCTGACCAAAGCCAAAATTTGATGATGAAGGGCTGCATCTGGCTTCAACAGCTAATGTCTTCACAATGCCCCTGCATGGATCACCTCCAAATACAGCGTTAGAAATACCAAGAGAGCACCTATTTCTTCCTTGGCAAGTCTGCAAGAGAAAGAATGGATAAGCTATGAGTCTTGAAAGAATGATGTTGCTGGAAGCCACCCATAAAACATGCATTTTTGGGAGCGAATCATGGGCTAAATAATGGGTGTTACTGGTTTTGAAATCATTGCGAATGCCAAACAAAGCCAACCATTGGAAGCCAATACTGCTTGTTAAAACGATTTGCTAGTAGGTCCGTTCAATGAACAGATGATAGCATCCCTGATATTGTATTATTGCAGGCTGTTGATAGCAATGTAAGTTGGAATCATCAAGAAGACCAAACCTCCTACCTCTAAACCTTAAATCTACTCTATTTCAAGCAATCCAAATCATTTCAAAGCTCCATTAACTGGCATATAGCAAACGCACCAACTATAAGCTTATGGATATGCTTTTTATCTGCCTTTAGACATATCATAGGGTATGAAACTTCCAGTTTAAGCAAACCAGATACCATTCCTTAAACATGAACCAGCTATGATGTATGCATGATAACAAAATTATGTTACACATACTTCCCAAATAAATAGTTAATACAAAATGTAAAACCAAGTCTACCTCAGACACCAATGACAATGACTTGGGTGCATGGCAGTTGCCTCTCGAAAATTTCTGGCAGCTACCTTGAGGAGAGCCATAGCTAGCAAATTCAATGGAGGAGATTACATGCCCATCTTCACACTGCAAATGCATTTCAGGTGTCATATCATTCATTGATGTTTTTCCATCAATAAAATCAGAACTGGACCAGTTCTGGACAGGTGGGTAGTGGGACTCTGACACTTGTGCACATACAACTCCAGCTGAACGTAACTTGACTGAAATCTCAAATGGATTCCCTCCTGTTTCCTCAAAGATAACAAGTAAATTATGTGATTCCTGCAACCATGACCTTGGTACATGGTACCTGGAGATTGATCGATAATACCCATATTAGGCTAGTTCTTAACAATTACCTAATTTAAATGCCCAAGGGTAGTACAAAGAGAAAAACAAAGTATTAGCCACTTTCTGCTTCATTTTGTCTACTTGGGGTTGGAAGAATACCATGTTTGAGTAACATTCCCACAGTTTGTAGTACACTTATCAGAATTGTAGGCCCCACGATAATCACATGGACGACATCCACCAGCTGGGGCAACCTGTGTCCAGTATCTTCCTATATGTTTGCCATTGACCCAAGCCTGGCCCTTTCCCATGCTTCTCAAATCAAGAGCAACTGGATCTACACCATCAGGAGCGTCAAAGTTCGTCTGCTCAAATTTAGGGCATAAGTAATATGAATGGACATAAGCCACAAGGATGCAGGAGTGCTTGGCATCACATAACCAAAAATAATAATAATAACATAGACATGGCACGAGGGACGAGCTGACCTGTGGCCCCCCATTTTTGGCGTGGCCTATAAAGGGCACAGTCTACAAAATTGCAGGTCATGTCAAGCCTATAGGCCTTGATGGCCATGCTAGGGGGGCTTTGGGGAAAGGCCTATGGGCTGGCCTGTAAAAAAAATAATAAAAAATTGAAAAAACCATAAAAATTATATAATATAGTGGGTCGGCCTGCTAAGCGCCAGCAGAGGCACAGCCCAAGGAGCCTTGGGCCATGGCCCGGGCCTTGCCATGCTGGCGACCCAACCCGGCCCATTAGGCCTGCCAATTGGCAAGCCTAGGCATGACCTATTGACATGTCTATATGTACATATTCACACACAAAAGAAGCATGCTACATATATCAGACTAGTTTCAGTAGCAGAGCCATTAACATCATTAACTTGAGGAAGAACACTAGAAAAGATAAAAACACCATAAAATTAAGACACTGCTACACAATGAAAATGCATATTTCAAGTAACTTTATGCATCATGAATATGAAAAAAATTATAACTCACCAATAGAATTCAGCAAAAACTTAGACCTTTCATTTCCACTAGATGTAACCAGTTTAATTATTTTTCCATCACAAGAAGCAAAGCAACACATGAATAGCCTTCTTACATGATGTCAATTTAGGGGACAGATCTGACATTTCTAGGAGTCTAAAAATAGTTTAAATGTGACATGCTTTCATAAAATCTTTTATCTTTGATGAAGCATATAATGGACCTTGTTTTCAACAACCGAATAACAACACTAACTAAACTTAATATGCAATTAAATTATCATATAAATGAGGACATTCTTAAGTTATAAATGCTAGGCTATCATTTGATTTTGTGGACACTATAATTTCAAAAAACATAAAAGAGACAAATAAAAACAGTACATGCTATCTATTGAGATAGCATTGCGATTCCAAATTTTTTTATTTTTCAATAGCAATGTTAAGACATGATGATTTTCTATGAGTTAAGATCATTGCACTAATGACCAGCCATCCAATGTTCTACCAGAAAGTTTAGCCTCAACAAAATCTAGCCAACACTTGATATAAATTCATCATCACTATTTTTCTCTTCAAAATAGATGTGATATAAATTCATCATCACTATTTTTCTCTTCAAAATAGATGTACCTTGTACCAAGTAAAGGTGGATGGAATAGCAGCAGGTGTGAGATCAGTCCATTCTGCCTTTTCATTTTCTTCGAAACTGTATATCTTCTGGTATTCACCCTTAAGCCCTATCTAAAATCAGGAAGAAAGTAATTCAGACATTATTATGTTATTTGCATACCTTTCAGAGAGAGAAAATGATAATTGCATAATTGCTTTCAGGCAAGTGTTGAATGTGACACACATATTATATGAGCATAATTTGAGGAGATAAACCCAAGATGAAGATGCCATCACCAGGTAATATCAATAAACTATACCGTCAACATAATTCTCACACATTTTAATGTTATAGACCAGGGGCAGAAATTTGAACTGAGGTTACATACTGAGCAAAGATATTGCTAAGGTCTTGCATTTTTTATACAGAACCTGCTTGTTGGAATTCTTCCACGTGAGCCTTATCTAGGTGGTTAAGAGTTCTCCTGTTATTTTGTTAAAAGTCCTATTCTCCAATGTAGAGCTAGTTGTTAGGAGCTTAGCTTATAACTTGCCTCCTAGTAAGGAAGATAGTTCGATTTATGTGTATAAATAAGTGCAAGACTCTCATAACCACAGGACCGTTATTTTTAATTCAGAATTGCTTTTAGCATAGAGGTTTAGTTTCCTTCAAACGAAACCTTTCTCAGTCTCTTTCTTTTATTTCCTTCCTAATCTCTCTTCCAATATATCTTCATTTGGCTCAAGATAGGCAGAAAGAAGAACAAAGGCAAGAACCGAAAGCTTACGCAATTAGCTCAAGGTAGTATATTGGGTAGTTTCAAGAGTCAACAGCGACTTACCTGTTTGGCTAGTAACAGATATGAATTATGTTCCAACATAATTCAAAATAATCATTCTTCCATCCAGTTACCAGTAGCTTTAAGAGTTAAGACTTCAGGCTTGCTGTAATGCAGTCACAAAGTCTATCTTGTAACATACACAAAATGTGCCCACAAATACAATAGCATAAGTCAGGCTATGTATTAGCATGATTCCTGATATGATCACAACCATGAAGCTAGAAATTGCAGTTCAGAGGAGAAAATAAGATTAGGCAAGTGAAAAATAATTTTCTTACAATTAGTGCTGAATTAATCAAATTGTTATGGAGAAAACCATGTGAAACAAGATTTCCAGCATCTTCAAACTTAGATGGAGCAAATTTTCCAAAGCACTTGATCTTCAGTAAATTAATACTGGAGCAGCAGAAATTATTTCATTACTCGATTAAATAAAAAGCTGGCGTCCAATAATGCCTATAACTGTAACAAATTTTGCACTTTAATATTCAGGAAGATCCAAGTTTCAGAAATTAAGGCTAAGGACAAAGTGATTGACATATAAGCAACAGGGAGAATCCATAATTAGATGCCTGAATGCCTTGATTGTTTGATATGACATGTACACAATGAAAAGATTCTGGGAAACGGAAATCAACTGAAGACCAATTATACATGGACATCATACATTCAAAATTAAGCTCAGAACTACTCTGCTGATGATTGAATGCATACCTGGTAGGTCCATAATAACTTTGAGAGGTCTATATCCCCATTGCTAAATCCAGTAAGCTTAATTCGGCCTCTTAATCCTGCCCCATCTTTCTCAAGGAAGGCTCCATAATTCTGCAGCAAAATTTTATATCACATTAAGCAATTGTTGAATTAGTAATCAACATCCCCTATTGAGAAAACATTTGAAAAGAAATCACCATATTCAACTCCTGACCAAATGAATAACGCATAGAGTCAGTGCAAGACTTCAAAGTAATCATAAGAAACATGTTTCTTAAAGTTCTGTTCAACTAAATTGTTCAAAATCCCAGAAACGAATCGAGAAATTAAAGGAAAAAGGACAACACTGAAAACAAAAAGGGAGGAAAATGATTGAGAGGGATACCATAAAAGAAATACAAAGAGGATGATGCAGAATGAACAGCGAAGAAACAGCAGACTTAAGAAAGAAATCTAGAAAATTCATTTCATTTCAATTCAGAGCCTAGATGACAGCTTCAAGTTCTTGAAAACAAAACATTTATTAAATTTCAGGGCATTAAGGGAAATGATAAAAAATTCCACATGAGATTTACTCTCCTTATTTTCAATTATCTTCCCTGAAGATCCAGATATAAGTTATGATAATAGGACACTTTCCAGTAAAGAAACTTCCAGTACTTTAACTGATGAAGCACAATTGCATAAACAAGAATGGATGGTAATTTTAGTCTTTTGGAAGCGTTGAATCGAGCAAAGTGATAGATTTGCTGCAGCAGAGGCCACTCTGATGTGCAATGGTGGCAGTGGCACATGTTGACAACACAAAGGGTGAAACTTTTGTGATTTGAACTGCTTGAATTTTAAATTGTATCATGCAGGTAGAGTTTACTTGGTATAATTATGGTTTATAGGTAGTGTTACGTGGGTAGAGTTTGCTCCCAAATAATTGTACCTTAATAGCCCCAATTATCGGATAGATCCTCGATATGCAACTAGTGGATTAGTGACTAAATGAATCAACACAGACATGTAGACAACTTACACCAGAAGCGTGTAAATAACTCATGTCGTTTAGATAGATACACCCGCTTAATGCAAGTACAAGACTTTGAGTATGAGAACATACAAGTAACATAGTCAAATCTTTAGGATGGACAATTGGACGTAATCATCACTTAGTCGGCCAAATTAATATAAAAAAGATATACTGCCTCAAAAGCATATTAAATAATTGAGCTAATCAAATAACACGTTTTGCATTTAATGAAAAGTGGTGAAGCTACAGCCAACTTCCTTCGTACATGTAACAATCGTATTGTACATGTACTCTTTCAATCGAATGAACATGCAAGCACAATAAAATCTTTAGAGACTACGTACCCCTAGATGACACCGACACCCCTTCACTCCAAATATGTAATTTGAAGAAAAGTAGTAAGACACCAAGAGAACAAATTGATCCTTAAGAACTCTCCAATCTTCAAAAACTACAGAAGCAGTCCCCTACAACGCATTCTTCAAATTCTCTCTAAGAAATTCTTGATAACTCTTTATAATTGTTCCCATTAACACATTGTCAAGAAGAGTAAATAACACTATACTGGATATAGGTTTTGTTCAGATAACTAAACCATTTAAAAAATTTTGTCTCTTTTATTCCTTACTTTATTGCTAACTACACGAATACTCTTCATAGCATTCTAATCACACCTCTCACATAATATCTTTAGATAATTATGTAAGTGCATAGGTGTATCTATCCACATCAACACTTTTTAGCACTAGAAGGAGGGCCCCAAAAAGCTCTCTCCAACATTTCAGTAAAATTTGTTTCAAACTTTCTTTAACACAAACATTTTCCCATGGCTCGAAATTAGAATGCCTCCAAGAAAGCTCCACTTGTTTAGGACGAGCAACACACAATAATTAATTACCTTGATATAATTGCTACTCCTAAGGAAATAGTTGCTACTAGTCATCAAATTGCTCATCCCTATGACCAACCTCCTCCAAAGACTAATAGTCAACATATAGCTGCTAATCAGCTGATTACATTGCAAATTGAAAAGCAGTTGGATGTCAACAATTAATTACTTGACTAATGTTATAGAAACCTTGATCCAACATCTACCAACCATCCCAATGACAACTACTAGACCATCGACTCTCACTTGGTGTATAAAGAATTGATAGGTACATACAATTAGATATGTCATAGCTCTACAATCCTCCTCCAAAGAAATTGATACTCAACCACCCTTCAACTAATCAATTCTCAAACGAAGCAATTTCATAAGTAACATTAAACAGGAATTAGTAAAACAATGTCATTTGTATTGATTCCAACAATGCTTACAATGTAACAGTTTTCAAAGAAAGAAATCAAAATTATAGACTACTTCATAAGGGTCAACACTATCATTCACGTCATTTTTTTCTCCTTTCATTCCTCTACAACCTTTATTTTTCTTTGTAATTGTCAGCCCTCCCATTTCATTCCACGTTCCACATCATCTGTCTGTGGTCTTGCCCCACTTTTTGTGCAAACGACTCTTCTGCTTTCCAAATACTTGTCGCATGCTTGTCCACTTGTTTTTCCTTCTAACGAAAGACGTATACATGAGTCCTAATTTTACCCACTCATCCAAAGGCATCTTATCCTAAAGGCGGAAATAAAGAAAAAGGTGCTTAAAAATCTAATATGACTCCAAAGAGTTTTCACAATGTGGTAATTGTTGCCATTGAAATGGAACTTCCAATTCAACTTGAGATGAGTAATGATAATTTGTCAACTCTAATGGTTGTACCTCAAGTTCATCGTCTTTGGTCAAACAATCCAATAAAGGCTGATTAATGATAGTTGGGCCAGCCCATTTCCTCAATTATGAAACCTAAAAAACATGATAAGTCTTAGTCTGAGTAAGCAAGTAACACCTTAGAACTTATCTGGAATGATTCAACAATAAACTTTCCAAAGTGGCCTCTACTCTAGTAGATGCAATATGAAATTTAATAGATAGAGGAGGATGCCCATATACTGCATTTTGGCAAGGTGCAAGCCAAAGATTGCATAATATTGGCTTCAAGTTCATCAAAAGGCATTTGAGCTAGGGCTTATCACAAGGAATGAGTGCCTCGCGAAGGCAAATCCTCAGCGAATTGGGCTAATAAAATTGCATCAGGGGAAGATTGCATAGATGAAGGAAAAAATTGGTCTTGTTGCTCCCTCCTAGGATTAGTGATAGAAGTTATATAAGAAGTGTTTATATTCACTCCATAACTACAGCTTCTAAGGCATTATTGTTTGGAGACCTTTTTCTTTTGGAACTGCCCTAGCTTGATGACAAAGTTAAGCTGACCTTTAGTTTGTTTGTATATATAGTAAATATTTTAAAATTAATATTTTCCCTTTGTTTAATTTTTTAAGCAACTTAATTATTAAAATATGGAAGTCAAAACAAACACATGTTATGAATTGAAGATATTCATACATGTTCTTATATTATTTTCATTTAATATTAAAATTTTATAATACAAAATAAAAGAAGACCAAAAATATATAATGTAAAAAAACATTATTAAAATTTGAATTTTATAAATTTGATAGAAGTATAATTGGCAAAAGAAAATTATTGTCATAAAATTGATATTTATAAAAAAAAACCTATATTTTAATATTTACATGTTCCTTCACATTTTTGTTTCCTATATTTTTTAGAAAATGTGTTTCAACATTTTCGTTTCTAGTATCAATGTTTTCGCATTTCCGTTTTATGCATTGAGCCTAACCTATGTTATAGTCATAGATTTTATTGGTCGTAATCATCAGTCAAATAGCATCACAAGATATCTTTTTCTTGTACCTGAAAGTGATAAATCATTGTTGATCTACCATACTCTCGATAAATTTCTCAACAACGAGTGTCAAACTAGACCAATTGGTGTATGAATCATTTTGGTAATCTCAAGTCTACAGATCACAAGCATTACCTTTCATTAAAGGATCTATTTCAGAGACATTAGGGTCATGGAACCCTCTTGGTGGAACCCTTTTTGTGGGTCAATCCAATGAACATGCATCCAATAGACACCTATATGTTACACGCGATTGACACCTATAATATTGACACATAAGATCTATCACTACCTTTCAATAAAATTGTTCAATATTATGATAGTTTCTTTATATTATCTATACGCTTTGTTAGAATAATACTAAGGCTACGAACGTTTCTAGATCAGTCATCATATGTGTTCATAAGGTTCTTACGACCAAATAACATGTTGATTCCCTAATAATAGTTTTATCAATCTAATGGCACTCATCAAAAATATATACGCAAATACATATGACTAATAGATTCAACCCACATGTTGAACAAAAGGAGAACTTGTTCTAAACAAATGTAACATCAAAGGGAGAGTGTACATAGTAATTATTGATACTAGTAGTTGCACAAATGTAACATCTACCACCTTTGTGGAGAAGTTGAGTCTACCCACCACCACCCATACATAACCTTACAAGCTTCCAATGGTCGAGCAATGGGAGCACTCTCCAAGTCACAAAACAAGTTAGTATTCCTTTTTCTATTGGGATAAATACATTGAGGTATTTTATGATGTAATACAATGGATGCATGTCACTTATTGTTAGGAAGGCCTTGGCAATTTAATAGTAAGGTTTTATATGATGGAAGGAAGAATACTTATACCTTTCAGTCAAGGAGAAAAGTCATAACCCTAATAGCCTAACCACTTTTCCAAATACACAAACCATCACCTAATGCACTCAAATGAAAACCCATTATTGAGTGGCACCCAAATTGAGCAAACCATCCTTAAACACCAACCCATGTATGCCCTATAACTAACCAAGAGGTAAAATGTTGAACAAGTGAGTGAACCACACCCTTTACTCCAAGAATATGTTGACATTTCCACTTGCCCCTAGGAGTTCCCTTTGCTAATTGACCAACCTATAAGTGCAATCCGAATGAGGCCAAGGAGTTACAAAGGTAAGTGGATGATTTGATTAGCCAAAGTTTTGTTAGAAGAATATAAAACCATGTTCAATGTTGGCCTTATTATTAGTACCTAGGAAAGATGGCTTTTTTCAAATATGTGTTGATAGTAAAACTATAAACAATATCACCATCAAATATAAGTATCTCATTCTTAGACTTGATGACATGTTGGATGAGTTACATGGTTCCACCATCATTTCCAAGATTGATTTATAGAGGGGTTATTATCAACTTAAAAGGAAGAAGGTGAATGAGTGGAAAACAACCTTTAAAACAAAAAAGGGGTTGTATGAGTAAATGGTTATGCCTTTTGGCTTATCTAATGTATTGATACAGTCTTGACTTATCTTGCAAAGAATTCCATAGACCAAACCACACCAGCAATCCAGAAAACACAGGAACAATTTACAACAAGCAAATAATACTGTTTAGTGGTGAAAATAATACTCAATGATATATCATTGATTTCAAAACTCAAATCGATTACAACTTATTCTTGTATAACTAGCTATTTAAGGTGTCAACACCTCCTAATAAAATTTTGCTATTTTTGATATGCTTCTTCATTGTGTTTCTCTGTATCTCTCTCTTTTATATTTTTGTTTTCCTGACCTCTTTGTTGACTTCTTTTTCTTCTGCCACCTAGACATTCTTTACAAGCAAGAGGTGAATAATATGGGTGGGGATGCACTTTCATGGAGATATGTCTTGCTTGCCATTTTAAATATAAGGGTTCTTGGGCTCCATATGATGAGGAAGTATTATGAAAGGGATGAGGAAATGAAATTAATCATGGATGAGTATAGTAAAAGAGAATTTGAGGACTATTCAATCTAAGATGGCATTCTATTAAAGTGCAACAAGCTTTGTGTACCCAAAGGGAGTTTTAGGGAATTTATTGTGAGGGAGACACATAGAAGAGAGCTTGCTTGCCATTTTTAAATTACCAAAACTTCAGAAATTTTTAAGGAACATTTTTGTTGACCAAACATGCAAGGGGATGTTTAAGTCATTGTTGTTAAAAGGAAAGGGAGACACATAGAAGAGAGTTTGCTCACCATTTTTGAGCTAGCAAAACTTTGGAAATTCTTAACGAACATTTTTGTTGGCCAAATATGCAAGAGGATGTTCAAGCCATTGTTACAAGATATAGTGCATGTCAAAGAGCCAAAAGTCACTTCAAACCAAGTTTTTACACTCCATTGCCCATTCTAGAACAACCATGGAAAGATTTAAGTATGGATTTTATAGTGGCTTTGTCGATGACTCAAAGGGGGAAAGATGTGATCATGGTGGTTGTAGATTAGATCTCTAAAATGGCACATTTCATTTCATGCCATATAATTGACAATGCTTCACATGTGGTGGATTTATTCTTTAAGGAAATTGTTAGGTTGCATAGCATTTCAAGGAGTATAGTATTGGATGAGGATATTAAATTCCTTTTAATCATTTTTAGAGCCCCTTATGAGGAAATTTTAGTACCAAGCTCTTGGTTAGCACCACCAACTATCCTTAAACCGATGGCAAAACCGAGGTTACTATTAGGATCCCAAGTGCATGGAATGGGATTAGGATCCCACATCAGAAAATATGAGCTTCTAGTGTGAGCTTTACATAGCTTTGGACTCTCAAATCTAAACTCTTAGCTTTTGAAGTGTGATTCTTCCAATATTCATATTATTTGGTATTAAACTCACCATCACGTCTCTTCGTGCAACCGTACAATGCAAGTGGTGATGTCAACATTGCAATATTTGCCTAAAGCTAGTAGGGAGCTAGCACACAAACCAACCCACATGGGTGCCAAGGCTACAAAGCCTAGTGGTATGTTAGGATACCAAGTACAGGGCATATGACTTGGATCCCACATTGGAAAACATAGACTTCTAGTGTAGGGTCTATATGGTTTTGAGCTCTCCAAACTTTACAACTAACTTTTGAAATGTGATTCTCCCAAGATTCATATCAATTATTAATCAAACCATACACTATTTTAAGGACTCTAATGAGTAAAATGTGAAGGATTGGGATGTGAAACTTGTCCATGCAGAGTTTTCCCACAATTGAACTCCAAGTGTCAAACCAGACACTCATCAATTGAAATATTATATGGTATAAAACTCATTACTCTAGTTGAGTTATCTTCTTTGTCAATAAGTATTCAATTGAGTTTGGATGCAAAAGAGAATGCTAGAACCATGAAAAAGTCATACGAGTCCATTAGGGCTCAAATTGAGAAGTCAAATGAAGCCTAGAAGAAAAGTGCTACCAAGCAGAGGAAACCAATCCATTTTCAATTGGGAGATTTGCTTTGGGTTCTTTAGAGTAAGGAAAGGTTTTAATGTAAAGGAAAGAGTTAGCTAGTATCAAGAGTCGATGGTCCATTTGATGTGCTTGAATGAATTTGGGACAATGCTCATAAGATAGACTTGCCTAGTATTTTGGGAGTGTTTCAGCTACCTTCAATATGGGGGATTTTTCTCCATACTTAGAAGATGAACCTTTTACGGATTTGAGGGCAAATCCTCTTCAATTTTGGGAGGATGATGTGAATTCAAATTCAAACTCTAATTCATCCATCAAACTTTAGAAGAGTCAAGAAAAAGCCCAAGAGGACCACAATAATACAAATTCAGCCCATATGTTTCAAAATGGGCAAGACATGATCAACTCACCGCAAACTAGCCCAACCCACCCAAGCCTCTTGATGGATAATCCATTTAGCCTAATTTCAACATTTGGATATTCTTTGTTTTGGTGGGATTTGAATATGCAAGTAGGAGGGAAATTTTCAATTGATGGTCAAAGAATTAATGGAGAAACAAGGCTTAAAAAAAGGGTAGCTGTAAGTTATTCCTCTTTTATCAAAAAACAAGGTTGTCACACATAGGCGACTCCTTGTCTTTGCCATTTTGAGAAATTCTATGAATGTGGGATAACTTGTCAAAATATCTTTTGCAGAACAACTAAGTGCCTAATTGATGTCCCTTTTTTTTATGGTTTTCATTTATTTGTGTAGTAATTTTAAATTACATAGGGCATCACTTGTAATGACCTATAAAAGGTCTCATTTTTTCCTTGTAATAGTTAGTTGATGTTAAATGAAAGTTTAAACACTCTTGAGAGAGTTTTTCTATATAAAATTTCCTTTATCCAAATCCTTATCAAGGTTTGGTGATGAAGAATTAAAGTTGGTGACTTAGCCATTATGCTTTAAAGTCTTTGGCACTTCATTACTTGTAAATTTTTTGTATGATGTTTTATTTCATTTGTATTAACTTGCTCAAATTTAATTGAATATACATCACTCTGGTTGAATAACCCTAATATTTTTTTTCCTTTATTTCCTTTTTTCTCGAAGATGCTTTTCATAGAGCTTCCAACATTGTTTCCTTAGTTTGTCTTGTCTTTTGGCAACAAGTACAGCACAAATTTTCTTGATTGATGGATTTTAGGAGAGTTTGTCTCCACTTAGTTGAGTGTCATGAGCAACTTGGGTTCTTGATTGTTGTTGTTATTGCCCATCATGGTTGAACCTTCCAAGGATTAGGCCTTAAGCATGACTCCTCTCCTAGTCTCCTTTACTCGAATAATGGACATAATTTAATTCAAGGATGGAAGTTCCTAGCAAAGGATTTGAACTCTTACTTAGTCAAATTTTACAATTAAACCTACAAAAAAATCATACACGCAATCCTTTCCGATGAAATTTTTTAGGAATACTACATCTTTAAGGCACTTTGTTTCTATGCACCAGTGGTGAATAGTGATCGAGTTTTTTCCATAGACTTTTCAACACGTGGGCATATTTTGAAACCATCTTGTTCCCTGCTTTGCTCCCTCGATTTTGATTTTTATCTCATACACATGGATTGTAACACTAGCTTTTAAATATGTCAGATGCACGATATCCCATATAGCTTTCGTGTTGGTCAACAACATACATGTATCACTAATCTTTGATGTCCTTGAACTGCACGACCAAGCCATAATCATCAAGTCCTCATTTGAAGCATCAAAGTGAGGATCTGCCTTTGTGGGCCAATTCCCGTCACATGACTTGATTTTCCTCTTCTTTTCAAGACAGCATGGACAAGTTGTGACCATTTCAAGTAATTCCTCTCAGTCAAATAGAATCCTAGCTGAATTTGTTGCGATTCATTAGTTTGATGTAATGACATCTACTGAATTTTGTCATTGTTGTTGATTTTGTGGCCTCAAACGTTATAAGTGAATTATTGAATGACAACAACCATGGAAAATAGTCACTATAATAGATTATTGTAGCAAGTTAAAACTAATCAGACCATTGCAACAATTTAGTGTTCTTTGTAATTAAAACTCTAATCAAAATAGCCTCGAAAAAGCCAAGAAGGAGTAAGCAATCAGAAGAAACAAGGTTCAACAAAACTGGCTTGAGTAATCAACATGTCATTTCTGCTTGGGTGAAGGAAATGACATGTCAATTTTAGCTAGGTGAAGAAAACCAAAAAAAGATGGGTATATTTACAAGAGATGACATATTGTTCCTTCCTTCTCCTTTTAAGCAAATCAACTTGTCAGTTTTGAAAAAAAAGACATGTCATATGGGTGTAGTTACCCACAGTTATTTTCAGTCTTCCTCAGATTTCACATTGTCCGCACTAGAGAAACTGTCAATCAATCATCAATGCTTTGTCAATGAAGTTAACAACTATGGATAAAGAAACCAATAGGCGATGAACCACAATCTAGTACATACACAAAGGGTCCTCCGAAAGAGATAGGGACAGATGATAACAAAGATGATGAAGAAGATGATAATGATTGTAGCAATAACCAATAAAGGCCAAAGTAGATGAAGCAAGATTAGCAGCTCTGGAGATGAAGGTCACAACAAAGAGAATTAGAATAGTGCCAATAGCTATAAAGGCTCATCAAAGAAGGAAGAAACAATCCCTAAAACTCTAATACCATGTCGATTCAAGGAAACATCAGAGTTTTCCTCCTAATTTTCATTATCTATTCAATCTGTACAAAGTGTTTTATACAAGAAGGAAAAGTAAGAAAATTTGACCACTAACAACCTAATTCAGTGGTAGCCAAACCTATTATTGATCTACCCCAGCCTAAACTTCACTTTTATGGCCTAATACACAACCTATTATTTCTCCACATAATTAAAAGTTCAAAACAATATTGACAAATTGCTATCTAAATTAATAAAATAAAAGATTAAAATAAACATGCAACCATGTCTATATTTTTGACATCATCTCCTTTTCACTTATTATTATACGAACATTGACATTACTACTTAGGATGAAACTCATGGACAGCTTCTTTTCTATATCTTACAGGCCTCCAATCAGAAACTGAGAGAACGTGCGAGTGCTACAACTAATGTTGCCATGTTTTTATATGGAGGATACCTCTTATCAGTTTGCCCTTATCTTTTAATCTCTGATTTAACATTATACACATATTAGAGTGTAGATTAGCCAACTCTTTCCCTTGATCTTATTGACTTAGCATAAAGGCATAAATTCTATCCAAGCCCTTAAGATGAATCCCTGCAGATTTGACAAGGTTAGACAACATATTTGAGACAATTAGTACCATACTATTATCAAACCATAAAGAAGCTTTACCTGTAAGCCTACAGTCTGAGTTAACAACATCAAATCATTGTATCCCGGCTGAAACTGAACTGGTTGCACCACCTTAACCCAACGACCAATCACACTACCTTCAGACAGCAACAAATAAGTTAGAAAAAGAATAAGAGGTAGTTAGGCAATTTGAAAGACAGTTGTAAGTAACAATCTATAAATGGTTTACATAATGAAAAATTGTCTTTTGGCTCCAAACCACAGAAGTCATTACTATTATGACTGCTAGTAATTAAATTCTTGCTGGAAATCAAATTACAATGAGACAACTACATTTTTCATTTACCTAGAATACAATGATTATTCGATTGAGCATCTACTGAAAATACATGGAAAAAGACAAAATTATCACAATCCATGTGTCTTTTGTACCCATTTGTGTTTGAATATGCATAATTTCACAACCCAAACAAAAATGAGAAGAAAAACCAAAGTGAATAAAAACACAACTGAAACACAAATCTAGATGGACAAAATTAAAAACAGAAGGGAGAGAAAAAACATAAAGGGGGAGTGAGAGAGATGTTTCACCTGCAAGCTGGCCATTAATGAACACACACAACACATCACGCATGCTATCTATTGTTAACGTTGAACTAACACTGTTTTCCTCCCAAAATGATATGTCATCATCAGAAACATAGATTCTGCATCAAATACGTTAAACAGTCATTGATATTAAAAGAAATTAGAAAGCAAGAAAAGTTGAAATACTTTGACTCAAGAACAGAAAGTAAATGTAATAATATTAAATAAGGAACACCAATAATTTCTTCTTTATTAACAAGTAATGATTAACTCAATTGAGCCGAGAAAAAGGAGCACAATCCTTTAGATGCAGTAAAATATACAAGAGTGGCACCCACAAAGAATAAAGCTCATGCTGAAACAAGAAATGAATTTTAATAATGATTATAAAAGAACACAATATTATCAGGATCATTGCTTGAGAGACCTGCATATAACTAATTACTAAAGGTCTCTGTATCTAGAAATAATTCTTATGTGATCATTGCCAAAAAGTCAAGAAAGGTATCACACAGCAGAAACAGTTCCATTCAAGAAAATTGTGACTTTCTGGCATTACCCGATGAGAAGATAAAACCATAAAAAGAAAACTGGATTTACAATATTTCTTTTAAGGTGTTGACCACTCTAGCATATTACATAAAGAATGACATACAAATTAACTTTCACAATTTAGGAGAAATCCTGAAATGACAAAAATTTGATTTAATCATACGAGGAAAGACCAAATAATTAGTTGTACAATTCAGTACCTAAAGAGATTATGTTATTATCAAGTCTCACCATCGTAATCTAGGCATAAGTTCCCTCCTCCCCCTACCAACATTGACTAACAAAAGAAATGAGAAGTGAGTGCAAGAGCATAAAGGTGGAAGAAAGGAGGTCAGAATTAAAAAGGTGCAAGTATCAAGCTTTATGATTCATCAGTTATAAGCATTTCTTTTATCTTTTCCACAGATTCAGATTATTAGATACCGTGACTCTTAATTCTTAGAGTAAATTCACTTCATCTAAACAACTGTAGACTCACACAGGTGAAACACAGCTTTGCCACACAAATATTAATTCATTTACAATTCTTTTACCAGCAAATATTATCCTATTGTAGCCAGATCAAAAATTAATGTGCATGTACCTGGTTATATACCATAGATAATCAGAAGAGTCTTTTGTCACATTCAAATGCTCCAATATGCCTTGGACGGTAAAGCTATCCTCACTCCAAAGGCTAATAGGTTCTTTTACAGTCATCCAGGATTGTGAGACACAGGAAACTTCACTACCAGTCACAGATTTTTGAAGTACAGACAGACCTCGTGAACAAGGCAAAGAAAACTCTGCAGTCTTGACGGAAGTTTGTGTGGAAACCTGTTCACAAAAAATATAAAATGAAGAAGAGAAGGGTCGATCATATCTAGAGGAAACTAAAAACTCTCCATTACTTTAAACAGAAAAAGAACCTCTGAAAAGCGAACCCGAGACCTTAAGGATGTATATATCATTTTCTACAGGTCGATATGCAACAGTGGAAGAATGGAATCTAATATCAATATTATTTGAAGAATTTTAATGGAAGAAACGGAGAATGAGCATATGCATACACCTAAACTTTGTTAAGAACATCTAACAGGGAAAAGCGTGGATGAAAGTGATCAGAGTTCATTCAAGGCAACCAAAGGAGCATATATCTAGATTCCAGCATTATTTTGACTGTTAACTGATTAAACAGCAACTTACATGTTTTAGCCACTGTATTGTGAGGCTCCTAATAATAACTAAAACATTCATGTTTTTCCATTAAAACCATTTTAAAGACATCTGTGAAACCTGCATGGTTAGTATGATGAGGAATTTCATCGTAAAATGTTTTAAAATTTTATAAAGGAAATTGTTGGCCTTGCCATATATTTAAAGTTAACAAGAAAAAACAAGTTTGAAGCAATATAAATTGCTTTTTCTTGTTTGTTAATATAACTTAGCAATTCCAATTAAGTTCAATCATTTCCAAATTAATATGGTCTTTAGTTTTGAAAGCTTGTTTTGAAATCTGAAACTATAAATAAATTAAGTTAAAATTCAGCAATGCAAATGCAAGGCCACACTGCTTAGATAAAGAAACAAATTAAAAAGAGAGGTTAAAATCAATTAGTTGATATATATGCATCTTGCACTTTACAGGAGAATGACAGAAAAAATAAAACAAAAGAGTTATACACAACAGGATTTCGAACGGTTGTAATCAGTGGAGTTTATTCATAATAGATCTTGCCTTTAAGCTAGATATATATATATATTTTTTTTTTTTTTTGATAATCCGAGAACCTCTACCCATACTAGCCGGTCAATCCTAATTAATCAGATAAATTAAACTAGAGTGTTTATGACCACCTAAACCCACAACCACAGATCGGATAAATCAAAGGTTATTAACTTCACTGCAACTTGAACACAGGCTACCACTTTAGATGACCAAGGCCCTTACCGTTAAGCCCAGGGGGGTCTTAAGCTAGACATTTTATTGCTACATAAAGCAAATATATCTCAAGTATCCACACAGATTAGTGAACCATGTAAACTAGAGTCAAATAAAGCATTCTTGTACAGGTACAATGTTGTAAGAATCAGAAGCAAACCTTTGCGGTGTTGAACACAATGTTCTTGCAGTTGGGTAGTATGCTCACTGACCATGGTGGTAAAGTATATGATTGACCAAAAAATGTCACAGAAGCTTCATTATGTTCATCAATATTAGCAAGAAATGCAGAGCAGCCACTTTGACTTCCAACCTGAGTTGAGTTCAAGCCTTCACTAAGAATATTTGCACTGTACACATGTGCCTGAACACAGTTAAAAACATTATATTCAACAAAAAGCAGAACTAGAACAAAACCCTAGAAATTTCCAACTGAAAGATATTATTTAAATTTGAATGTACTATTGACAACATATCATATGCAAAATGTAAGTTCCCAATCCAAAACTATGATAGATGTTGATAACTTTAAAACTGCAGCACTATACACATTCATAGTTCAAACACCTAGTCAGCACCAACCTGTAAATTAAAGAGGTAACGGTTCTAATAGAAATTTATCAATTACAATTGATTCACATGGCATTTAAAATCAATTTACTCGCTTAGCTATCTTTTAAAGAGTCAATAATTATATTGACAAAAGTTTGAAGTCGAAAAATTCTGGAACATAAATAAAAAAAAATCATTTATCTTACAAGTTACAAGGTGATGAAGGAAATGTCTTATAACAGAACAAACAATGTCTAAACCACTATCAAGTTATCTTGTTCCCCACAAAATGCACCACAACAATTGACTCCCGAAAGAAATTCCATATTACATTGAATTAAATGGGTCCAATAATCCCCACCACAAACTTATATATATCCTCTTTATGGTTCAAGAGACATCTCCACTACTAAAATAAGCAATTAAGTGCCACAAGGAATACAAACCCTACCCAAAAACAAAATTGAGAGGAGGATATTGCAAGTTTTGGCCAAGCACTTCCCTGGGAAAATCAGAATCTTGTTTCAAATAATTTTTCAAACTAGTTTGGTAAATAAAGTATTCTGTAGTGTTTGTGGACAAGTTCGAGTTTTAGAGAACTAGTCTTGAGAACACTCAGGACTAAGTATGCCCTCATTTTCTTTTTCCCTTTTTGGATGCCTGATGCTGACAAATTTTTGATTCAATATTTACATACTTGCATGTATCAAAACCTTGGAATCTGCATACTCAATAATTAAGTTAATCAAGAACTATAAATAACTTGTGGCCTAGTATAAACCTCTTGCTTTGGTCCCAATTTTATATACTGAGCTGAATCAGCAGCAACTAAAGCAGGTTCACAAAGCTTTATAGCAGTATGAAGATCCTTCAAATGTCCCCACTTAGGCTGACTTAGAAGACCTATTTGAAAAATACATGACAGCCATTAGCTTGGACCTCAATGAGAATTTAAGCACTGAGATTGACCTTCAAGATACAGAATATCTCTTGGCAAGTTACTTATGCCATGAAAAAAAATAAGTTGTGCCATGATTAAAAAAAAAAAAAGGCTTCTAAGTGGGAAACAACTATGGTTATTTAGAATCAGTTTAACATACCATATTCATCGAGTGGAGCATCATAATCATAACTTGTAACATAAAATGGGCCCCCAGAAGTTCGACCAAAATTTGTTCCACCAAAATACTGCAACCATACATCAGACTTGTCAAGAAGCAGAAAGTGACTCTTAATAAGAGGAATACATGTCGGCTTCATCTGATGTTACCTATATAAAATGTTCTCTGTCAATCATATATTTATATTAGTTACATAATCCACAAAAGAACTCATTTTAAGTTTATATTTTAAATTTACTAGGACAGCAAAATTGATAACCAACTCTAGACCCACTGTTAGCTTCACTGCCATGTCATGATGGCAGTGAAGATGTATTTTCAACTACTGATGATTAAAATCACCAACAGAATCTTGGAAGCATTTAATTGAAACCAGGAAGAGTCACACACAACCATGATAACAAGATCTCACTCCCATACTATTTTCCAAATGAAATGCTATCCTGCCATGCATACACTGTTAAATCTAAAAACAGCATTCAAATTCACTAATCCATTGTACCATATAATAATTCATAAAGCTTCCTCCTCGTTGATAAAAGCGTGCAACTGCAAAAGCAAGATCTTCAGCTGGCCTGTGAGGCAAACTTCCACCCCATGTAGCAAACCTTCAAATTTCACCCAAATAAATTGATTTTGTATCTGATATATAGCTCACATAGAATAATAGCACTTTCTGTACAGGAATCATAATAAACACCTCAGGCATAATGTGGTTTACAGCTGTAACATTGGTCATGTACTTCCAGCAATGTTAAATAAGAAAAAAGGGTAAAGGGAAACAAATATTTAAGTTGAGCTTTAGAGAATAAATCAGTTTGAATTAGTAGGAAAATCTTTCAAATGGTAAGATAGCAACATTTTACACAAATCAAAAGATTGAATGCCCTATTAAACTAAACAGATATCAGAACACAGAGCTAAGCATTCACTGAGCAAGAGAGAAGGATAGAGAGATTCTTATTTAGGTGAATAATGCTTCATTAAAAGGACAAAATAAGCACAAAGTACAAATGATTTAACGTTTGAATTTATTAACCATGAAAGAAAAAGGAGACTTCCTCTATAACAACCAAAACAGAGTTTGAATAAACAGTATGTTTGTATAATATGTTTCTAAAGCAGTAGTACATTATGAAGTACAAATTCTTCAAAAGCTACTGTATTGGAAATATATTTTGCTGATAAAAGATGCCTCCAAGAAACCAAGGGATACTTAGGGTACCTTGAAAACTTAAACCCATATTTTTGTTTTGACTGACATGGAAATAACTAAGAATATATGTGAAGAAAGGTCGGATGCATGAGATACAGTATGATACTTTGTTTTTGTCGATAATTTTCATTCCCAAGAACTGAACTTGCAATTAGTAAGTCACATAAGAATCCTACTCAAATATGAAACCTAACTCTATCCCCAAAACAAATTTCAATCACCCTCTCTCAAAATTTTATTAATTTTTTCCAATACATGATGATTTTGTGAATATCTATTAGTTACCAGTAAACTTAATATTTGGGTAAAAATACAATCTTCAAATTCTCCAACGAGATTGAGTATGTTCTAGAATAAAACACATCTCACAACATATATGTTCTAGAATAAAACACATCTCATAACATAAAGTAGTACAAACTAAAATTTGTAAACAAATACTAATAGAACAAGACAAACCAAAGCCTGTGTAGTCAGCATGCGCTATCATACCATCCATCCCAATTCTCTGTCCATAGTATTGGTTTTTTATTGGAGTTTGGCTTGAAACCATCACAATAGTATCCATTACAGGCATCAATCTGTGCAGAGAAAAAGAAAAACCAAAGAAAAACAAGTTGTCAACAGTTTATATCCAAGAACTATAAGACAATAAGAATATGAAAATTTATAAAATTCTGTAGAAAAAAGAAACCAATATGCAATTAAATTCCAGCTTCTTTCCAAATTGTTTCCGCAATTTAATATTCACAGACACTACATGAAAGAAATTTGAACACAGATAACCAAGGCCAGGCTTTACAATATTTTCTGGAGCATCAGTTTGCTGGCACATCACCCATGGAACTCCGGCACCAAGCCCAAGGGCCATATTAGCAACCCATTTAACGTAGTCCTTCCCTCGCTGGCCATATGAGCTTTCTATATTTCCATATTCATTCTCAATCTGGTAAAAATTAATTCCATTAGAAATTTTTTGGCTACAAGACTGGTATATTAGTAACAAGTAACATGTCCCTAAGGCATATTATACTACAAATGCTATGTATCCATTCTCAAGTCTAAATGTGTCATACAATACTGCAAATACTAGATCCCTTTCTCAAGTCTAAATGTGCATGAAACTAGGGTTTATAGGGTTCAAGGGTTGGTCAAATTGTCCCATTTTTTGGGTCAAGTTTTCCCTCTTTCATATCTTCTTTTTATCTTACTACAAATTTTATTGTTTCCTATCCAAAAAAAAAAAGTGCAAGAAACAAGGTGCCAATTGCCCTCAGTATAAGTTCATTAAAATCAATAGGAATTATCAAGGCCCACATTTTGGCCACCTTTACAAACAAAGTCATACACCTCCTGAATAAAGTCAAAACACTGAAAGCAATCATGCACAAAGTGAACTTAACATTCTCTTACAACCTGCAACATAATGATTGGACCACCTTGCCAGGAGAACAGCTTTTCCTCTCGCATCAGATCCACAATCTTCTTGACGAACCGCTGCATCTCCTCCTAGAAAAATTAAAGCATCACCAACTTAAAATTCACTATCAGTTTTCAGCAAGCTTAAGCTGCATCTCATCCAAAAAAAGTAAATTATTGCCTAACATCACTATTTTTTTTTTTTCTTTTTCCTAAGACCATGACTTTTCTTGAAAGTCTAGCAAGTTCAAAATTGGGGTCTATGACCAGACCCTACAACTTTAATAAGAAGCTTGTGGAACATAAAACTACATGAGATTCTTTCAGCTCCTCTGAGATAAAGCACTTCCCAAGGAGCTCCTATATGTAAAACTTAACTAAAGAGATGATATATTTTTCTAATTGAACAAGAAGAAAAACAAATTGAAGAGCAACAAGATGATGAAGAATTAGTTCAAAATTAAGAATTGAACTCAAAAGGAAAAAATAGCGTAAGAAGAAATCACATTCCCAATGATAAAATATACAAATGCTCAGAACCCATGTTGATTCAAATTAATAACTAAACCTGCAAATTGACATGCTTCTAACATAATCTATTACACCAGTTATTGCCTTTATTATCTTTTCATCAAATTAGGAATATAATATTATTAAGAAATTCTCGTTTTACTCAAAATTAGCATGATTTTAATTCCATTACAAAATTTTCATAAATTTCTGTTTTTAGGCTGAAAGTATGCAATTTCTTTGCAAGACATTCATTCTGAAAAATTAGTTGCATTCAAATTTCAAAATAAAAAGACACAGAGAAAGAATGTGGATTTTAGCAGAGTGAGAAGACAATGCTTTGCTGGAGAAATAAGCGCAACGAGTTTTTACCCTTGCTACCAATATAAGGAAAAGGTAGAGTATTTGATGTAAAGCAGCAAATATAGAAATAAAGCCATTGAGGCTTTATCAAAATCAATAAAGGAACAAAAGCAAAAAACAACACATGTGAAGTGATATCTTAGCACACCAACATCACTACGTTGGGGCCAAGCCAAATCTACATTGCTCATAAAGTTAATGTTGGTTTAAAGTGCTTGAAATTATAGAGACGGGCTCAAGTAAAATTTATTATCATCATCTTCTTGATTGAGAAGCAAAAAGAAAAGAAATTTTCAAGCATACAATATAGATGCTATTGGTTCATTTTACCTTGAAAGGAGCATTCTCTGTTCGAAATTCTATGCCAGGGATATCACGCAGCCATACAGGGAAGCCTCTACAAGATTATTGAAAACCATATAGATGAGAACAGTACAAGAAAAGGCAAATGTAGTGTTGGCAACTCTTTTTAGGCCTTATCAGAACTGATAACATCAAATTTTCAATTCTATGGTGTTAGAACAAAAACATGTTCATTTCAGTTAATAATAGAATTTTTCTTTTCTTTTTTTGAAGCAGTTATTATCCCACATTTTCTTTTCTTTTAATTTTCAAAATAGAACACTTAAATGGCCCATTTTTGTTTCTTTATCACAGAAACAGTTTAACAATAAAACAGAACACAGCATCTGCACTTCTATAATTTAAGATTAAAATAATGGACAGCCTTCCATATGTAAGGTCCAAAAGCTGCTGCAACGTAAAGGTTCTGACTTGCCACAGTCAGCAAGACAATTAAGCAATTTCAGTAGAAAATGAAATTGCAATTGCAGCATACCAACACTCAAGTGGAAAGAACCCAGTGGTACCAAAAAGAGCAATTAGGGCATTAAACTTTCTCTTGATCATGCAGCATATTTACAACCATGACAAAAACATCTGTGATAGAAATAAATTTAGACAACTAAACTAGAAAGATTAAAAGGGGGAAAGAAAATGAGACCCAAAATTCCACTCAGCGCATACAAAAGGACCTATTCGAAGATGGAGATACAGCCCACTGGATCCTACCAGCTTCACAAATTTGATAATATCATTTCTCCCTTCAAAGTTATACTGAACAAGTTAAAAAAGAAGATTAATATTTTACACAAAGATATAATCTGACCCATAACAACCAGGTAACACTACCACCAAGTAGAAAATTTTGCACCTGTCCTCTTACTGGTTCATGCGCATTCCAAAACACATAAGTTTGAATCACATCTGCCCCACCTTCTTTACTCTTTGCAATTAGTTCAGGCCACATCTGACATCATGTGAAGGATTCAGACAGACAATGTGATGCTTTTAAAAGCAACCATTATTGAAAGTTTTTATGATGCAACTAACCAAACTTTTACAACTAGAAGCATGACAGTCTAACCAAAACTGAAGTAAAGAACAAACAAGGGTAAGAACAGCAAAGTAGATTTAACCTATGGAACAGTTGAAATATATTGAAAAAGCATAAAACTATGGGAGCACAAAACAATTATAGCAAAAAGAGTGGACATTGTATGAACACACGGATTAGAACCACAATCCCATTATAGCCAATTAATGTGGATTTTAAGGGCATCCTTAGAATTCTTAAACATACGTAGCTTCACTCAAGAAACATACTTCAAAGCTGTGTTATGTTCAGCTCTAGACAATCTTCAAAGTTGCCTGAACTCTACACCAACTGCTTCCCTATACTCAGCTGCTACGCCAAAAAATGCACACTTATAGGCAATAGCTCAAATATGTGGTGTAAATCCATCTTGTTTGGTTGCAACTCCCAGCAATTGATTAAAACTCAAACTGAAGCTCCTGGGAGCCCTAGTTCACACTAACAACTTAAAAAATTATATAAAATGTTTCTAACTCCCTAGCATGATAATCAAATAAAATATAAAACAGCCGACCAACAGCAGCTTGGCAGGTCAGAAACAGATCAAGTTCCATTGTTCAAGGCCCAGTAAGATGACGGACTCTACATTATCTAACTTTGGAAATCCCAATTTCCAACTAAAGTAAATCAAAGATCAACGAAAGGTTATCCTTTGAATTTCTTTGAAGTCAGTCCCACTCACCAAATTCAACCAAACTCCCCAGTCATGAAAAATTTAATGAGCTTTCATCATAACCATCACTATAAGAGCTTCAAGACCCAACTTGGTGTTAATTGCTCCAAGATTTAATACACAAATTACACTTAACTATAGTAGTACTTTTCAGTTATATATAATTCTAAATTAATATAAAGAGCCACCCAAGTCTAATTGGATATGATAAGAATCAAGTAGGACGATATTCAAAAAGAAACATGAAGTTCCAGTCAAAATCCACAGTCAGTAATAGATGGCCTATCAATAAGTTGTTGACATTTTCGCCTGATAAGTACAGAAACTTCCAAAATATTTCTAAAATTTGTGGCTGTAATAGAAGATAGTAAGATAACTGAAAGGAAGAGAGCTTAGTCCAATATCCTAGTGGAATTCTTGTTCAGCTCGTTTAGATAAGCGCGTAAGGGCAACTTCTTGGTACAGGTCTTTTCCCACTGAGAAATTACATTCAGTTTCCTGGACAATGACAACTGTCCTTAAAAAATAATAAGAATATAACATTGCTTACTGATTTCAACTCTATGAGAAATGCGTACACTACCTACTATTGAGCTATAAGTTGCATAATTTGGAGTTGCAATGACTACCTCGATAAAATTATGAAATCAAATTACTGTCTTTTTTATGTATGTTCCTGAATTATGAGAAATGCCAATAAATAAACAAACAAAAAAAAGGTAAAATTAAGCTTCCAATACAAGGAAATGCATGTACTACCTACTATTGAGCTATGAAGTCGCATAATTTTGCAATTGCTATAATTATCTTGATAAATTATCCCACCAAATTATTGTGTTTTTTGTTCATTACTCGAATAAAGAAAATAAAAGGTAAAATTAAGCTGCCAATACAATGTATGTCAACGAAAAGAGACGAAAAGAGTGAAATTAAAGTTTATAGAGAACCTGAGGAGTGGCCCGAGGGTAGTGAATGCCGGCGGAGATGAGCATACGGCGGCGGCCATCGATGATGATGGCCCTGTGGTCATAGCTTACATTAAACGGCTTGAAGAACGTCGAGGCTGATGATATTGATAACGATAGGCATAACAATTCAACAATTACCAGAAGCAAAAGTAAAGCACTCTTCTCAGCAGACATTTTTGGTCGCCAATGAGAGAGTATTGGATAAACATTTACAAACAAAAGCCACGGAATGGTACAAGAGTGGAGTTTACAGTAAGCAAAAGTTTTGAAGTAGACTGACGATCAAAACGACGTTCCTTGACTGCGACAGATCACCTATCGGGTTAGAGATGGTTTCTGGGTCGGGTTGCTGAATGGGTTGTTAAGGTGTCATTAGGTGGTTTTTTTTTTTTTTTTATTGGTCAGTATCATTGGGTGTATCATTGGGTGTTTTTACACAACCGTAGGCTTTAGTGAAATCGTGGAAGCCTACATATTTCAAGATGGAACATTTACATTCTGTTAACAATAATTGAATTCAAATCACACTTATTTAAAGTCAAGCTCACAAATTTATATTATCGACTTTGAGCTTGAGGAGTATTCAGTTCTTTACACTCACGAGCTTAAAAAATTCGATTTGAATCAATAAAAATTATATCGTTTTTATTACTATAAATCAAAACAATATTATTTTGATTATTTATGTTAAGAAACTAATCGAAAGACTTGTTAAGAAGCTTGACTCAATTCATTAAGTCTTAAACTAGAACTCGAGCTTTGTATCCACTAAATTTATCGAGTTTTAGCTTAGGTCAAGATTTGAATCCTTACTTATCGAATTGAATTCAAGCTTAATTTGACTTTAACTCTACCTTTAATTTAAGAGTGTTAGTGAAATTTAATTATCATGAGAATAAAATAAACAACACAATAAAAAATACAAGATTTTTTCATTTTTTAAATTTTTTATTAAAAATCAATAAGAGTGAGGGAATTGCTACCAAACTAGAGATAGGAATTTAACTGTAAGACTAAATTCATTTTGTTTAAATTTAATACATATTTAATATATAATGATTAAATAGAAAACTTAGGGATGAAAATTGTTAAACAAAAGGAAGAGAATTGTCAAATTATCAAATTGAAAGGAAAGAGTGTGAGTTAAGTCAAACGAGGGAGATCATTTAGTAAGGCAATGTAAATATAGTCAAAGTAGATACGAAAGAGAATTTGACTGATCCATTGACAATTTTGTTACAGCAGAAACATGGAGGGTACATAGTTGCATATGGACCTAAGCATATGCTTAAATGGTTATAAGGACAAGTGGGAGAATGTTAGCGTTGGTGCCTTTAGAGCTAATCAAATCTGTGTACAATTGTAATCATTTGTATATTAATAAAAGCATTTATATTTTTTATTCATTTTCATGCATGGTTTATGAATATAATTATATAAACAATAAGCCCTTAAAGTGGTAGAACCAAATTGAGGAATAAAATATGCTAATCATGTTTTTCTCTATGTATTCAATAAGGTGGTCATTCTGAAAACTATTTATAGGCCTAACTTACCCAAACCTAGCGCACAAGTTAATAAGATATGACTATCATAATGTTGAATAATCCCATAAAAAAATGACGATAATTAACACATGTCAAAGTTGTTGTTTGTAGCGCATAGGTGTATACTAATACTGGGCATGTGTTGTTGGACATGACCCAACAAAAATATTCCATATAGAAGGTGCTTTTGAGTCAATGGATATATTTTTTCAATCAAATAGGTACATAAAGTCCTTCAACTTGAAAGACATTAGATTACTTTATACAATGATTGATGTAGTATGACATCTCTAATGTACCACCATAACAGGCATACCATAAAGGTGGTACTTAGTTGTATCAAGATCTACATATGGGTTAAACTACATCAATAGAGGATTTGTCACTTCTAAACACAAAAGCGATATCTCAGGGTGAGTTAATAAGAATCCATAATGGAAAATATGCCACAATAGACAAGATTGTTGTTTAGTCCATACTATTTAGATTAATATCAAGTCATGTTAATGAAAAACTAAGACAAACACATTTATCTATGTCTTAGCCTCAAGAGATACAAAGTGACAAAGCGACTTGTATTATACATTAACAGTCTAATTGATCAAAGCTCGGACATGGTAAGTTGACACTCTACTTGAAAGGTGGTTGTTATGTAGGGTATAATCAAGTTGCCATAAGTTTGGGAAGACCAAGAAAAAACCACTTTTACATGCCCTTATAGCACATTTGCATTTAAGAGAATGTCATTTGGTTTATGTAATGCACTAGCCACTTTTCAGAGATGTATGATGGCTATCTTCCGTGACATGGTAAAAAAATTCTTGGAAATATTTATAGATGATTTTTCTATTTTTGGTTTCTTTTTTTATATATGTTTGAATAATTTTGAATGTAGGCACTCCTGTTGTATATTACTGTTTCTGCTATTTTATAATTAAAAATAATATTTTACTAAACAAAATACTTAATACACCCAATAATATAAAGCAAAAATACCTAACCTAAGCTGAAATACAACAGTGGAAAACCAAGATGAAATATAAGTTAATTTGGCCTAAAACTTTCTTTCATATATGTACTGAAAATATATACAAAATACGTGTGCGATCATACATAGAAAATCACTGTGCATTCACATGCATACACAAAACTATAAAAGCATGCAAACCGTAAGCATGCTGCAAAAACTGAAAACAAAAGCTGAATCCTAACCGGTAGCCATCTCCTCCTCTCAACCCTCATCACTATATTGACCTACAAGATAAAGGAAAGTAGGGAGTGAATGATATATTCACCCAGTAAGCGTTTCCTATCTCTAACCCTAAACCAATCCTTCTCTAATGATTCTCACTGCAATCACATACTGGAAACATACATATGTACAAGAGAACAACCAAACTGGTTCTTACATGCTATTCTGAAATACACATTCTGTTCTGATGTTCATATTCTCTTATTCACGTGTCATTATGTGATTTTCATGTATATGAAATGTTCTCTGTTTGTTTACTGTTTCTCATTGGTTAATCATAACTGAATTCATACTCTGTTATATATGTCATGTACAAATGACATGCTATTAAATATGTTGAAATCATATCTAGACCTTGGCCTTTATACTGAAATTAGTTTTTTGAAAACTGTATACTAAAAACTGTCATTGGATCCGAAGATCCTAAAGTATCTGAAAAAGCTAACATTATTGAAATACTAAAAACTATGTCTGAAAATCATATCTGAAAACTGAGTATTTGAAGATACCTACTATGCTGCATAGACTGATGAATACAAAGATTCAACACCATGGCCATGTGAGTTTCCTATACAAACACGTGTTAGAAACTATCTAAGACACGTGCTGCCACTAAATCTGATACTGGAACTGAGCGCATCACGTTGTATATTGATATCTGATCCTTAGATGATCAAACCTTAAGCTACTAACTGAGCACACCAACATATGCCGATATATAGTGGCTAGTATGATCATATAGACCTTGATGTTGGCTCCCGTATTGGGTGTGTTGAAACTCACAAGTGCCCCCTCGTATTCACCCTTGAAATCAATGTTTTTCTACTGAAAACATTGATTTGGATCCCTTTTTAAAATTATTGTATGACATGTCATGTCATGATATACATATGATGCATCATGTGTGCTTATTTTATCTTATTGTACTGAATTTCATTACTTATATGGCTTTTACTGTGTATCTATGTTTGGTTATACTTTATTTTCTCATTTCTGTCTGACGCACGGGCATGCGTGTCTATGTGCACGGGTGTGCCTAAGCCTGCATGGGGTGTGAACTAATCATGCGTGTTGATCGTGCTAGGTTCTATGATTTCTCTTTGTTTCTCTCAGTTTTACTATGCACGACCATGACATAAACATGCACAGTTGTGACCTATTTTATTTTGATTGTGCACGGGGCCGTGAACATAATCGTGACCATGTAAGATAGAGTATGCACAACGTGCGCTACAAGTGCACGGTCATGCATCCTGCTCTACACCACCATGGCCAACCTAATCATGCTTATTCCTATCCAATTTCCATACCAAATGTAGATTAATCATTTTCCACATGTCAAACACTTCATATACACATGCTTATTGCACTCATAACATAAATTCTCTCACTCAATTATTCAAATCATCTCAAAGCACATACACATATACATATCACATATCCATCTCAAGCATCCATGCATAACCATCATTATCATCATTTCAAGATCATCAAACGTGCAAGGAAACCTCACAAGCATGCTGGAAGCAAACTCATACTCATGCATAACCAACACATCACTCAAAGGAAGAGAGGGAAAGAGGTAAGAAACACCTACTTCTATCCATGCTAATCAAGCTTTCTCTCTCAAGAAAATCTCACTTTCAAGTTGGATTAGATGATCCTGAACGCTGCTCTTCCCTTCTAGGGCTACTAGTCTCTGAGATTGAAAGAAGTTTTGGATGAAAAATGAGCTAGAAAACAAGATAAGGATGACTGAAAATGAAAGCGGCTAAATATCATTACATGCACGGACGTATGCCTCACATACACGGTTGTGCATGACAAAAAAATTATGCTATTACCATTTTCCTACGCTTGCAGGCAAATCCTCTCAACAAGACCCATGCAAAAGCCACCTAACTCTGGAAAACATCTATTTCACCCCTGAACTCTCTCACAACCCTAGTTTCCTACCAAATCACATTTTAACCCAGATTAGACGCCTAAAAGACATTTCTAACCATGAGATGTTACATTGAATTAGTTTTGAAAAGATGTAAGGATACTAACCTTATCTTATATTAGGAGAAATGTCATTTTATGGTACAATAGGACATAATACTTGGCCATAAGATCTCACAAGAGGGAATTGAAATCGATCAAGCAAAGGTGGAAATCATTGAAAAATTACCTCCATCAATATCAATAAAGGCCATGAAAAGCTTTCTAAAGTGTGGGGATTTTACATACGTTTCATCAAAGATAGTTAAACCTTTAACTAATTTATTACTTAAAGATGCATCTTTTGATTTTGATGAAATTTGTTTGCATGCTTTTCAGGAATGCTAATACAAGTATCATTGCTGATAGCATTGTCTCCTGTGATAGTATGTATTTGTCAACATAATTAATGATGTTTAAAAAAATTACATATTGTTTAACACTTAGACATACCATTTTATAGTCAGAAGTTATCAAACATAATATAATGCACCTTATCTTCAAGGCCCCAATCCTTTAAACATAAAAACATTGCTGTTGTAATGTCCGCTTCTCTTTAGGGCAAAGAAAGGTGAACAAAATTTATACTTCGTTTGTTTAAGGACCACAACTAGTCCACTTAATGAGCAATAGTTGCCATATACTTAATTTTTCAGGCTATCAGACTTCCAAAGATTAGTAGTAATACTAATCTTTCGAATCTCCCAAAAATTCTTCTTCAACTTTCAATATTCTACATCATACACTCTAAAGCAATCAACCTTTGCTTGTTTCCTTCCAATTTTTTTATACGTTGGTTGAAGAGCATAAGAATAATTAATGAATGCATTATGCTTAGCAATATTGAACGACAATTCATCAATCAATATCTGATGAGTCAATGCCTCTTAAAGCTATAAAGCAACACCAACCTTACAATTAATGCATTAGTTAATAATAATATAGTTATTAACTTATAAATTTCAAAATACAATCATACAATGACTATTATGAAACTAACTTAGATATACCTTGTAGTGCTTATATTTAGAGCTTGTCTTAAAAATAGGGTGATAATAAAATAATCTTGTGTAGGTTAAAAGCAAAATATTGTTTGTCTACTCTCCACTAAATCCAAATGCAATTCTTTTTTTCTCTTAAAACATTGGGTCATATGTCATGTTAAATGCATTGTGGACTTTGTTTTTTGTAATTTCAAACTTTCTTAGCAATATTTGCAAACTGCAAATTTGGCACCCCGAATTTCAATGCATATCCTTTCCAAGAAGTATTCCCAAATAGTAGATGTTTTCTTCCTCTTACTATTTGGAATAATAGAAGGTGGTGCTTATGTTGTTCCTATCAACCATGTCTGTAGTTCCTCATTGTCAAGATTAATATCATCATTCTAATCTTTTATTATGCCACGTCAATTTCGATATCATCATCACCTACGACTTTCAGCCTTTCCTTTGGTTGTCGCAATTGAATGAGAATATGTGTCATTTTACTAGTGGTTAATGCCTAAGTTGGGGTGCAACTTGCTCTAGATGATTGAATTTGTCTATTGGCTATTTTTAATTTTTGTACACCAACGAAACTGTAACGTTTAACGAATTTACAAAGTATTGAAACAATGAAACACAAGAGACTAAAGAAGAAAGAAAAAATGAATGCCAAACTATGCAACAGTACAAAATTGGCATCATTGCAATGTTTGCATAATTACATTACATAAGTATAAAGCTTTTGGTTGGTTGGCTACCGTGTTCAAGTTTCTATCTTTTTATCCATGATCTGGGGTTTTTCAACTCAATTAGTTGTTATTTATTAGGGGAGTAATAATTGACATTGTTTATTCTTTCCCTAACGTCTTATTGTTTTAGCCATGATCTAAGATGTAAATTGAAGCAACTATATTTAATTTGAAGATCCATTTGATCTATTAAACCAATTGGCATATGTCGATAATATAAACATTATGAAAGAAAGCAAACACCTTGTCTCGTAATTCATTAGTATATGCTCAATATAAACAACTTAGATCATAATCTGATTTTATGTAATCAACTAACTTAATTAAATAGAGTATGCTCAATATAAACAACATTTTGTCTCATATTTGATTTCTACATAATCAACTAACTTAACTAAATATAATTTTGTCATAACCAATAACCTCCCATCAAAATCCTTTTAAACTCTATAATAAATCATAACTTATTCAGTGTTAAACCCTTATATTGCATTGTCTCATCTTTAAATTATGAAATCAACCAAGAAACAAAAGGAATAAACAAGTTTATCACATATAAAGATGCATAACATCCAATCTCACCTTATAATGTGTTATACATAAGTTTATTGCATATAAAGAGGTAGCACTGGTAGTGATGTTAGTGACAAAAGTAGCTCAACTCAAATAGTTTAAGTAGTGCAGTTTACGGACCTCATAAGGCAAATGATACAATACAAGATGGTAAGCAATTCAAGCAATCATATTGCAGGGAGGGGCATTGGGTTTGAAGCATTTCAAATTATTAAAGAGACTAGGATGTGGAGATAAATGTTGTGTATATTTATTAGAGTTAACAAGGACTTTGAGATGGAGAAATTATCTTTTTTGGTGATGGAATTATTCCTTGGTGGGGATTTGCAAGCACTTAGGCAAAGGCAACCAAGGAAGTATTGTCCACATCATGTAGCGAGGTATAGTAATTTTTTTCTCTCCTTAGAGAAATGAGAACTTCCCATTTTAGGAATTAAAAATCTAAAATTTGAGATAAGTGTAGCTTTAAAACTGATAAAATTCCTTTCTAACTTGATAACTTAAATGCCTAAAGTGGAGTTGTTATATTATTTAGTCTAGAAATAGTTTAACTAAAATTGATTATTTAGAAATTGAAACACAGATTAAGCTTTTCATACAACATAATATATTAAATTGAAGCAAAAATGACAATGACTAAACCAACAGTAGTAGATTCAGGTTTAGCTAAAACATACTGTCATCAAGCTTTGAACAACAACAATTAGGATATGAATGAAGCGATTCATGGCGAGAGAGTTTTTGAGCCTACTGCAATGCTATTTGATATAGGAATTAGGTGGATGGAGTTAGGGTTTGTTGATTTTCACCTGATGTTGTTGTTGCTTGCTTTTGTTGGTGTTGTAAATGTAGTCGAGTAGGCGAGAGAAAAGTAAAAAGTTTGCAAAATTTTTTTATTAACCTTAAGAAGGAAGCGACGTCGTTTCACAAATATGGAAACAACATCGTTCAACTACTAAGTCGAGTAGTTCATGAGCTTGCTCGATATCTCCCACATCGAGCTTTTTATTAGTTTTTTCCTTTCCCTTAGCTTGAGCTCACTTTTTCTTGCCTCATTTCGAGCTTGCTTGAGTAGAGCTTAAACTCGAGTTTACTCACTTTAAATCCAGCCCTACTCGTATGAATTTTAAAAAATCAATGTACCAACAATTTATTAAGAATCTAATTTTTAATAATGCCACAGTCTCGAATGGGCCATGGCTTTGACCTGGAAGTTCTGTTTTTAGAACCAAGCCAGCCCAGCCTAGCCCGGCCATTGTTTCCCGCCCTCTCTTCCCCGATTTAGCCTTTTGAATTACCCTAAAAAAAAAAAAATGGTTCATGGTGAAAGAGTAATTGAGAGACAAAATGGCCGACGCAGTGGCAGTATCCACTGCTTCCGATCCTCTCGATCCCCACTCCATTCGCAGGTATCTTTCTATTCTCATTCAAATTCATCTACGTATTTATTTATGTATAAATATATTTTCAATATATATTTTTAGTATATTTTTAATATGTATCGTTCTAGTTCATTGTTTTTTAATATATTTTTTCATTGTGAATTTTAGTGAAGTGAGAGAGTTGTTGGAGATCCGTAGAAGTTATGAAGAATTAGAACGGGAATCCATCGCTTCTGATTCTGAGAAGTTACTCAAAGATTTTGCTCTTCATCTCGAGGTAACTTTTGTAGTGATTTTTTTTCTTTATATTTCCTTTTAGTGGTGTTTTGATCTGATATAATGAAACGTATGTAGAGCAAAGTGAAGGAAATTTTATCGGAGTGTTCTGATGTTAGTTTCCTGGGAATTGAAGATATAGGTAAGCCCTCTTTAACATTTTATTTGAAATTTTGTTTTTAAAATTTGTAAAATTATGAAGCAAAAATTTGCAAATTAATTGAAATGATGTACAGGGAATTTAAAATTATAGCATGTAATAGAGCAAGGGGGTGAAATTATTAGCAAACATGACCTTGATTGTTTTTTTTACCCTTAATGCCGATGCAGATGCATTCATAGAGCATTTGAAAGAGGAGCTGAAGAATGTGGAGGCTGAAAGTAGTAAAATTTCTAAGGAAATCGAGTATCTTATGAGATCCCATGTAGAAGGTGAGTGTTTTGACCTGGGTTGCACTTATGTTTACACAATTTTGTACTTTGTATCCATATGTGTGTGTTTGAGTTCGCAGATTCTAATAGACTGGAGAGTGATCTTGAAGAGTTGAATTGCTCTTTGGATTTAGTTTCATCACAGGTTGGTTGAATGGCTGTCCGTTGACAACATTTTTCCTTCTAACTATTTGTTTTTTGAACTAAATGCTTTACTGGTTTTGAAAATAGTATTAGCACTAGCTTGTTGTTTGACTCAAGCAACTGGTGATGGATTTTCTGTACTATCTAGTGGGGTCAAGGGAAGGCAACAGAGGATCCACATGTTGAATGCTCTAAAGATGGAGAAGAGCAATCAGATTTGATACATGAAGAACAGAAATTTGAGGTGTTAATCCTGAACACTTTTATTTAATACTTTCATGTGAAGAATTTCTTATAACTCTTGAACAAAGATTTATTTGCAATGTTTCACTTTAACAAGAGTCTGGTGTCATGTTTGTAAGAAATTGTAGTTTCAAGTTCATTTATGATGCTAAATCACTTTATCAGTGTATCATTATGCTATATTTGTTTGGGGTGGTTTGTGTATTGAGAAATTTTTGAGAGGACTTTTATAAAGTAATTGACATAATGAATTCAGGTGCCTACCTGAATAAAAAAAATTTCTTAAACCATTTAGTGTGGAACTACATAAATCAGATGGTTAAGTTTGTTTCGCTAGGCGCCAAGTGCTTGTGAAAATTTTCTTTGGAGATTAATAGGCTTTGGTGACTACATGAATCGTGAATTGTAGTGTGGCAAGAGTTGTTGTGATGTAAAATTAGTACTACAAGTTTTATTATATTTTGATATATTAAGTTTGGATATTTCTTCTTCGAGGTATTTTATATTTTTGATATGATTTTCTTATATGTAGTGTTTGCATTACTAATTTAGATTTCCTTTTTGTTTAAGGGCCTTGCCATTATGAGTTGGCCTTTTGTTTCTTTGTGAGAATAGAAACTGAAGATAAAAATAATTATGATGAATGAATTATTTCTATTCCTTGCTTTCTCTAATTCTTCCCTTTGGAAAATTTTTCTCCTTTTTGCTTTTCTTGTTGTATTCTTATTCTTTGTCTCTCTCGTCCTCTTTTCTCTTTCGATATAATGTTAGATTGGTGTACTGAAGTAATTGTTCATTGGAAATGGGTTTGTAGAAAGAATATGGAGCAAGTTGGGAGAGCTTATGGCAATTCACTTGTTATTTCTAAATTTTGGAGATGCTACCATGTTTTTTGTAGGAGATGTTCATGAGGATAAGGCCCTTTAAGGGTTGCATTTTTTGATTTGTAGTTTGTTGCTAGGATAAAATTAGTAATGTTATTTTATACTGGGTTTGTCTTTTTATTTATAATTGTTGATTTATGTGTAAGACAGATGGAACATATCAAACTTTGCCTTTTGGATCTTTTACTGGTGGATTTAGCACAATTTCTTATCTGTGTTAAATCTCTTTATTTGTTAAAAAAGAAAATAATTAAAGTATCTTTTTATATATCGTACTTTCCTAATACTATAATCTTTTTTTGTGTATTTTTCAGCTTTTAAAACTTGAAAGTGAGATTGAAAAGAATAATATAATTTTGAACTCCTTACAAGATCTTGATTCTATGTGCAAAAGGTAATCATTGACTTTTGGGCTCTAATTATTTGTAGGTTTTGTATCTTCAACTCTTTTCTTACATGCTTATCTTATGGTTATTGCTAGGTTTGACGTTTTAGAGCAGATTGAGGATTCATTGACCGGGTTAAAGGTCATTGAATATGATGAAAATTGTTTTAAGTTGTCAATGCAGACATATATCCCTAAATTAGAAGGATTATTGTCTCAACAAATAAGTGAAGATGTCAGCGAGCCATCTGAAGTAAACCATGAATTGCTTATAGAATTTGTAGATGGGACTATGGAATTAAAGAATGTTGAGGTATTACATCCTTTATGTTTCTTACAATATAAAAACATTCCCTTCATTTTTATATCTATTAAATGCAAAGAACTAAAGACACTTAGCATTATGCACTTCTAGCCATATCGTTGAAAAATAAATCTTATTTGAGCTATATAATGTTAGTGAAAATTTTAGTAAAGCCAACCTTCAATTTCACAAGAAGCTACCTGAGAATCAAAGAGCATTGCTATGAGCGTTAAGGTTTACAAAAGCTCAATCTTTGGAATTTCAGGGTATTTCTATGTTGACTATCTTAATTTTGGTTCACATACCTATAGAGATTTTCCAATCATCAACTTAAATATGTGAATTGGGTTTTCAATGATGGTGTTAGAGTCCATCCATAGTTTTTCTTGTTTTGGGGATCCATCATTTAGGTTCTTATTCTTTGGTTGTATTTTTATTTCCTTTGTTGGCCTTATTGGTGGCTCAAGGTGAAAACAAAATTTTTCGTACACTAAAGCTTGGGCTTACTATGAATTCACTTGCTTGTTGAAATTTGAGTTGTTACTTGCCATTTGAAACTTTTGTGTAGGTTGCTCCATTAGTTATCAGAGCTTCTCCATGTTAGATGCATTTTGTGTATCATTTGTTCCTTCATTTCTATGCTTAGTATGTTAGATCTGTAATTAATTTGGCCTTGTATTCAAGATTCATTTCATAGGGTTGTTTATAAATACCACATCTATGAAATCTTCAATTTGTTATAGTTTTGTATTCTTGTGTGGCCTTCCCACTTATTAGCTTAAGCTATTGGGTTGGTTTCTACATTAATAATTATGGGTACATAGGGTACCTCTTACTCTAGGTTCTTAGAGATGTTATGCCTTTTCTTTGTTAAACTATGGTGCTTAGCTTTAGGGTTTTTGCTTGGTCTATAAATTATTAAAATTGAAAGTTTTTTTTTTTAATCTGTATAGACAACTGCCTGGTTAAAAAATAATGAAAAGGCATTGTCATTTTCTTTTTTGAGTTCTAAGAGAAATGCACTGAAGGATGAATTTACATCCCTTAAATTCATAAAAAGATTTCTTGTGTGTTAATTAGAGTTTTGGGAAGATTAAAAGAATAGTTATCAACAATCTTTACCTTTCCCTTGTCTTCAAATGTGAAGAGCTAAGTTTTATTTCCAAGAGTCATTCTATCTATTTCCTCAAAGAATTATGTGTTTTTCCCTTTTTATTTTTTAACTTCTTTTGTTTTCTTGGTTCTTTATCATTAAGTCCATTTTTAGGCATATGAAGCCAATTTTCATTGTTTTAATCATGGTCTATTGATGTTAGAGTCATCTACTTTTTCTTTGAAATAAAAAAAAATAATCCAAAAGATGAATTATTTTTTTCTAGACTAGCTCTTGAAAGATGATTTTCTTATAGGAAAGTTGGAAAGTGAAGATTTTCTAATTTGATGATGATAAAAAGTTTGTTATTTATAATAATTTTTTATGTTTTAAGATGAGGGTATTTCTACCTTGCCATCTAATAGTCCGATTATTTGTTTTAGTTTTATAGACATTCATTTTCAACTTCGAATGTTGAAGTAAAAGAATTATTTGGTTAGACTTTGTAGATTCTATTTCAATGTTTTAATACTTGTTCTAATGTCATTCAGATGTTTCCAAACGATGTATACATCAGTGATATTGTTGATGCTGCAAAGTCATGCAGGTTTATTTTCTTGTTACTTTCCTTCTTTCAAGGTTTAATGATAGTTTGTCTCTTAGTGACCACTTGCATTTTTGTGAATCATAATGTGATTAATTGAATTTACTTTTACCATCTTGCATATGCATGTGAAGAGATGGGTGGCACTTAACACAGTTATGGCTCATGTATCATGATCTTTCTATAATGTTTAAATGATGGACCCATTCATAATATAAATGTGTTGTGGATGACCTTAGAATTGTGGATGACGTGCATATATTTTGAGAATATATGACAGTTTGATATTACTTAAATCAATGGAATCGTTTATTAAAGGTTAACATATGTTCATCTGATTTGTCAATCTAATACTTTTTTGACTTGTGTTAGTCCAAAAGATGAGTTTTGCTGAAGAGACTTTTGTATATAGATAATGTTGTGTATCTGTCCATAGCCTCATTACATAGAAGATATAGCTACGCTTGTAGTTTAATGAAAATCATTGTGGACTGAAGCTATGAATGCTGTAACTACTGATTGCTATTGTTAAGTATATGGTTTTCTTTAAATATATTAGGTTTATAAGTGTGACCTCCTGAGTGATCCTTAATTTTTAATGCTAAGAACTATCTTAGAGGATTTTTGATAGATATTGAGAAATCTAGCCAAACACAAAAGCTCCACCCAAGCCAAAATGATGATAACTTACGAACCTCATCGAAACAAGTGATAGTCTAGTCCAATATCACACACATAGTCCAACCAAATGAAAATTTGTCAGAACAACAACAGTGAAAAAAAATATTTTCATTGCCTATTCTTTTGCATTTGCAAAATGAAAAAACAGAAATCAAATAACAATAAGAATACAAACTATTATGATAAGAAAGGTGCCAAATCCTCCCAGGCTAAATAACCTTATTTTCCCAATCCTCCAATAAATTTTCTTGCCACCTTTATGTGTTTTTCTCCATTTTTTATATGATTGTTAGTTGTGTCCTATTTCAATCTCTTTTCTCCATATATGCTTGCCTTTTTTTAGGTGGCCTGTTGGATTATGCCACCTTACCAAGAACCTAGTCCTTTAACTTTTCTTATATGTTTCTTTCCTTGTACCTTAGATCCTAATATTCCTTCATCCAACGAGGGTTGAAAATAAGGAAATTGCACCGTAATCACTTCTTCCAAGATTTATATGGACATGGATGAATCCATGCGATGGCCTTAGTGTTGTGATCAATAAAATATGTTTTGCCTATCATCGAGTCAGTTCTTTTCTCCTGGTTTCTTGACAATGAAACAATATATCCATTATAGTTTTTAGCTGATTGATAACCAAAAACCAGATTACTATCAATAGAGATTCCAAATTACTTACATTGCTTCACAAAAACTTGGGAGTACTATAATAATTGGTAAGGCTGGATTTGAGTTGAACCAAATGCCAACATGTATATGTTGGTGTTTAGGTTCGTTCGTTATGATTCAGTTTGTATTTGGATTCCTGTTTGCTGAATTTTTTAATAGAAAAGTTCGAATTCGTATTTGGTTTGTATAACTTAGTTCGTATTTGATTTGTATTTGTGTTCGGTTGGTATAATTCATATTTATATTATAATAAAAATTATAATTAATAAAAATAAAATTTTTAATTTAAGGTCGGGGTCAAGGTCTGTTCTTGTTTGGTTTGTACAGTTTGTGTTCATATTCGTGTTTACTGATTTTCAAAACTATAGTTCGGATTCAGATTTGAACAGTTCGTATCGGACTCGTTTGAGTCAAACTAAAAAACTAATCTTAACATGTTCGACTCAAATCCAGCCTTGATAATTGGTAGCATTTGTAAGGTCTAGCAAATTTGCACAATTAAATGGTATCACTCCATTTTGAAGGGACCTTAAGCAAAAGGCACTATCAAAGTCATTAATTCAGATGACTTCACCTTTGTAATCATGAAGTCATTGTCGTGGAAGCAAATAATTCCCTTCAAAAAAAACTGATGGCCGAGTGGGTGCTCATAGATGTCTCCATAATCCCTCAATGGTAAGTTTTTCACCCTTCAATTTTACGTTGGCGTGCTAGTTAGACTTTACCAAATTAATTTGAGTAATTGGTAGTTTTTCATGTGATCTAACATAGTGTAATGATTCCTTCAAATGCTGAACCAAAATAGATTCCATCTTTCCTTCTCCATATCCAATCAAATTATTACATAACATCTCAGCCAAAGTTTTCTTTTAATTTTCCTCATTAGTTAGTGTCAAATTTTCTTGTATCACATCGATTACTAAACCTGAAATGATATTGAGAATTTCCTTTACAAAGATCTGTTTTGAAACTATAATTTCAGTTTCAATAATTGTGATCTCCAATTTACCATAAAGTGCCATAAATGAGTTTGCAACAAAAATAGGATCCAAATAACCTGTTTTAACTATGAACTAGTAAACCAAAATTCAATTCTATAAGTCTAGTATAGGAAGTCAAAATATCAACAATGATGTGTTCATTAGGCTCGTTACCTTCATCCCTCATCATTAAAAAACAACTCAATATTAGTTGTAAAACTTTGAGTACTTAGTTTAAAAGGTCTCGACTGCTTGAAGCTAAGGTAGAAGTCATTATCAGTGAGTCGTTAAAATGGTGTTTGCTGACTTGTCTTACTTGTGTTATTGCCTTTCATCTTCGGTTGCTAGAAATTGTCCACCATTTAAGAACAATGGAGTGAGTTTTGTTTTGAGTGCATTGGATTGAAGGCTACTCTTGTTGGGTTGGTTGTATAAAACTAGTCTAGGCATGGAAATTGGGTTGGTTTTTGGGTTTAGTTTGGATAGGATAAGTGGATATGGTGTCATTTCGACTTACATAATTGTGTTTGGGTGTTGAAGTTGGATTGAGCTTGAATTTTTTTAAGTAAATAAGGTTGGATGAGTGTACTTGGGTTGTGGTGTATAGTATTTGAGTTGGAATGAGCCAATTGGTTTTTGGGTTGGTTCATGGGCATGGAGTATCACTATCACTATAGGGGCATGTTTACTTTATTGTGGGTGTGATTGGGTTTAATTGAGGTAGGCTTGGGTTGAATTGTTAAAATGTGGGTGTAAGTGGGTTTATGTGGATTGTATTTGAGCTAGAATGGTAAGATGTCGAGCTTGAAATGTAAAATTGGTTTGGGTTGGAGCAGTATTGGATTGAATTTAAATGAGTGGGTTTGAGAAGTTAAAGTGTTGGATTTTAGGCTAGGTTAGGTATCCATGAGCTAACTTTCCTTCAATTTTCTAAGTCTTCTCCTCCTTTATTCATTTACCCCTTGGTTTCAGTTGTCGGAGTTACAAAACAATTAGGTGAACAAGCAAATTCCATAGTTGGATTTTACCAATTTCACCCCATATTACGTCGATTCACTTTTCTAATTGTTGGATTTGATTGTTTTTTGCCATGAATTTCCATATTGGCCAAATCAACCTCTTTCTTTTCTTATTGCTCATTGTACATGATTAGAATGATGTCGTTGTCAAATTTGTCCTTATCCTCCAATAAGATTGCCAACAATTTTAATTAACATTCATGAGTTGGTTTGAATTTACATTTGCAATGTAGATAGACGTTATTCTTCCCAATGTTTTGCGCTTCCACTTCTGTCCATTGTTGAAACTACAACCACCTGTTCTCTTCTTTGCACCAACTGTGATACCAATTTGATAGATGTCTGAGAAATCCAACCAAACACTTGCTAAATTGAAAAGATGATAACGAGTGTAACTCACCCAAACAAGTAATATTCTAGTCCAATTTTATACACATACAACAACAACACGCACAATCCAACCAATTGAAAATCTGCTAGATCCTCAACAGAGTATATATCTAATCCGTAACTCATAGTTATATGTTTGCAAGCTATAAAACCTTTGCAAACATCTATTGTGAAAATAAATATTTTGGAAATGCAAGCCATAAAACCCTTGCATTTTTGGTTGGTATAAATATCACCATTTAAGCCATAAAAACCTTGGATTGAGTATGTTGTCAATCATGGATGATCCTAAAATCTCAAGCCAAAAGGAGTTGCCTTCATCAACCAATGCTTTGACCACTTTAAATGCTTCTCAAGCTCACCAAGAAGTCACAACTACAAGAATTTGCATGGAAGCAATGCCCTTACTTTGGAAACCAAGAAGATTCAAGGAGGCATGGAGAATTGAAGAAACCATGCTTGTTCTGTGACGCCTTAGCGTTCCATCGCGGTGCGTAGGTTTTGGAATGTAGGGTGTTATAGCTTGCTGTAACACCACAATGCCATGTCGTGGCGCCCATTCTTTGGAATTGTCAAGTGCCTTCCTCGCCATAGCGAGATTTTGGCCACCGCAGTGCACTATCACGTCTTGTATGCATATTTTTTTATTTGTTTTTTCTTTTATGCCCCTTTTGTAAAATTTTGTTGTATTTTTCTTTCAAGGGTTTCTTTTGTCATTTTTCATGTTTCGTAAAGCGTGCAAAATGGCTTTTATTCCATTGTAAAACTTTAGATGATGATTAATGCAATGTTTGAAAGCTTTCTTTCTTGAAAATTCTTGAACTTGTTGGTTCTAGATTTTCATTCCAATCTTTATCCAATCTTTGAGCAAGAGGATTGGTGGTGATTTGATGCAAGCTAGTGGACTTCTTTTAGGCTTGATTCTCATCCTTGCAACCTTTATTTTGTCAAATAAGTGATTGTTGTGAATGTGTGATTAAGTCTTATCTCCTACCTTTTTTCAATGGAGTTGCATGTTGATTGTGTGTTGGGAGATTGCATGTTGATAGTGAGCCCTTTGGTGGATGGACTCATATCACTTAGTATTTGCAAAATGAAAAAACTTTATTCAAATAACAGTAAGAACAAAAATTATTCTGGAAACAGAGGTGCTAGATCCTCCCAGGCTAAACAACCCCCTATTCTCAATTCTCTAGTAATTTTTCTCCCCTCCTTTACGCCTTCTTCTTCCTTTTTTATATGGCTGCTGGTTTTGTCTCATTTCCATCCCTTTTTTCATGTGTGTTTGCCTTTTTAGGTGTCTTGGTAGATTGTGCCACCTCACCAAGAGACCTACTCTATTCTTGCTCTATGTTTCTTCTCTTGCACTCTAGACCTAACAGAATTTTAAAAAATTTTCACTGAAAATTTTCCCATTTAGTTCTTGAAAGCTGTGGTTTTTAATGATAATTCAAGGATCACTTTGGGGAGTTCATAAATAAATACTCAAATATATATTTGTTGTCAACATACATGTCAGCTTTTAGAATATAATTATTTCAGAGTGATACAATTGCTTTCACTGAATTGCAAGTTAGTGAAGGCACTATCTTACTTTAGTTCGGTCTTCTAATAAAAAGAGAATTATTAAAATAGATTTTATTGCTTCTATAATAGGCCTCAATTGATACATAAATTATGAGACAGTTGTTTTGGCTAAAAATATCCCTGTAGATGGAAGGCTAAGATCATAAAACCATTTTAAGGGAAAGGAAATTACTTAACCTTCCCACTACCGGTTGAGCAGAAATAAAGTTTATTTCCAATTCACCCTCAATTTTAGTAACTATTGCCCAAGATTCCAAGGAGTGTTTGTTTTATGCCCATAATCTTTGATAATAATATAGGTTAATATATGTTTAGAAAAATGAAAATTTATGCTAAAAATATGTGTGTGATTACATATTTTAAGAGAAACTCCAACTGTAAGGATAATATAAAGAAAAACCAATACCAACAAACACAGTAAGCTAGGATCATAATATTGTGCTGACATCTAGTTTACTATGAGTGATTATTTTCTGTATATTCAAGGAACTAGGTTATTGGTTACCTTTCTATGGTATTTTGTCCCAATTAAGGGTTATTCTTTAATATGGGGTGGCATCACTCAGAAGGATTTCAACAATTAAATGAGGGTTTATGAGCACCCAGTATGACTACTGTATGGTATAAACTTCTCCAAATAATAAACGTTTAGGCCTAATCAGTAATGGACAATTCTCTATTACTTAAATAGTATGGTTTAATAGGGAACAACCGTAAAAACTTTAAATTTCTCGGCAGTTGATTGTGTAAGGATGTTCTCTTTTGTTTTTTATATATATGCTTCCTTTCCCAGCTTGGCACTTTAATCATAATGTCATTTGCTTAAAGTCTCACTGATTGGTTAGCCAGTTGCTGTAGGATTTCCTAGATTAATGGCTTCTTTTTAATTGTTTATTCAAATTTTCTTCTTTTGCTGGGTGATGGTTAGACCAACAAATTATTGTGAAGTCTAGCTTTGGACACAAGCCCTTGGTGAATGTGGCAACTTATGTAGATTTATTCTCTTAAAAACTTATGTAACTTTTCGTTTGATGGGTCAATTTTTTTTTTTCCATTTTTGGCAGAGTTAGATTAAGAATTGTTGTATACATCCAAACATAGAGAGTTTATACATTCTTGATGAGTGAGTGATGATTATATATTTATTATGATCTCATTAACATATAGTTTGATTTGCATAATTGAATTTGACAGTCTGTATATAGTGCTTGTATTGCCTTAATGTCATGAGAATAAAATCTGTTTTAATGATGCAGGCAGTTATATTCGCAGTTTACAGTTCTGGAGACACAGTCTTCATTGCAGTGGTTTGTAGGAAATGTACAAGATAGGATCATTCTAAGTACTCTGAGACGGTTTTTAGTGAAAAATTCCCACAAATCAAGGTGATGCTGTTATATCTGTGGGTAAAATTTATAGGGCTTTGATTTTTTGAACTATTTAGTCAGATATGAGAAGATATGGTTAGTATATTTATAAAGTTGTTTTTTTTTTCTTAAAATTCAGTGTCTTTACTCTGGTATAGTTCAACATGCAGGCATTTCTTTGAGTACTTGGATAGAGATGAGATGGTTGTAGCTCATTTGCTTGGTGGAGTTGACGCTTTCATAAAGGTGTCTCAGGGTTGGCCACTATCAAATTCTCCATTGAAATTGATCTCTCTGAAGAGCTCAGATCATCAGCCAAAGCAAATTTCTTTAAGCTTTTTTTGCAAGGTTGAGGTGAGAAGATTTTTTCTCCATAAATGCTGTATGACATCATATTTCCAGAATTTCAACGTTTCTAATGGTGATTTTGTTGAAACTGCTCTTAATAATATGAATGTAACATAGATGGAGTGGATCTGAAAATGAGAATGACTTGAAAAAGTAAGAACTAATCCCAGGCCGAGCTGGAATTCTTTATTAGAAAGCGCAGGCAAAGCCTGGCAGGGTCCTTAGATTTTGGTAACCTAATGTTCCAGTAAATCTAAAAAGACACCTCTGAATAATTCCAAGAAATGGTGGAGGGGAAAACAAAATATGAAAAAAGATGAATGACCCACCTTTGGTTTTTAAGGCAACTTTTGCATCTGTTTCTTTTGATTTTCTTATGCTGTTAGAGAATGACTATATTTACAGTTTTGATGGTACATTTGATTAGGATTCCTATGTCTGCATGTGCCACTTGCAAATTATTTCTGCTTTAGATTCTTCGCCTTATCTATTGTTTGGTCAGACCTACAATGAGATGATTTTATGGGATGAAATTGGTTGCTGATCTCAATTTTTTTGTTGGACTAAGAGGAATCATTACTTTTATGTTTTTTTTATAATTATTTTTATGAAACGCTCTTATTTTCTGTTATGTTTGAAATATATACTTGTGAATTATTCATGGTTTTTTTTTTTTTTTTGCCTTTGTTACTTGATTTCAATTTCATAGGAAGCGGCCAATTCCCTGGATATGCCTGTTCGACAAAATTTATCAAGCTTTATTGATGCTGTAGAAAAGATACTTGTAATGCAAATGCGCACAGAACTCCATTCTGATGTTGCCCCTGGAAAATGAGTGTTCTGTTTATCCTGTTCACTGTTTGGTAAGGTTGGTTATCACTTCCCTCTACCATTTCAATTATGTTTCACAATTGGCACAAAAGTTGACCTCTTTAATGTTTAATACTTAAATGAGAAGACAAATCTATGGCTTCTTTTTGGACCAATGAATCTCCATCTACAGTCAACTTTTTGGCCGATTTGGGAAACATATTAGATTTTGGGTGTACCATTAGAGCCCATAAATTGGACAGTTGAGAAAACCATTCCCAACTCTAAATTTTTGTTTCTAGCACATTTGCAGTAACGGCAGCAAGGTTTCATTGCGCCAACTTGATTTTAAGAATGTGAAGGTCTTGTTCGATAAGTGGGGCCGTTAAAACATATTTCCAAGGAGAGTAAAATTTGGAACAAATAAATTCCCTTGCCTTTTAACGATAGTTCAAGCTATCTCACAACTTAATTTTGGGTTACATAGACCTTAAGGTATGATATAATGGTAAATTTGCTCATGTCGTCAATAAAATGTTGGTTATCCTTAAGTAGTTTGCAATTGTAAATAGAGTTGAAATCACTGGTGATTGAATTTTCAGAGTGCCACTTTTCTCCAAAATCCACCTGTGGTCCAATTTACGCCTGTGGGATTCAAAGACTGTCACTCGAAAACAGCAAATATCAAATATATCAATGATAAAATGATCCAAAAATCTACACTGATATTTTTAAAAGAGATTATAGTTCTTGAAGAGACATTAAAGTGGAACAATCCCTTAAAAAACAGGAAAATTACAATGAACTCTGTACAAATTATGTTTACACAAGGCAGACAAAGAGCTATGAGACATTTAAGGGTGATGATGTATTCACATTTGCAATGACTGAGGATGATGCATTCACATTTACAATGACTTGAAATTATGATTAGTACTGATTTTGATTTATGTATCGTGAACAAATATATACAAAGACATGATTGGCTTAAGTGGGAAGATACAATTCAGACATAATTGGCTTCTCTTATAAAATAAATACTTGAATTCATAGTCCAAATGTTGTGTCTAATCGATTGGATATAGATAGGTATTAGTAAGGAAAAGAATTAAGCAAAATAAGATGGTTAGATATAAAGGCCCAAGGTCTTTTTTCAAAAGCTTAGCATAAGCTTTGATAAAATATGCTCAATTTTAATGAATATAATCACATTAAGATATTTGATTGGCTTAACAGTCTCAAAAAGAATTAGATAACGAAGTTATTATTTATTTGTGTAAAAATTTAGATATTGATGTATTTAAATTGGTTGAAGATGACCCCTAAGGCTTGGCCTAGCGGTAAGGGCCTTGACCTACCCTTGTGGTGGTCAGGGTTCAAACTGCAGTGCAGCCAATAACCTTTGATTTACCCGGTCTGTGGTTGCGGGTCTAGGTGGTCACAGGCCCCCGGGTTTAAACTATTCGATCAGTTAAGGGTTGACCGACTGGTATGGATAGGGGTTCTCGGGTTACCAAAAAAAAAAAAAATTGGTTGAAGATAAAAAAATGTCAATCCAATGGTCATGTATTCAATCAAGTTACATAGGTCAATGAACATGTTGTAATTTTATGGTGCAAGTAAAATAAAATAATGGATTAAAAAAAAATGAAAAAATTTGCATTGCGAGAGCTCATACAGTAATTTTATGGTGCAAGTATAATATAAGAAAGTAAATGTCAGAAATGAAGAAGATTGAAATCTAGTGGACTGAGATGAACATGTTGTAATATGATTTTTGGCACTTATCTCTACCCAGAAAAAAGAATGCTTTCCCTATCCATCAATTGTTTGCTACCATTTATAAGCTTTTACTGTGTTTTGTGCTTTGCCCAACTCTTTTCTGGAGAATATAAAGCCTGACATGGATGTCAAAAGCATTGTGACCAGGATAAAAGTGAAACAAATTTAGCCTATTTGTAAAGTTTTCAATTTTAAAGTAAATACAGGTCCCCCAACTTACAGAAGATAGTGCCAGAGATCTCATCATTAACCCCCTCGTGTTGTGGCAGGAAGAGGTTGAACAGCAGCTAGAGGGTTCAGTTGAAATGAAAATGCAAGTTGCCACAAGTCGACCAATGCCTTCTTAACTGACAATAGTCGTCTCCCAATACTCCTGAATTCAGTAACCAAATAAATTTATGAAATTATATGAATTATGGAGGAAAGTTCAGAACCATGACTAGAATGTAAATCAAAAATGTCTACGCGTACATTCTTTGAACCGAAATTAAACACAACGAAAGATGTGAGTTTCTACAATACATCATTTCCCTTATTGTCAAATTTAAAAAAGATTATGTAATGAAAGTTAATTTTAAGCACAAAACATGCACACACTTTCACTAATTATGAACACTTAACAACTGTTAAACAAGTTGTTAATTATTAACGCTTCAAATATTTATTTAGACACACCTACACAGAAAAAGTTCCTCCACAGACTGACATAGGGAAATCACCATTGTTAGGGCTGGATTCAATCAAGACCATGAGTTTTAAAGAGTTAGCTTGAGACCAATGAGCTGAAACTTAAGCTCAGCTTGAAAAACAATATACCTTTAGATTCGATATGAACCTAATACTTGGCTTGAACTGAACTCATTCAATCCAAGTTGAGATTCAAGCTCAAGCAGCTTGTATCAAATCCAGCTCTAATCATTGGTATTAAAGGAGAGCACAAAACCCAAAATATAGAATGAATTGCAAATAATTTGTTTATATCCAAGTAAATAAGATTTTCTAACCCCTGTCCAAATCTTCAAGGTTCACTCAATTACATCAGACAGATGCACGTCTTTTCAACATAAGAAATGACCATTAAATTTAGTCTGTTTCACTGTTTATGTCAAATGACCAGTCTGACTCAATACTAAGCAGTGGCAAGCCGTAGTTACAGAGCAAGTAAGATGGTAAACGTGAGGAAATATTCATCCCTACTGTGACCTACAATACTATAGATATGGATGAAGGCTAACGAGAAGACGGTATCTTACCTCTTTATAGAAGCTTGTTTCCTCCTGAGAAGGTAATATGCAACAACTATCAAACAGCCAAATGCAACATTCCAGTTAGATATGACCATGCGAATGGTACCAAACTTCAGAGTGATAGCCCGAAACCACAAAAAATGTGGATATGTTTGCCTGGATAATTTCAAAAGAGCTTGTTTTGTACCATTCTCTCCACTAGGCAAGTAATTAGCATTTAAAGCTTTTGAAGACCTCTCTGCCACATTTGGGTTCTTCACAGAAGATAAATGAACTTCATGGATTTCTTCTGATGGCAATGAAGAACCTTGTGACACATTGGTGGCCTTAACAGAATTTAAGGAGTGCAATCTTCTTAAAATAACCTATAAATGACATCATGTAATGATAAGGCAGGGTAAATATTATGTTGCACTAAGGAAACCAAATAACATACATGATGGTTTAATGTAATCAACTATCCATATAAAATAAATCAGTAAATGCAAGCGCATAATCGTTTAAGTTATATAGATATAGACTCTGGACAAGGAATTCTACAAAAATCAATTTCTCACACTCAAAGTTTCCATCTCAATGAGATTCTAGACATGCTTTTAGGCTCCTCGTGGTCAAAATTTTATAAGATAATTAATGAAGAATTTGATTTGGAGAATTTGTTTATTGTTGTTCTACAATCACCATAGAAACATACGTCTTGGAAGCAATCAAAATGTTAGGAAACTTTTGGTTAAAATCACGACAGGAATTTCACTTTTCCCAGTGTTTCTTCTTGTATAGCTTCTCAGCAATAAGCTGAAGCACCTCATAAGTCAGATTACTTTTCTTTCCAAGTCCAAGTGTTATCTCTTTAAATGCAAAAGTGCTTAATTCCGCTTTATCAGTCAGGTTAACATTGAAGTACGACAACAAAAGAACGCTAATAAGGCACAACATACTACCAGAAAGAAAACCATCAGAAGGATTACAGACTACCATGTGATTGGTATAGAATTTAGAACAATAGTTGCCAAAATATAATCAACATGGCATCAACAGATGGAAAACAAAAATTTATATTTTAGTAACCAATCAATTTCCATTATGAAATCTGGTTATCAACAATATCACAAAGGCATCAAATGCAGGAAGAAATTATTGGTAATTTAAGCCCCCATAATTCTCAATACAGCTCTAGGAAAAGTAAATTCTCATTCTATCTTATGTCACATGCAAACACACCATACACATGAATGTATTTTAGAAATGACCAAAATATAAACCAGCCCTGTCAATGCATCAGTAGCTCACCCAAAAGTAAGATGCAACATTTTATGCATGTTACCTTACGTTTTTCCTCAGGTAATGAAGCTTTTTCAATCCAGGATATCGCAAGGTCCACATCATTCAAAATGGTCCCAAGAAGTGTCACAGCATACATCTCAGCAACTTCACAATACTGATCAATTCCCAGAACAGAATGGCCATCACAGCCTTCAGTGGAATTCACTTTTTTTTCTGTATCAATAATGACATAGTGTCTTTTGTCTTCATAACTCCACTTCCTAAGAAACTCCTCAAGAAATTCCTGAACACCAACATATGATTCTTCTGATATCTGAAGACAGGCCCTGAAAACAAAAATTATCAGAGAACAATAAAAAAAACTGCCTCAGAAATATTTTTATCACCTTTTTCGAATCAGGGTACATGCAGACATAACAGATAACTAACAAATGTCAGACAGTTACATCTGTTAACAGCTCAAAATTTGATTAATTACCCTGCAGGGATGCTAAGAGATATTTGTGAAATCAAATATCAAATGCAGAAATCACTTTACCGCCAGGTAAGATGACATTCCATGGTTATACAATAAATCAGCCATGTTTTCATTTTCACATTCTAAATATATGAAAGTACATCCAGCAATACACTCAAACCATTACTTAGGCCACAGCTCCAAACCAAAGGATGTGGTCAGCAGCAAAAGAAGAGACAATAAAGAAAAAAAGTGATGACATTGATGTTGATCAATTTTTATTGCTTTGATTGTCATAATGATTGGATTACAGTTTGGTTACATAAAAACTGATTCAATGAGCTGATTTAGAAAACCAGTGGCAAAGAGGAAAGTGCAGAACAAAAATAAAATGCAATAATGGATGAAAAAGAAAAGGAAAAATAGAGAACAAATTTCAAACAAAACTTCAAGAAACCCAAATAACTTTTAATGCTCCATTCATCAAAACCTTAGAAACACAAGACGACTAGGTATATATACTTAATGATCAATCCAGATTTCCCTATTATAATGAACAGGAAACTTTATTAACATAGTTTCACCACATTGTTAAGACCAAACAAAGACTTATAACATGAACAGAATCAATTATAACCACCAGAGTATCCTTAAGAGTGCACAATAAAAATCTTATAGTTCTGCTACCACATTAGATAAAAAAGCCTGAATCGCTACTGAAAAAAATCCATCACAAAATTAACAATGATGTGGTTTCCAAACCATTGAAAACATCACATCCACACAGTTAAATCCCAAGCTGCCAAATTAAAATTACACAGAACTCTAATTTAGAGTCATTACACTAAAATCTTTCATGACTGTATCAATGCTCCTCAATTAACTTCTTAGTTGGGAGTAAAAGAGAAGTGATAGAAGAATTTCTAGATTGGTACTTCCCTTTTTCAAGGCTGATATGGCTTTTTAATGTGGATCAAATTTAGGCAAATAATCCTACTACAACTTAAAATTCATTTTAATCTTTTCAACACAATACAATAATCTTACCCTCTCGCAGGGCCTTAGGAACCAAAAATGCCATTAAAACATCTAAAAAGCTGCACCAAAAGATAATCACACATGGACGCTTTAGCTACATCGATGCAATTTTGAGAACATTTCCAAACTTGGAACATCTCAACAAATAAAGAACCACTTAAAAAACCAAAAAATGAAAAATAAGACATGATAAATATAAGAGAAATAATACCCAATGAGGAGAACTTGAATAGGGACATGAGTAACGGACACGAACAACTGCTTAAGCTCACTCATAATATCTGACGCCCTGCATATACAGAATGTAGCACTAAAATTAAGCAATTCAGAGCAGTGGGTTGAAATGATTCAATATGCAAGTGGAGAGATGATACCTGCCAAGTCCTTTGAGAGACTGAACGAAGACTATGCCTGCAGATTCCATCATATCATATAAAGTTTGATTTGAAACATTATAATTGTCGCGCAATCGATTTATAACTAATGAAGATAATGAAGCGGCTTCATCATACATAGAGGATACGAGGTAACTGAACAACAAACAGAGAGCAAATCTAATTTAATTAAATTAAATTGAAATAGAAGAATACAATATTTCGATTGGGTTTGAATTCAATACCTTTCAGAATGTTCAATTTCTTCCCAAATTGAATTGGGCGTAGATGTGGAGGTGCTAGCCTCGCCCATTTTCTCGTGTCCTTTCTTGGCCCGAGTCGAAGATGGAAAATAAGCTTTCGTTTTTGTGCGCAAACGAAGAAATTTACAGAAATAACCATTTCATAACAAAAAGACCAAAAAACCTCAACAACCAAAACTATTGACCATCCAATAATTCATCTTGCCACACAAGGAGAAAAGCCTTCTTTCCCCACCCAAGGTTTGATGAGATGATGAATCCACCATTTAGGTTTAAAAAATTTAATTTTTACCCTATATTAAATTTTTTTTTTTTGGTAAATACCCTATATTAAATTTGTTAACAAATTTTGTTAAATTTTTTTATAAAATTTTGAAAAAAACAAAAATATCCTAAATAATATTTTTCCTCAAATTTTTATAAAATTTTTTTACTTGTAATTTATATAAATTTTAATTTAAAATGATAAAATAATTTAATAATACAAATATTTATAAAATGTATAATCGTATGTTTAAAGGTAAATGGTAAGTTTAAAAAATGTTAAAGGTATCAATAAAATTTTAAGGGGAGCTATTGAAATTTGAAAAAAGTTTGAGATTTTTTAAAAAATTTTTAAAAATTGAATAAACCCTTAAATAATTTAAAAATAATAGTTATACTTTTAAAGAACATAATAAATTAAAAATATAAATATCATATTATAAAATATTAAAACTATAATATATTTTAAATATATATATATATATAATAATTTATTAAACAAGATAAAAAAATCTATTTAGTCTTAATAAATTTTTTAAAATGATAGTTATAATTTAAGTATATACATATTATAATATTTAGATAAAATAACGTAAATAATTGTTTGACTAATAAAATTAATAATTGATTTTAATTTATTGATAGAAATTTGACTTATTTTTTTATATTTAAAAAATGAAAACATCATTTTATCAAACCTTACATGGAAAATAGTTTGAATTTATATGGAGCTTGTTGGTTTTTCTCTTTCTATGAATCCAAGGTAATCCAAAGTGTCATAGAAAATTAGATCACTATAGATTTTGATTAATTTATTTGGTAGAATTTTGCATACTTGAATAGAGCAACCACCCTTTTCTTTTTTTGGTGCGATAAGATATATCGAAATTGGTATCAATTTATATGTTTTGTTTAATAATTTATTTAATAGTGAAATTAATAATATTTGTTATTTTGTTTATCGTTACAAGAATTGATACCTTTTTCTTGTGCATATATCATTTTTGCTTTCTTTTATTGTGGAATATTTTAATTGATTTAAATAATTTTAATCAATACTTAATAAATTAGATCATCTTATATAATCATAAGTTTACCATATCCCAAACTTTTCAACTACTAAAAACTTTAATACTTTTCACCGTCTAACACTTTTTATTATCAAATTCTCACTCATAAAACACAAAATCAAGTAAAAGAAAAATTCTCTAAATCTACGTGTTTAATTGTATATTTTATTTTTTGTTGTTATTAATAATTGATAAGATTTGAAAGTAAATTGCGTTAAATACATATTTAAATAGTCAAGTGTGAGAGGTAGGTGTGATGTGGTTTCGTAGGCGAGTTTACATCTATTACACAAAATATAGTTATTTTATGATTATGCGGAATTAGAGTTGTAGTAGTTTATATCTCTAAGGGGTAAGATGATATTTTATGTATAAGGGTATACAAAATTTTATAGGTAAGGGTTATATGATATTATTCAATTAGGATTTTACATATTTTAAGTGTATTTTACTTGGTAATAATTACATGTTTAATTTTAATTTTTATCATCGTGGGACTAAACAAAATGTTATAAGTGATAATTTTGGTCATATACAAAGAGCAATGAACCTTTACAATGACTACATTGGAGAAAAATATAAAATTGTGCTAATTCAACAAGATATAACACATCTATTAAGTTGTCCCACAAGTTTCTAAGGGACATTAAGGATATATAGTAATACCAAGACATGTAAGACACCCCAGATGGGTATTACTGTTCACTGCTTTTATAAAATAATAATAAATAAATAAAGAAAATATGGTCAATAATACCCAACTAAAATGCTTAACTGAATTGTAACACTGCAGCGGAAAACCTGTGATGCAAACGTATATATATACATATACATGCCCGAAGAAAAACTTTATTATATTAAAGTATTCGCGGAATGAGTAAAATAAAACATGTGCTTTTATATGCAATTAAAACTATACAAGCATGCAAACAAAAGCATACTGAAAAACTGAAGTAAACTGGATCCCAGACGACAGCCAACTCCTCATACCAGCCCCCAACACTTACCTGCAAAAGAAAGAGAAGTAGGGAGTGAGTGATACATTCACTCAGTAAGCACTTCCTATCTCTGACCCTAAACCAATCCTTCTCGAAGGATTGCCACCTCATCTCAAACAGAACAGACTTATACTGCTACTCACATCTTTACTGATCGGATACTACCTCATATCGAATCGTAAAAAACGTAGATGAGTATACGTAAACAACCTAGAGTGAAGAGTAATCCGAGCGGTTGAACTCGACTCACTAAACTTTCTTACTGATAATCATTATCTTTACTGTTCTGTTATGTTACTGGCTTTCTGAATTTCACGCGTCATTACGTGACTTTTCATGTTCTGATGTTCTGCTGTTCGTGTCTTTTACACGATTCATATTTTGTTCATTTACTGTTTCTTACTGTCTTATCATTCTCTGAATGATATGCTGATGTGTCATATAATAATGATATGCTATGCATTATGCTGAAAACATAACTAGGTCTGGGCCTGTATACTGAAAATAGTTTTCTGAAAACTATTCAATGAAAACTATGTTGTTGGATCCTGGGATCCTATATCTGAAAATCATATAAAAGCTTTATCAGAAAGCTATGCTGAAAACTATGTACCCTGGGGTACATGCTATGTTGAAAACTGTGCAGCGTAGACTGATGAATACAGAGATTCGACACCCTGGCCATGTGAGTTTCCTATGCAAACACGTGCCATAAACTGTATGGGTCATGTGATGCCTCAGGCCTTGGCCTGGAAACTGATCTGAACTGAATGCCTCGCACTATACTGCATCTGATCCTGGGATCAGGAAACCTAAATCTGTTGGCTGAGCAACCCGGCACATGCCGATACATAGGGCTAGTAATGAGCATATAGCTCCTGGTGCAACGGGTGTGCTGAAACTCACAAGTGCCCCCTCGTATTCACCCTTGAAATCTATGTTTTTCAACTGAAAACATGAATTCAGATCCTTGGATCCATTTCTGAAAACTTTGTATGACATGTCATGCTATACTGTATGTATGATGCATCATGTATTCTTATTCGAGCTCATTTTACTGTTTTCTATCACTTGGATAGGGTTTACTGTGCACATTTATCATTTTAAGCTTATTTTTCTCTTTTCTGCCTGACGTATGGGCGTACGTATCGTGTGCACGGGCGTACATGAACGTGCACGAGACCGTGAGTAACTCGTGCATGGTGTCGTATGCGGTTCTAGATTTTTATGCATTTTTCTCATTTTCTCTTGGTGCACGGGCGTACATAAGCTATGTACGGGCGTGACCCTGCGAATTAGGTCATGCACGGGCACATCAACACGACCGTGACCATGTAAAAAAGGCATTATGCACGGGCGTGCGCTACACATGCACGGGCGTACGTCCTGCTCTACACTTCCATGACCGCTTGGAATTAACTCGATTCTAGCCAAATCACACCTCCAACTCAAATTAAATATTTCCCACATGCAAAACACTTCATATAAGCATAATATCTCTTTCAAAAATCTCAAATCTCAAGCACATCATCCAACCCATGGCATAAACATATATAAACACATATATTCTCAAACATCTCATATATATATACATCAATCATCATCATAATCATCTCAAATCATCATCAGCACACAAGGAGAACATCACAAGCATGCTGGAAACAAATCTCATGCATCAAAGCACGCATCAATCATACTGAAAACACAAGGGAAAGAGGTAAGAAGCACATACCTCTTGACATGCTTCTCTCTCTAGCAAAGCACAAGATCAAGCTGGATTGGATGGTCTTGGAAGCTGCTCTTCCCTCCTAGGGTTGATCTCCTCTGAAATTGAAATGGAAACTTTGGGTGAAAATGGTTTTGGAAACGGATAAGCTTAACTTAAAACCAAGGCGACTGGAACTTATCGCATGTACGGGTGTACACCTCTCATGTACGGTCGTACATCCTAAAAAAATTACAAAGATGCCATTTTCCCGTGCTCGCATGCAAATCCACTCAAACGGATCCATGCACAAGTGACCAAGCTCTAGAAAAACTCTCATTTCACCCCAAAACTTTCTAACAACCCTAGAATTCACAAAAATCTCAATCTGACCCCAGATTAGAAGCCTAAAAGACCAAACTAACCCTGGGATGTTACAATCTCTCCCTCTTATAAAAATTCCGTCCTCGAAATTACCTGAAAAGCTCAAAAAATCTATCCCTGATCTTATATTTCATTTCCCACGTGGACTCTTCCAAACTCTGATTTCTCCACAAAACTCTGACTAAAGGAATCTCTTTATTTCTAAGCACTTTAACTCCTCTGTCTATAATCTGAACTGACATTTCTTCATAACTGAGGTCTTCAACCAAGTCCAACTCTGGAAGCTCTAGCACATGAGAAGGATCTCTGATATACTTTTTCAGTTGAGACACATGGAAGACATCTTGGAATCTGTCTATACTGGCCGGCAACGCCAATCTATACGCAATTGGGCCAACTCTCTCCAGGATTTCATAAGGTCCAATGAACCTTGGGGCCAACTTGCCCTTCTTGCCAAATCTCAGAACATGACGATAAGGAACGACTTTTAGGAACACATAGTCCCAACCTCAAACTCTAACTCCTTACGTCTCACATCTACATAACTCTTTTAGCGATCCTGGACCTGTTTCATTCGCTGCCTGATTACCTTGATCTGCTCGATCATCTGTTGAGTCATCTCTGGACCCACTGCTGCTGACACTGAATCTCTCTCCCCAATCTCATCCCAATACAAGGGAAATCTACACTTTCTGCCATATAATACCTTAAATGGAGCCATCTGAATAGTCGACTGGTAACTATTATTATACGCGAACTCCATCAATGGCAGTAACTCTACCCAGCTAGTCTGGAAGTCTAAATAATAAGCTCTCAATATATCTTCCATAATCTGATTCACCCTCTCTGTCTGACCATCTGACTGAGGATGATACGCTGAAACTGAAGTGCAAACGAGTCCCAAGTGTCCTCTGTAAACTCTTCTAGATAGCTGACAAAAATCTGGAGTCTCGATCTGACACAATCACCCTGGGAACTCCATGTAGTGTCACTATCTCCCTGACATACAACCGACCCAACTGATCAGTCGACATACCATCTCTGACTGGTAAGAAGTAAGCAGATTTATTCAATCTATCAACAATGACCCAAATACCAGTATATCTCTCTCTAACTCTGGGGAGACCTAAGATGAAATCCATGAAAATGCTCTCCCATTTTCACTCAGGCACACTCAAAGGCTGCAACAACCCTGATGGTCCTTGATACTCGGCCTTAACCTGCTGACACACCAAACATCTAGCCATAAAATCTGCTATGTCTCTCTTCATTCCTAATCACCAGAAGTTTTTCTTCAGATCTTGGTACATCTTAGTACTGCTCGGATGAGTTGAATACACTGAACTGTGGGCTTCTGACAAGATTCTCTGCCTCAAATCTGAGTCCTCAAGAACACAAACTCGACCCTTGAATCTCAGAATCTCATCTTTGATCTCGAAATCTGGCACTGAACCCTTTGACACTCTCTGTACCATCATCTGTACCCACTGATCTGATTTCTGTGCCTCTCTGATCTCATCAGACAATGAAGACACAATTTGAAGCCTCGAAAACCCAGCTGTAACAATCTCTATCTACTCTCTGATGACTTCTCTCTGAAGCTCACTTTGAACAGATAAACTAGATAAGGCAACTCTGCGATTCAACACATCTGCAACAACATTTGCTCTGCCTGGGTGGTATTTGATCTCACAGTCGTAATCCTTGACTAACTCTAACTACCGTCGTTGCCTCATATTTAATTCCTTCTGGGTGAAGAAGTACTTCAGACTCTTGTGATCTGAGAAGATGCAATATCGAACTCCATATAAGTAGTGCCTCCAAATCTTGAGAGCAAAAACAACTACTGCAAGCTCTAAATCATGACTAAGGTATCTCATCTCATGATCCTTCAATTGCTTGGAAGCATAGGCAATCACCCTACCAGCTGGCATCAGCACTGCACCAATCCTCTAATGAGAAGCATCTGTGTAAATCTCATACTCTAGCCCCTCCTGAGGCAAAGCCAACACTAGCGCACTAGTCAATCTCTACTTTAACCCTTAGAATCTGGCCTTACACAAATCTGTCCATACAAATGGATTCTCTTTTCTGGTCAAAGCTGTCAGAGGTCTTGCTAAGCTGGAAAACCCCTGAATAAACCGTCTGTAATAGCTTGCCAATCCCAAGAAACTGTGAACCTCCTTAACTGTCCTCAGCCTCGGCCAACTCAAAATAACATCAACCTTAGTCGGATCAACTGACAAACCCTCAGTCGAAATCACATGCCCCAGAAATACCACACTGTCTAGCCAAAATTCGCACTTACTGAATTTGGCATACAACTGTCTATCTCTCAATCTCTGCAGCACATATCTGAGATAATCCACATGCTCCTCTACACTCCTCGAATAGACCAGAATATCATCGATAGACACAACCACGAATCTATCGAGACAATCATGGAATACTCGATTCATCAAATCCATGAACATCGCTGGAGCATTCATCAACCCAAATGGCATCACTACAAACTCATAGTGGTCATATCTGGTCCTGAAAGCAGTCTTCAGTACATCTCTGTCAGCAACTCTGACCTGGTGGTATCCTGACCTTAGATCAATCTTCGAAAAGACTGATGCCCCATTGAGCTGATCAACCAAATCATCAATTCTGGGCAAAGGGTACTTGTTCTTCACTGTGGCCTTATTCAATTCTCTGTAATCAATACACATACGCATTGACCCGTCTTTCTTCTTAACAAACAAAATGGGAGCACCCCATGGCAAGCAACTCGGCCTGATGAACCTCTTCTCTATCAGCTCTTGTAATTGTTTCTTTAATTCCTGAAGTTCTGTTGGAGCCATTCTATACGGAGCTTTTGAAATTGGAGTTGTTCCTGGGAGAAATTCAATACTGAAATCAAGCTCTCTCTCTGGTGGTAACCCCGATAACTCATCTGGAAACACATCGAAAAATTCATTAACAACCGCCACCTGCTCAACACTAGGCCCACTCACATCTCTACACACCACATTAGCTAAGTAGCCAATACAACCCTTACTTAGCATCCTCCTGGCCTGAATGCATGAGATCAACATGGTCTCCACTCTACCCTCTCAAAAAACAAACTGATCAGGGCCTAAGTGAAGCCTAACCTTTTTCCTCTGACAATCGATCTTCGCCCCGTACCTCGCCAGGAAATCCATGCCTAAGATCATGTCAAAATCAACCAACTCCAACATGATCAAATTTATCATCAAACATCTACCTATGATTACAATCTCCTGATCCAACAACGACTGGTCACTATACATCACACCCTCATCTGGCATTTTTATGCACACATAACTCTCAGCCACACTAGGGGTTAACTCTAATCTCTCAACCACCCCTCGAGAAATGAAGTTATGTGTGGCACTACAATCAATCAAAACAAATAAAGGGTTGTCAAAGAAGAACAACTGATTAGTCACAACATGTGGAGTAGTCTCTGCCTGCTCCTGCCTCACGACATACACTTTAACTCTACTTCCACCTGAAGTCCCTGCACCTCTTCCTGGTGCACCGGCTCCACTATCTCGATGACGATCAGCTCCTCTAGCTAAACCACCTCTACCTCTGAAGAAGCCTCCTCTATCCCTGCCTGAACCAGGTCCACCTCTACTGGAACCTGCTCCACCTCTAGTTGGACACTCAGCTATCCTATGCCCCGGCTGACAACATCTGAAGCATACCTGCTGACCAATCAGGCATTCCCCACTGTGCCTCCTGCCACATCTAGAACAAACTGGTGGCTGACCTCCAGTCCTCTGTCGCTGAGTACTCTTGCTTGATTTTCTCTGCTGTATAGACCTCTTGCCTCTATCTCTATCACTGCCCCTCTCAAACTGTCCAAAAAACATACTCATCCGCTGCAGGCACATCTCTGATCTGGTAGCTCTCTCTAGAGTATCACTGAATCTCTGCGGGGGATAGTCTCCTGTCAGAACATCTCAGGTGATAGCTAGATGTAACCCATGAATAAATTTCTATACTCTACCAGCCTCTGTACCTGTAAAACTTGGAGCAAATCTGGCCAGTGCATTGAACCGAGTTGCATACTCTCTGACTGAACTCGAGCCCTGCTGTAACTCAATAAACTCCTGAGCTCTAGCATACATCGTCCATGGGCTCCTGAATTCACTCTCAAACATCACCTTGAACTCTTCTCAAGACAAGGACTCCGCATC